>OX101794.1:16118676-16224822 GCA_944452715.1 Ophion slaviceki | reverse complement strand
AAATCCTAAATAAATATTCTGGCAAAGAAAAAAAATCGAAAAACGACCTTTTTCGGCCAGTTACAGTGGTGTCCTCCCTTAAGCTATGGAAATTCGTCATTTTTTTCGTCGGGTTTATTTAAGTTTCCACAATTTATCAGGGTCTCGCGGGCTAAATCTCCAAAGAAATATTGGAGCAATTTTGAAGAAAAAAATCAATAATTTGGTAAATGATGATAAAAATAATCGTTATTTTTCGACCCAAAGATGTACAGTTGAGTGCTGTATTTGTTTTGTACGAATTTGTTTACTTATTATATACAAATTTATTTATCCATTTTGTACGGTATTTAACTTATGCAAATTTATTCATTTGTTATCTACCACTTCATTCATTAATTTCGTAGCAATTCATGTATTTATTTTGTACAAAATTATTTACTTATTCAGTATTTATTTTTATTTTTTATTGTAGCCTTCATTTGTACAGGGGCCTCCCTCTTATTACATTCCTCACCATATTTCACTTCACACCCCCCCCCCCCCCACTTATATTTATTCAGTACCAAATTGTTTATTGATTTTCTACAAATTTATATTACAAATATATAACAACGAACGAACGCAAAGGAACGTAAGCACCAATTTAGTTATGCAGCGTAAGGTTGTCCCCTTAATTTAACACTAATCAACGAAAACCCATTATTACGAGATGTCAACAGTAAAAAGAGCCCGAGCACAATATTTACAAGCACAAAAGCAAATCGAATTCACTCGAAGCCACATAATCCCAAGTCCTTCGGTTTCGCCTGGAATTGCCCGTACACATTTATGACTTTATAATACTTCGGTGCAAGCGCATTTCACTGGGCGACTCTCGCTTCATTAGCTCGCCGTTGTGCATGTTCCACAATTATTTTTTCCTCCGTCGTGCGATCCTTACAAAAATGGCAATCAGGAAATTGTTATGACGTTTTTTTCCCTATTCATTTAGGTATATAGACGTACAGAGGCCCCGAGCGGTGTATTCTCCAATGAGAAATAAATTTCTCGTTATGATGCGATCCTCAGACTTTCGACTCTCGTCGCGCGACAACGTTTTTTTCCATCCTCTGCTGCCAGGGTCCTTCATCTTTCTCCCTTTCCGCATTTTCTCCGCGAAACATTAAGGGGGAAAATATCGTTAGGCGACGAAAAAGTTTGCCGATTTTCATGATTTTTTTCCAGGAAATATTTCGTTATCATTTTGAAACTTCGGGTATGTTTAATTACTACTTTTGGGGATATTAAGGGGTTACCCCCACTTGCGATTTTGAAAAAATCGATTTTTTTTTATTGCATTTTTTTGAAGTGCAATTTGAAGTGCAGTTTTTTTTTGATGCCCGGAATAGATGACTCTATGTAAGTTTACAAAAAAAAATATTTTCTTCGTGTAAACTGAAATTGGAACTTTAAACGCGTTTTTCTCAAAATGGCATTTCTGAAGTCGGTGACCAAGATTACTCCAACACTAATGAACCGACCTTCTTGAAATTTTGCAGGCTTATTTAATACATAAAAATGTAGTCTTTAATCGTTCGATTTTTTTTTCGAAAAAAAATGGCCGTTTTATAGCCAAAAAACGGCCGTTTTTTTTTCGTTAAAATCGAACCATTAACTTTGACTGTCCGCCATTTTGTGAAAAATGAATATTTTTTTAAATCCTTCGATTAAAGACTAGTTTATACTTATATTTGACTAAATCCATCCGCATTTTTCTTTCAGATGATCCACTTCGCCGCAATGTTGGTCACCGCAAACCGTGTATATAAAAACATTATTTCATTGACGGCCATTTGCCACTAAACAATGTAATATTTTTCAATAAAAAAATTACTGAAAGTTCTTCAAGATGTGTTCTTTAAGATGGTATATTGATCGATTAAAAAAGTTTTGTAGTTTTCTTTAAAAAAATTCATGAAAAAGGCCTTTTTTGCGCTCCAAGTGGGGGTAACGCCTTAAGATATCTGTGGCCCCTAATTATGACCACGCAGCGTTCATATTTGACCCAAAATAAGACGTTTTTCAAGAGTGGTAAAAATCGACCCTTAAGGGGGAGAAACAGGGGTTTTAAAGTTTGGGTTTGTTTGGATGTTTTTTATGCTCACATTTGTGGCATATGCAGTTAAGGAGTTGAAAGTATTACTTGACTGTCTACACGCACCGGATAGCGAGGGAAATATGGTATAGTATTATATATAAAATAAATTTGGTAAGTTTAAAGTAAATCTGGTCAAAAAATAGGTTTTTTCATACAAACCTTAATACTCCCGTTTAACCTCCTTAAATGTTGCATTTTTTAAATTGCTAAAATACATGTTTAATTAATTGTATTGGAGTGTATTTATACCAAGTTTCAAGTAAATCTGACCAAAAAATATGTTGTCTCATATAAACTTGAAAACCTTGGTTTCACCCCCTTAAGGGCCGAATTGCGAGTTTTACCATTCTTGAAAAAGTTTTATTTTGGGTCAAATATGAAGAATGCGTGGTCAGAATTAGGGGCCACAGATATCGTAATACCCTACTTTTGACTGACATCGTATTTTTCTTAAATATTAAACTTCAAAATATGGCGAAGTATGGCACGGACTTCTAAACTGCATTTTCCTTATTGTCATTATTGTATCTTTTTGTCTAAAACATGGCACTAAATGTTCTGGAAATCTTTTTAAAAATGTTATTTTTATAGCAAAAAATAGCCATTTTTGCAGAAAAAAAACAATCTTTTTGTTTCAAGCGTACCATTTCATCGATTTTTAACATTTCTTACTTTTTCTTGGTTCATATTCTGCGTATGAGTATTAGTGAAAGAAAAATCTTCGTTGGTTTTCTTTTAGATTGATCCCGGCGACGCTACGTGTCACGCCGTCTGAAAACATCTTTTTAAAGATTAATAAAAATATACCAAATTTGAAATAATGAATTTAATAATTTTTAAAGATTAATAAAAAATACTAGCCAAAAGTAGTGATAAAATATACCCTAAGTCGCAAAAATGGTGAAGGAATCTTTCCTCAAAAAAAATAATGAAAATCAGCAATCTTTTCCTTGCCTAAAGATACCTCCCCCCTTAATGCGCGGCGTCTTCTTTTCCGTCGTATCGGATCATTAGTCACCGGAACGCTTCGTCTTCCTCTCTCCCCCTCCTTCTCTCCGGCTTTCTCGTGTACGAGCCCGAGACAGGCGAAAATTCGATTTCTCCTCTCTCCACGTGTGCACGTGTCTTGGGGGGTTAGACGCAGCGAGAGCTCAGGGTGGCCTCTTTCGTGGACCCTGCTCATTGGCGCACACGTGTTTATGGTAATATAACAAGAGTCTTACGATGCCAGGCGCCGAAGGTGGTCCTCTATCGAAAGATCGCACTTTAGTTGCCTCAAGTTCACCAAATTTTTTGACAAGGATGCTCCCAGCCAAAACTACATCGGCGGCAGGCTAATTGGAGACGAGTAATTTTTTTTTCATTGCTTGGATTGGCTACACGCCAGGTGAATAATGCAAATAGGAAGTTGCAATTGCAGTCTTCGGTGCGATACACTCGTATGTAGTTCGGGTAACCGCGTCTATTTGATTTTTTTAAATTTGAATTAAGGCGGTCCTCTAGTTTCTCGGATCGAAAAAATCGATTTTTTTTTCATAAATCACATCTACAACATGTGTAGAAAATGTGTGCCAAAGTATTTTTCGATATTCGAAGTGGTTCACAAGTTACGGACCTGGAACGGAGCAGGTATACGGAGCAGGTATACTTTCAAATGCGTTTTTCTCGAAACACCATTTTTCGAAACGGTGACCACGATATTTCAGAAACTACTGCACCGATCTTGTTCAAATTTATACAGCATCTTTAATATGTTATAAGTCAGCGATTGAACTAGGATTATCATGATTGCTTCGATAGTTTTTTTTGTACGAGCGAAAAACTTAAGAAAAAATGAGTAAAAAATAGAATGTAATTTTCAAAAGTGTATAAAAAAGTAAATTTTTGTAATTTAGAATTCACTCTAGTTCAGTCGCTAGTCTTAAATATGAAAATTAAAATGCCGTTTGGTTTTTTGATTTCAGATAAGCAGAACAGCCGCAATCTTGGTCACCGTCAAGCACCTCTTTTACTTGATGTCTTCCTGTCGGCCACTATAACTTTTATTCCATTATATATTTTGACTTAAAAAAATTTGTAAAGCTTATTTCAATGTTAATAAAGATTATGCAAAAACAATGAGATCGATTATTTCGATACCTTGCTCGTAAAAAATTATTGAAAAAGCCGTAAAAAAGCAGCCGAGAAACTAGAGGACCGCGTTAACTAGTTTTTTCGTGGAGTCAAATTTTTCCTATTGCATTCCATTATTGTAATTATTTATTTTAAATATATTCATTTATTCAAATCAAAATCTATTTAATATCGTCCAATAACTAAATATCTTATTCAATCCGAATAAATCTGTGATGCGGTCTCATCTGTTCAAAAAACAATTTAGTTGAATCCACGAAATGGATCTATTTGCTTTTTTTTTAAATTTAAATTAAATAGAATTTTCGTAGAGTCTACCATTTTTTTATTTGATTGAAATAATGGTCTGTTTTATTGCAACACACATATTAAAGGGGAGTAGGGGTAGAGAGGGTGGAGAGAGAGGAATTGATATAATTTGTTAGAAGGCCAGGGAATGACGAATGACGATACAAAATCGTTGTGGTAAAACTCTCAATTAAGTGTTTCATTTCATTTTGTATTTATGAAATATTTCGTGCATATAGTACACTTAGATTTACAGTGAACATTGTAAGCAAATAAAGATTCATTAGAATCGAATCAATATTCAGTCAAATTGAATATATTTAATAATTAAAAAGAATAGCTGAAACAAATAAAAAAATATCTTCGAAACGAGTAAGATCGTAGTAGGCCGTGAGGAAAAAACCTATTTAATTTAAATAGATCCTATTTAAATTAAACGTTTATTTTTGGCAGTGTAGTGATGCGGCGACCACCCGGATACATCATCACTTATTTTCTCCGTGGACAAGATGATAATTTGTCAAATACCAGAAAAAGATTTTCCGATACAGACGAGGGACTATGAGAGGACTCGAGAATGGGAGATCATTTTTGTATCGATAGAGATCTCGTGGAAGATCGACGCGGAATCGTCAGATATGATATTACGTTGATGTTTGCATCGTTGGGACGCAACGAAAATGTTTTTTTTTTCTCATTTTTGCTTTGGCCGATGTGAGCTACGAAAATTACGCAAACATTTTTTAGGATTCTTATTTAGCGATCTACAACCTAAGTCTGCAAAGTATGATTTTGGTTAATGATGAGAACAAGAAATAAAAAAGAATTTTCGTTGCTTTCCAACGATGCAAACTTCAACCCCATAGATATGATTGCGTTAGGTTGAACGTACTTGTATATTGTTTCTTTTTAATGACGTTGAAATTTGCATCGTTGGAATGAAACAAAAATGAATTGGTCTTAATGACACAAAGTTTTTAGCTCTATTTATGCTATACACATCACTCGAACACTTCTTATGTATTCTTCTTAGACGTTTACGACCTCAATTTGCAAAAAAAGCTCTGGATAGTGATAAAAATAAAGAAATAAAAAAACACCGTTGCATTCCAACGATGCAAACTTCAACGTCATTCCAACGATGCAAACTACAATCTTCTAACTGGAAACATAAATTAAAAATGCATCGAAGGTAACACGAAGATAATTCAGCGTCTCGTAGAAAGTACCCATACATGTATTTGTATCGGATTCGAAATAATAGTCTTATTTGAGAAAATATCTTCAACCACTCTCGTACGTTCTGTGAGAATGTGTAGCCTGCTCTATGAATTTAATTGAAAAATTATTTCATACCGTGTTCAGTCCACAAAAAAAATTACAGACGAACTTCATATATGCAAACGTTTCTTAAAACGATGACGAGGTGGAATAAGTTTTTTTTTAGTTCTGAATAAACGAGCGATGAGATATCAAAGCTGGTTTTTTTTCGTTCTCAATGAGCGAACAAAAAGGTGCCAGTAGTAAATTACTGTCAATAATGATTGACGATCGGAAGTTCAATAAAGGAGACAAAAACCCAGCGCTTTGTATCGTAGAATTAGAATCTTTTTACTAAAGCTAGATGGTTGCATACTGAAAGTAACCCCAATGAAATTTTAACCCTCAATTCGCCCCAACCCTAAGAAATAGGGGTTGAAAACTCAAAAATCGCCGTATCTTGATAATAGCCCGATCAAAAAATCTTCCAAACAAAAGTTGTTTGGAATAATAAAATACGTATATACTTATCTGACATCCAACCCCCTATCTTTGAAAGTAGCGTCACAAAAATGATTAGAAAATTCGGGGTTGATACGAAAAAAGGGTAAAAATTTGTTTCTCTCGCTAGAAATATAGAGGAACTTATCCAGCTTCGATATATATCAATTTAAAAAAACTATATATATATTTTTTACGATTTTGTAAATATGTACAGTTTTCGCATCAACCCCGAATTTTCTCATCGTTTTTGTGCCGCTATTTTTAAAGATAAGGGATTGGACGTCAGATAACTTTATACGTATTTTATTATTTCAAAGAACTTTTGTTCGAAACATTTTTCGATCGGGTTATTGATTATCGAGATACGACGATTTTTAAGTTTTCAACCCCTATTTCTTAGGGTTGGGGCGAGTTGAGGGGAAACATTTTATTGGGGTTACTTTGAGTATGCAACCAATTAGCTTCGGTCAAAAATTCCAATTCTACGCTGAAAAGTGCTGGGTTTTCGTCTCTTCTACTGGACTATCGGGCGGTCCTGCCATCTACTCGGCCGAGGCGGGAACCGGAGAACGAGCGGGAGCTCGTACCGTTGGTCGGTGGTCGACTACATATCTACGGTTGATACACGTGTTGTGAACTTAGTGATTCACTTGCAACCGCGAGCCAACAATTTTGCATATTTTCTCCCTTAATTACTAGGCACGCAGGAATCACAGCCGCGAACACGCATGACGCCTCGTCGGATTGCGGAAGAATCATTTTTATTTATAGAAATGGAAAATTTGCGGTTCTGATGCCGTACTTTTCGACGATGACCAGCCTGAGGTAACGAGAGAATCTTCTTTTTCATCGGGTTAAAGTTCGCAGCTTTTTAATTGCTTTTTTTATTATTTCCGAAAATCATACTTTGCAAATTTGTCATAGATCTCTAAATAAGAATCCGAAAAAAATATTTGCGTGATTTTCGTAGCTGAAATCCGTCCAAGGAAATTTGCGAAATGGAAAGAAAATCATTTTCCTTGCATTCCAACGATGCAAACTTCAACGTCATTGTTTTGTAAGCGTAAGCTGGAGATTCGAAAAATATGATTTTTTCATTGCAATTTTATGAAGTTTGCATAGTTGAAATGCAACGAAAACTAGTTCTTTTCAAGGCGGGACATCACTGTGACGGTAAAAAAATCGACTTTTTTGGCATTTTCTCGAAGTATACATATTCAAGAATGTGTGAAAAAAATTTCAAGTTAAAATATTGCAAAACGACCAAGTTACAGGCGATTTAGTGGGAGCAGGTAGCGTAACGATTTACGTATAGTGAAACTTTTAAAACAAAGTCGTTTTTTCAAAACGACTATTCTCGGCTTGGCCAGAATTATATCTCTAGCTATAATTGCCGGATTTTTTATTGAAAATAATAAAAATTTCCGCAATTGCAGTAGCTATCGTTGTAATAAGCCGTTTTTTTTGTTTAAAATGTAGTCTCTTTAAGGGGTTACCCCCACTTGCGATTTTGGAAAAATCGATTTTTTTTATTGCATTTTTTTGAAGTATAAGTATCTGAGAATATGTCCTGAAAATTTCAAGTCGATCCGAACAAAATTGAGATATGAGCGTTGAAAGAGAAGAATCCGTTGTGAAATTGAAACTTTAAACGCGTTTTTCTCAAAATGGCATTTCTGAAGTCGGTGACCAAGATTACTCGAACACTAATGAACCGATCTTCTTGAAATTTTGCAGGCTTATTTAATACATAAAAGTGTAGTGTTTAATCGTTCGATTTTTTTTCGCAAAAAAATGGCCGTTTTATAGCCAAAAAACGGCCGTTTTTTTTTCGTTAAAATCGAACCATTAACTTTGACTGTCCGCCATTTTGTGAAAAATGAATATTTTTTAAAATCCTTCGATTAAAGACTAGTTTATACTTATATTTGACTAAATCCATCCGCATTTTTTTTCAGATGATCCACTTCGCCGCAATGTTGGTCACCGCAAACCGTGTATATAAAAACATTGTTTTATTGACGGTCATTTGCCACTAAACAATGTAATATTTTTCAATAAAAAAATTACTGAAAGTTCTTCAAGATGTGTTCTTTAAGATGGCATATTGATCGATTAAAAAAGTTTTGTAGTTTTCTTTAAAAAAAATCATGAAAAAGGCCTTTTTTGCGATACAAGTGGGGGTAACGCCTTAAACCCCCAAACATAAGTAAAAATTTCGCCAAAATGTTGTGAATTTTTTGAAACAGCTACATACAACGAGAACTGCATTAAAATAGATTATAAAACTTTTTTATTTCTATTTTTCGGACTATCATTTATCGCATTATCGATTGAGCCGCTGGTCCGAATTTTTTTCACACAGAGGTCCATTATACCTCAATAACGTGGTTGATTCTTAACTTTTTTGAATAAAAGTTTACACGATCTAAGTTCAATATATGCTTAATAACAGACCTTTTTGTCCAAATCCCAAACAAATAATGTAGTAAACAAAAAAGTCGGAAAAACTGCCTTTTTTCGGCCCGTCACAATGGTGTCCTTTCTTAATTACTTAATTCTTTTTTCCGGCTTAGGGTATGAATATTTGCTCAAACGTTTTTACATACTGTTATTAGAAATTTACGACCACAATTTGCAAAAAAGGCTTTGAATAATGATAAAAATAAAAAAATATCTTTGTACCCCAACGACGCAAACTTCAATGTCATATGTTTTTATAGCTTAGAGTCTTAACTTTAATTTGCAGCGAGGATTTTGCAAAAATTATAAAAATTTACCGCAATTATAACATTTCCTGTCGTATGCTCGGAAGCATTTTTTAACATGTTAATCTATTTGTTGATAACGAATCATTAAACTTCTTTTATTCGGTCGAAAATCGAAGTTTTTGTTCGACAGCTCGCCATTACAGTGAATTTCAGAATTTCGAAAAAGTATCCAGTCATATCAAAGTTTTTTCATCATACTAAAAGACGACCTTTTTATTTTTCATTTCAGATTACTCTAGATGGCACAACCACCCACATCAATTCACCATGCAGCAACGGTGACACTTTGATTAAATAATAATAACTTGATTGTTTATCAGTATTTTCCAATACGAAAAAACACAAATTCGGAAAGTCAATGTATCGATTGTGCATAAAATTCCGGCCTCGTAATGCCGGAACTCTTGTCGAAAAAATTTTTGAAAATCGACCGGTTTTTTGGCCGCAAGCTTTCGCAGCTTCGATTCTCGAGACTCTAATAACGCTTGACAGCAGACAATTGGTGCTGAGATTTCATAGACGTCTGGGCGTTTAGAGAGGATAAAAGTGATGTATACTGAATTTCGGATTTTCATATGCTCCAACATGCTGTTTAAGTTGTCATCGTTGGAATACAACAAAAATTCTTCTTCATCGATGCATTTCTTTATTTTTATTACTACCCCAACCCTTCTTTCCAAGTTTAGGTTATGGAACCCTAATAAGTATATTCAAAAGTGTTTCAAGGATTTTCCTAGCCTAAATGGGCCGATGGAAAATTGGGCAATGGGGAAAAAAAGATTTCGTTGCATCGCAATGATGCTAACTTCTATGGGGGAAAAGCACCATATATCGGATAGTTACTTAATATCGGATAGTGGACTATCTCCAGTTTTCCTATGGCGACTTCTTTTTTTGATGTTATACATTAATAACTAGTCGTAAGATGTCGCGACTGCAAAACTTTTGGTTGCCTAGCAACAAAAATGGCACAACAGTGAGCTGATGTTACTTTTCGCTGGCGTGAAAAAATATTTGTTGTGTTAAAAAGTGTTGTTTTCATTCAGGAAAATCCAAATGATCAATGTTTTTGTTATTTTTGATGAACTATAGCATTTATTTTACTTAAGGGAAGGTTCTGCCTTGTTGGGCCAAAAAATGTTCGATTTTTCACCAATTTCTTATGGGAAAAGTATTAAATATAGAATGTTGATATTTGGTATGTTGACTAAGCGGTCTTTATTGAACATCAAAATGTTTTTGAAAGTTTGACAAAACATGGTGGGAGTGGGAGGAGCCACGTATGTCGATGCGCGCCGATGACATTCGTCGCTTGCGGAAGTCCTAAGTCCCGGACAGGTGATCTGAAACAAAAAAATCAAACATATTTCTCCTTTGTACAATATTGTGTATAAGTTGACCTAGAATCAAAAAGAAAAATTGAAAAATAAAAAAATTGTGAGCAAAAAACTGCGAAAATTTTTGGAAAAAAAAAACAAACTTCCTTCCGATCGCTCACAATTTTTTTATTTTTCAATTTTTCTTCTTGATTCTAGGTCAACTTATACACAATATTGTACAAAGTAAAAATATGTTTGATTTTTTTGCTTCAGATCACCTGTCCGGGACTTAGAACTTCCGCAAGCGAAGAATGTCATTGGCGCGCATCGACATACGTGCCTTCTCCCACTCCCACCACCATGTTTTGTCAACCGTTAAAAAATATTTGGATGTTCAATAAAGACCGCTTAGTCAACATACCAAATATCAACATTCTATATTTAATACTTTTCGCATAAAAATTGGTGAAAAATCGAACATTTTTGGCCCAACAAGGCAGAACCTTCCCTTGATGAAAATGTAATGTTCGCAAAAACAGCAATATGTACATAAATATTACTGTTCATATTCGGCAATGTCAAATCTCAATATCACATACTTAAGGCAGCCTAATCTTGGATATCCGTTTGTGCCAAAATATTCCTACTTAATTAAACATTAACTCATAAAAACTGACTGATAATAATTACAAAGTTAAAACAATAAACGTTTTGTTTTATTTTATGTAAAAATAGTACCCTAATATCAGATATGAGAAAAATGCAGTTTGGGCCTTTATATCGCATATCTGACTATAAGCAACCTTTTTGAGAACCATAATTTCTGTCATTTTTTGTAAACCATAATATTACTCAAAATATTCAAAATACTCAAAATATATTAAAATGTAATGTTTAAGGAGGTACACCAGCTTCATACAATGTTGCCATGCTAAACCATGGTCAAATTTCAAAATGGTGATAGATCAATAAAATTTGGTGAGTATATTCTTTAGTATTATATATGTCAATACAATTTTTTTCAGATTTTTTCATTGTGCCGTTATCTAATAATTGAACATTGAAGTTCACGTGTATAAGCATAGGGTTTTTATAGATATAGGTATATATTCCGGGTATAAGAATAAACGCTTGTGAATTATTTGTAACAAAACGGCACAACCAAAAAATCTGAAAAAATTTGTATCTACATGAATAATACTAAAGAATATATTCACCAAATTTTATTGATCTATCACCATTTTGCTGAAGCTAGTGTACCTCCTTAAAATAATGATTAGCATAGTGTTTTAAATGGCATAAAGATCGTAAAATCGTAAAATTTTGATGGCTTAGTAATAGTTTACTTTTTTTTTTAATATCAAGCAAAAGTATCCGATTGCCATTCAAAATTTTCGACCACGTTCCTGAAAAAGCCCTTGTCCGTTGAATCTGTCAAAACGAAAATTGGGTGATGCCAAAAAATGTCCCCTGCATCTGTACAGTGCAAGCTCCGTAATGATGTGCAGTCATTGAGATTTTCCGTACCTCGAATATAGTATCTTCGTTCTCGAGGCTTCTGTCTCTTTATCGCCTCCTCGGTCGATCGTCAATTGCACCTCGTGCGGGCCCCCGCTACTGGCGCTATAATTATCACTCTTGAGATAAATAATCTCATTTGTGTCGTTTTGTGTCCATACACACACACGCGCGCACAGTCGTCGAACCGCGCGTTAACATCAATTCGCGGGACAAACGAAAAGTTCTCGTGTGCCCTGAGAGTAGCGCATATATCGCTCTCCGAACTTTTATAACGCGAGTCAACCGTATTTCACATTTTACGACTATAAAGAGAATTTTTTCGCGTCCTCGTCAACAACGGCCGCTTATCGTGAAACTTGATGACTGATGACGTCATACAATAATAACACATCGGTATCAGAGTTTTTCGTGCCTATCTCGAAAAAGTAGCGAGTTTAATCGCCAATTGCCGAGTCGATTTATCAACTGCGAATTGGGGCCCTTTTTTAAGGGGGCTTCTCACTTTAGACGCTAAAAAAGCTATTTTCATGATTTTTTTTATAGGTTTATATCATAGATATTGATATGAAAGTTGTCACACTTAATAAATACACTTTCTAAATACATTTAAAAAATTGTTTGATGTATTTATGTAACCAAAACAGACTTTAAAGGCGTATTTCTCGAAGCAACGTTTTTCGACGGCTTGTTGATAAAATCTTCGAAACTACTGAACCGATCCTTATGAAATTTTAATCACATATTCTTTACAACTATAGCTATAGCGCGTATCAAGGATTTTTTTGGAATTTTGATAGTGACTATTTTTTTGCCAAAAACGGTGAAAAAACACGTTATTTTTGTTTTTTTTTTCGTTAAATGTCCGCCATTTTGTTATTTTTGCATTTATCAAAAATCGTATGATATGCACTATAGCCATTAACATACTGAATCTAAAATCGTTTGATTTTTTTGTTTCGGATGATCCATCTCCAAGATTCACAGCGCAGACCTACCATTTTTAGGACATTTTTTTAACTACCATTTTCGTCTATAAGTAGTGACTTAAAACAATTAAGTTTTTTAAAATATATTTCGAAAGTGTATATATCAAGTGTAACAACTTTGATATGAATATCTATAATATAAAGCTATCAAAAAAATCATGAAAATAGCCTTTCTTTAGCGTCTAACGTGAGAAAACCCCTTAAGGCCTTAGGCCACTCTAGAGGCCGAAAAATAGGCTTTTTGGAGATTTTTTTACAGAAAAACTCCAAAATAAATCGAGATTACAAAAAAGGGTGTTTATCATACATATCAGTGACTGTATACGATCATTTTTTTGAAGCACTTAATTTCAATATGGCGGCTGTGCAGCGTTTATCTCAAAACTGCATTTTTTAAGTTGGCCGGAAACATATATCAGACATTTTTTAACCGATTCACGTGAAATGTTGAACATATCTTGAAAAATACATTCTCTATGGAATTACGTAGGGTTTTTTCTGCATAGTTCATTTGTTATTTACGATTTTTTAGGCAATTTTTTGGCAAGTGAAAAATTTGCCTAAAAAATCGTCAGATAATTGTTAGTAACAAATGAACTATGCAATATAAAAAAAAAATCCTACGTACTCTCATAGAGAATGTATTTTTCAAGATATATTCAACTTCAAGTGAATGTGTTGAAAATTGTCTGAGTTATGTTTCCGGCCAACTTAAAAAATGCAGTTTTGAGATAAACGATGCTCAGCCGCCATTTCGAAATTAACCGCTGCAAAAAAATTATTGCATACAGTCACTGATATGTATGATAAGCACCCTTTTTTGTGATCTCGATTTATTTTGTAGTTTTTCTTAAAAAAAAACCCTTAAACCATTTGATCATAGCAGAAAAGCTCGTAGGAGATTGATACGCGTCAGGATGATGATGTCGAAGTTAGGAACATCGTTGGAACGGCACAAAAATAATTTTTCCCCAATTTCCACTTTTTTTGTTGGCAAATCAAGGCTACTGCGAACTTTTCTAAGATCCTTGTTAGCGACCTACAATGAAATTTGTTTCCATCGCTATAACGTGCCACATTTTTGTTTTCGACTGGAACTTTTCCCGCAGTAAATCAGTGGATTGTCAATGGAGGCTGAAGGAAAAATACTCGGCATTGGATTTCGCAAAAATGGAAAAGCGCATGTTCAGTTTTCAGTTATTCAATAAATCCCGGTAATTATTCAAAAAACGACCAACCGTCGTTTGAAAAATTACTTCTATCTCCGCAAATCATAAATCATTTGATTTCATGACGCATATATTGGTTTTCAATTCGTTCCGGGATGCACAGGCTTCCGTGATTAAAAACTTTTCAAGACTTCCGAGATTCTGCGGCTTACGAGGCGTGGAAAAATAGCAAACTTCGAAAATTCCTTGGAGAAAAATTCGCACGATGCTCAAAACTTTCGTATTCCAAAAGATGATATTCGAGGTTGCATCGTTGGAACGCAATGAAAGTGCCGAAACCAATATTATGGAAAATTTAGGCCTCCAAAATCACAAACTTTTTTCCGCATTCTTATTAGAGATCTTCAGCCAAAATGTGTGAGGGCATTTTTTGCACGATAATGAAAATGAGGCAATAAAAAAAATGAATTTTCGTTGCATTCCAACGATGCGAACTTCAACATCGTTCCAAAAGTCCCCCTCGTGAATTTGTGACACTGAAGTTTGCACCGTTCGAATGCAATGGAAATTAATTGTTTTTAATTACTCATTTTTTTCAATCGATTTAAAATATGAAAATCGCTCAAGCGTTTCTACGTGTGGTTAAAAAAAATAAAGACCTCAATTTGCAAAAAAAGAGCTTTGGATAATAACAACAACCAATAAATAAAAAATGAAGAAAAAAAATGTCGTTGCACTCCAAACGATGTAATCTTCAACGTCATGTGAATTTCAAAACCGTAGGAAAAATCTTACGAAACCAATCAACTCAATGTCAATCAATCAAACAATTAATTCGTTACTTTGGTTCCCTCAGGATGCAACAGCAATGAACCCCGCTCAATTCGAATCTCAAATTCGAGTAATTTGAAAAAAATCGTTCATTACTGAAAGTTTCCTCATCGCGTCCTGAAATTTTACCAACTGAATTTATCGTGCAATCCAAACGTCTAGATTCCCGCGAGGCGTGACTAAAACAGGACAGTTAAAAAACGCCCCACCTTCACAGATGAACAAGTTGATATCAAGCTTCAACGATTGAAAAAAGTGAGAACAAAAATAAGAGTTTGAATTCGTGAGGCATCCGTTGGGCACGCGAACCTATACTTGGATTTTCTACATTCGTGCAAAATTGAGCAAACGTTGAATAATCGATGCTCTCTCTTTCTCTCTCTCACTCTGTGCACGTACCGTTGTTAAAGTGTACGGCAAATACAGAGACATTAGCCTTGGCCGTGACTCGATCTCGACAAGAGCTTTGCAATGAGGGTTTACGCGGAATAAATTTTCCCATCAATCAGCACTTCCTCTTCCCTGCGTTATGGATATATTATTATTTTTATCATCATTGTTATTGTTATTCAAGTAGCTTTCCATATATTATCGACATTCGTCAAATCTCCTTCGTTAGCACCATAATGGTGTTGAAGTTTGCATCGTTGGAATGCAACGAAACATCTTTATTTTTTAATTAATTTTTTTCCATTACTATCTGAACGAGTATTAGCAGGTTACGGATCTGTAGTAAGAATCTTCGAAAATATTTCAGTGATGTTCATAATCTAAATGAGAAAAAAGAAATAGGATACTAAAGACAAAATGCGTTGCATTCAAACGATGCAAACATCAATTCCATGGATGATCAGCATGTTGTTGAAGTTTGCACCGTTGGAATGCAACGAAACATCTGTATTATCTAGTTTCTTAATTTTTATTACTATCTGAACGCCTTTTTGCAAATTACGAATCTGGAGTAAGAATGTTCAAAAATATTTCAGTGATGTTCGTAGCCTAAATGAGCAAAAAAAAATTGGGTAATGAGGGAAAAAATGCGATGCTAACTTCAAAAACGATGTTAACTTCAATTTCATGGATCATTAGCATATCTATGTTGTTAAAGTTTGTATCGTTGGAATGCAACGAAAATTCTTTTGGATTCTCGTTTTTCTCCATTTTTCTTGTTATCCAACATCATTTTTTATATATATAGGCTGTAGGCCTCTAATAAGGATCTAATAAGAGTTTGCAGTAGTTTTCATATGCCAACAAAAAATTGGTGATTGGAAAAAAATGATTTTCGTTGCTGTCCAATAATTCAAAGTTCAACACAATTAATTTTCGTTGCATTCCACCGAAGCAAACTTCGACATTATGCATATTTAGGTATTCGAATCCATCTCCATCGACGTCGATTCTTCGACTGCGTCTGGCCACGAGCAAATATCGAAAATCGCGAAAATTCCACGCACCGTTGGGCCTGTACGGCGATAAGAAGAGTGGATAGTGATAACGTCGAACCGCAAGAGCCTCGGGTGGCAGATGGAGGGAAGGAGCTTGTGATTTCATCGTTCGATGACAATCGAATGAAAAATTGCGGTCAAACAAGAATAATCAGCACGTGGACGAAATTTTGCCGAAAAAAAATGTAATCAAAGCGAAAAATGATAAGGAACATCGCGATGATGTTGAATTTTGCATCATTGAAATTGAGTGAAAATTCTTTTTTCTTTTCGTTTGTCTCCATTTTTATTGTTATCCAAAATAATTTTCGATAGATTTAAGTTGTAGGTCTAATGAGGATCTGAAAAAAGTGCGCAGTAGTTTCAATTTGCCAAAAAAAAGGCAATAGGACGAACAATTATTTTCGTTGCGTTCCAACGATGCAAACTTCAACATCATACATCGCGAGATATCGACGATTTCCAATTTTTTTTGGGTTATCCAAAAATCTCCGAGCTCATTTCGACGAGGACCGATAGCAGCGGGAAATAACTCGATTTCGCGGTGCGACCGGTTCCCCGCGATGACGAAATTTCAGCGGCGGCTGTCCGCGATGCGCGTTCAACGCGCACGAACACTTTGCCAACGAGACATCATCGAAATGCAATGTTGAGTGATGGCCGACAATGAGAGTTTAAATTTGAGATTGAAGTTTGCATCGTTGGAATGCAATGGAAATTTATTTTTCTGAATTCCTTAAGGGGTTAGGCTACTGTAAAATTATGTAAACTAAAAGTTTTTACTGTACAACAATTTGTACTGTAAAAGCACTTGAGGCAGAAATCGCAGATTGAAGGTAAACTTATGATTACAGTGATAAAATTGCTGGTCAAACGTTGAACGCGTTTTTCTCGAAACGATGTTTTTCAAAACGGTGTACACGATTTCTCGACATCTAATCAACGGATTGACTTGAAAATCCGTACATTTATTCAGGGTGATTGTAGTTTAGTCTTGACGCACGTTTTTCTTCTTAACTTTTTTTTCATTAGTTATTAATAATGTCACTTTTTTCAGAAAAATGGAAAAAAATTCAACATTTTTTTAAATGATAGAAACACGAAAACAATTAAGAGCTCGGTCAAGTCTGAGCCACCATTATCTATTTTAAGAAAACAAACTCGTTCTCTTTGTTTCAGGTCAACCAGGTGGCCAAAATCAAGTACACCGTGGGATTATACGAAAAACATTTCGTATAATAATAAAAATAAGGAAATTAACGAGCTATATTTACCTACGTGGGTCAAGAAATGTCATTAAAAAAATGTATTCGTTGGCATCACCTCTTAGCTATATTCCCTGAAAATTTCATTGAAATATTCCTTAAATTGAATAGGCTCCTAACAGTCGACCGGGCGAACGGTGGCAGCGCCATACTTCAAATTTTAAACGCGTTTTTCTCGAAACAATGTTTTCATAGTAGGTGGACATGATATCTCGAGGACCACTTGACGGATCGGTTTCCAATTTACAGGAGATACGATGAGAAACATTCAAAGGTCGTTGACGATCTCACTTTTTGAAAATCGATCTTCATTTTTTAATAGTTACGTAAAAATGACGAATTTTTTCATGGATTCTTTATGCTCGAGTTTGAATTCCTCGGCGCGTTGTTAAAAAAATGATTCAAAAAAACGTCGATCGTCAACGACTCGTATTAATCGTTAACTTGAATAACCCGTTTAGTTTTTTTTATTTCAGATGGACCGTTTAAGCTGAAGAATGTCCACCGCCAACGATCGCGAAAAAAATGTCATCTGCCGGCGGCCACGTTTTTGTTGGTTTTCTGTATATTTTGGTGATTTTTTTAGTCCGCAATATATGTACCCTTATATTTAAAAAAAATGCGTGTCTTTGTTACCAACCGTTTCCCAGTAAAACAATCGGAATTTGGCCATTTTTTCAGGTCTCTAGGTAGATGTACCTTAATGGCATCGAAGTTTACATCGTTGGAATGCAACGAAAGTTTCTTTTAATATTTTCATTTACTTATTCCTATTATTATACAAAATCTTTTTTTGCGAGTTCACATTGCAGGTCATGAAATAAGCATGTAAAAAAATAGTCGCCGGTTTTTCCGCAGTCAAAGCCTGAGGCGAGAATGTATGGAATTCAGAAGAATCGATTTCCATTGCATCGCAACGATGCAAACTTCAATCTCCTGGAGATCGAAACGTAAAAAAGAATTCGTTGCGTTGCAACGATGCAAACTTCACCACCGCGTTGAAATAGCCGGCAGGAGATAATTATTAAATTGTCATGGCTGCAGTCGATTATGATGACGTTGAAGTTTGCATCGTTGTAATTCAACGATTTTTTTAGTTTTTTTTTTCATTTCTTTGTTTTTTCATTTTGATCGTCATTTTTTGTTGTTTTCATTCTTTTTCATCATCTTTTTATTTTCATCATCATCCGTAGCATTTTTTTTACAAATTAAAGTCATAAATGTCTAATCAAAATATGAAAAAACGTTTGAGTGATTTTCACCGGTCAGACCGGAGCCTGAATTAGAAGGTCCGAAAAATCGTTTTTTTATTGCTTAAATCGATAAATAAACTATCCAAGAGTTTATTTACAAAGTTACAGAGGACAAGTGTAAATATTTTTGAAGACACGAGGCCAAAAGCAGAGAAGCGTCGAGCAGGTGTGTGAGCTATTGAAAACTTCAAAGCGCATTTTCTCTAGTTTTCATTTTCACGATTTTCCGAATCGGCGGGCGTGATAGCAAAAACACTAAACGACCTATTGAATCAAACCAAAGTTTATGTTCTTCAGTATGAAAATCTCTTCTAAGTGAACTAAAAAATCATTGAAAAAGTCTTTTTAAACATCTTTTATAGCACGTTAGTGTTTTTTTAACACATTTTTTTCAAACCTGCGAAAAGTAATAATTTCAGGATTTTTTTTAGCTTTTTCTTAGTTCACCCAGAAGAAAAATATATGACAATTGAACATTTTATTGGTTTTTTTGTTTCAGTCAAGAATTACGAGCTGCATCTTTCCCGCCGATTGGGGCAAGTGGCAAGACGCACATGGAATAGGCTGATAAATCTTCAGTCATTTATCGTTTCTTTTCTCCACACATTTCAAATATACATGAAAAGATACCTGAATATTCACTAGACTCACTAGTTTTTTCCCTTCTAAAAAAATTCCCGAAAACCGCTTTTTTGGACCTTCCAATACAGGCTCAGCCTTAAAACGTCGAAATAAAATTTGAAAAATGAAAAAAAATTCCGTTGCATTCCAACGATGCAAACTTGAACATCGATTATGCAAGAACGACAGCGCGATCCAATAAAACTGTATATCGCTGGCGTTGAGACGACCAACGATTTTTCGCTCGCCGGATAAAACAAAAAGGACAACCCACCACCGTTTGCGCGCAGCTGCTCATCTTGGTCGGTCCGCTCATCTTCCTTAAGAAACGATCAATTTTTTTTTCTCACCAAGATCACTTGCGCACCGAGCACATACACACATACACACCGTCTAGCACAAACAATTGCGGCAGTTTCTATATGCGTCTACACGTGACGTGATTTATGAATCCTCCAGGGAATTTTCCTTTTCACTATACGGCACTGTGAACTTGCTGCGATTCACCGCTAGATCCCGAGATTCGTGACCGTGATTTTTCAACCTTTTTTTTCAATCGTTTTTCACACTCAAACAGGTAAACAGGCGTGCACAAAGCGATGAAAAAATTTATGCGCGAGCTAATTTTTTATTGCGGTTCCTTGTTTATTCGTTGTTTTTTTGCTTTTTTTCGTTTTATGTTTTTTTTTTTTCGTTTTTTTTTTCCGTAAATGAGGAAAGCGTCGAGAGTACAACGATCGTCGTTCTCGTCGAGCCCGAGTGACTATGATACGAGTGTGCGAACGTCGATGGACTGCGAGTTGGTATAGCGAACTGCCGCGGTCGAGGGAGAGCGAG
This sequence comes from Ophion slaviceki, assembly GCA_944452715.1. NCBI lineage: Eukaryota > Metazoa > Arthropoda > Insecta > Hymenoptera > Ichneumonidae > Ophion > Ophion slaviceki. Next base: position 16,204,497 of record OX101794.1, on the reverse strand, counting down.
AGAGAGAGAGAGACAGCGAGATAGAGATAATGAATGTTATATGTCATAAGTACACTTTACTCAAACCTATATATAAGTGTTGAATGCGGCGTACAAAAGTGCGTAAAACACATTATTTTTGGCTTTAAGATGCGCCTTCGACGCCCCTTGGGCTTTAAAATTATAATCTTTCGTATTAGTGACGTCACAGTGATCGAGCGCCCAACGTGCATGCACAGACCCACGACCGGCCTTCGCGGTATCAACTCATCCTGTATCGCGTTTTGTAAAAATGCTCGACACACTCGTATGGACGATTTGGATAAAGTTCCGGAAAGGACATACCTCCGATTAATTTGGAATGTTCTGTACCCATGTCTTATTACTCGCTGATCACGAATGTGATAGTGAAAACACCTGAAAATTTGATTTTCAAGGTTAAAACTCACAAAAACTGATTTTTTAATAGTCTTTTTCTATTTTATTTTCATAAATGTTGATCTTGGAGAAAAATGTTTCCTACTAAAGTTGTAGCCTATAAAAAGATGGATATTTTATGTTCTATGCAAGGTTTGGCTAAAAACAATCTGTTTCGAGAAAAATGGGATAATGGCGAAAAGTACATTTTTCTAAACTCCATTAGTTTCGATATTATCTGCTTACGCACTTTACCGCGGGAAGGTTGCGGTGGAGTGCGTAAGTAGATGTGAAGAAACAATTGCAATTGCCTTTAACAATATACGCATACCTAAACAACAAACCACGAACAAACCCAAACAAACCCATGGACAGAGCAAAAAACAAACCCAATCAAACTTCAACCTTCCCGCGGTAAAGTGCGTAAGTAGATAATATCGAAACTAATGGAGTGTAGCAAAATGTACTTATTGGAGCATTATCCCATTTTTCGCGGAACTGAATGGTATTAGACAAAAACTGTATAAAACATAAAAAATCAATATTTTTATAGGCTACAACTTTTGTGGGAAACATTTTTCTCTAACATCAACATTCATTAAAATGAAGTAGAAAAACTTTTTGAAAAATCTGTTTTTATGAGTTTTGACCTTGAAAATCAAAATTGCAGGTATTTTCACTATCATATTCGTAATCAGCGGGTCAAAGTACATGGGTACACGAAATTCGAAATTAATCGGAGGTATGTCCTTTCCGGAACTACACCCGACGATTTATACAACGATGAAGTTTGCATCGTTGGGATGCAAATAATTTTTTCTTAATTTTTGTCATTATCGAAAGCATTTTTTTTTTGTAAATTGAGGTCGTAAATTTCTAATAACAATGCGTAAAAACGCCTGAGCACCGTGCACGTTTTAAGTCGGCGAAAAAAATTGAGTGATCGCAAAGAATCTATTTTCGTTGCACTCCAACGATGCAAACATCAGCATTATGACAATTTTGACGTTCTCGAGATCAATAATAAAAATTTTAAAACCATTCGGCAGAACGACAATAATAATAATAATATTATGTTGTCATGCAATTTTTTTATCATTGAAAGTGCGGGCGAACGATTGTTTTGACGAATATGGATCATTCATACGATATTGAAGTTTGCATCGGAGGAACGCAACAAATTTTGTTTTAATCGAAATGCCATTTTTTTTTGTTAGCAGCAACGGTAAACTTTTTAAACATCCTCGTTAGATGTTTGTAAGACTGGATGTTGAAAATGAGAGAAATGATATCGTCCGGCAAATTTTGACAGTGGTATATAGTAATTATATGACGTTGAAGTTTGCATCGCTGGAATGCAATGATGTTCATTTTTCATTCCTTTATTTTTTATTATCACGCAAAGTCTTTTTGTGCGAATTGAAGTCATAAATCTCTGATAATACATGAAAAAGTTTGAATGATTTTCATATACTACATGGGCAAACAAATTGAGCAACTGACAGGGATTAATTTTCGTTGCATTCCAACGATGCAAACTTCAACGTCATATAATTTTGTTACTCTATGTCGATAAGTATTTATTAGCAAGATCTGCTTTTAGAGAGCACGAAATGGAACCGTACGAATTTTGATTTCAAAACAGTACAATTTATACGGATTTCGACCAAGAAGTTAGTCAATATCGTAATTAGTGATTTTCTGCAATGTAATATCGTTCATTCTATTACGGTTCGAGCTCATGCAATTCTAGAATAATTCTAAAATAACTATGATCGATATGTGCAATGATAAAAAGTTGCGTTGAATTATTGTAAAATATCATGACGTTGGAACGCAACGACAATTAATATTCTTTAATCACTCAATTTTTTTTAGTGTGTTTAGGATGTCAATCTCCCAAACGTTTTTACGTATTATTAGAAACTTACGACCTTAATTTGCAAAAAAAGGTTTTGGATTCTTATCCATAAACTTTTTCTCATAATAATGAAATATTGAAACTGAAATGTTATGAATGAAATATGATATGATTATAAAAATAAAGAGAAAAGAACATCGATATGATGTCAAGAATATCGAACAAGAGTATTCTACATATATAATTCTATCATTTAAAGAAAAAAAAAGAAATCGTTTTTTAAATGATTGTAAATGTATAGCCCGTTTTAAGGGCTCATCCCACTTTATCAACTTCAAAAAATCGTATTTCTTTTTAATGCATTTCGAAAATAGACGACTTCAAAAATATTAGGAGTACAACTTTGCAGTGACCGTTTTACTTAGAGAGCCACTGCGGCCGAAGTAGTGGCCCTAGCTCAATAAAAAAGTGGCATTTTAAACTAGAGGCTCTGCCAATGTAAACAATTTAAAAAAGCTAACGGATACGTGTATGCATTATAAAGTTATAGGCACTCAAACATGGCAACCTACGAACCGAATTCTCAGCATTTGCGGGAGGTTATGATTTACTTCTTCAACATCAAGAAATCTGCGGTTGAGGCCCACCGTTTGCTTGTAGATGCTTACGGGGAGTATTCTATTAGTGAGAAAACGTGTCGGCGGTGGTTTCAACGCTTCAAAAGTGGAGATTTTGAGGTCGGGAACAAGCATGGTGGCGGAAGGCAGAAAGTTTTTGAAGACGCAGAATTGGAGACCTTGCTGGACCAGGATTCGTGCCAAACTCAAGAGGAACTCGCCGAGACGTTAGGAGTAACCCAGCAAGCAGTTTCAAAACGTCTCCGGGATATGGGTATGATCCAAAAGCAAGGAAACTGGGTCCCGCATGAGTTGAAGCCGAGAGACATCGAGCGCCGATTTTTCACCTGTGAACAACTGCTCCAAAGACGACGAAGGAAGGGATTTTTGCACCGGATTGTGACTGGAGATGAAAAGTGGGTTCACTACGATAATCCTAAACGCCAAAAATCATGGGGACTGCCTGGTCATATTCCGTCATCGACGCCCAAACCGAATATTCACGGATCCAAAGTGATGCTGTGTATCTGGTGGGACCAGCTGGGCGTTGTGTACTATGAGCTGCTCAAACCATCCGAAACCATCACAGGGGATCTCTACCGACGTCAGTTGATGCGCTTGAGTAAGGCAATCAAAGAGAAACGGCCACAATTCAACGAAAGACATGACAAGGTGATACTGCAGCATGACAATGCCCGCCCCCATGTTGCAAATGTCGTGAAAAAGTACTTGGAAACGCTGAAATGGGAGGTTTTATCCCACCTGCCGTACTCTCCAGACATTGCCCCTTCCGACTATCACTTGTTCCGGTCAATGGCACACGATTTGGCTGACCAGCACTTCGGTACCTACGAAGAAGTCAAAAATTGGGTCGATTCCTGGATTGCCTCCAAGGACCAAGACTTTTATCGACGCGGGATTCGAATGCTACCTGAAAGATGGGCCGAGGTCGTAGCTAGCGACGGGCAGTACTTTGATTAAAAAATATGCAGCCACTTTTTTATAATAAAGCCTTAAACTTTTGAAAAAACGGTCACTGCAAAGTTGTACTCCTTATATTGTGTAGAAATTTCATAAAAACGGGAACGGTCGAAGTATTATTTTTCGAGTTTATTTGAGCGCGAACTTTAAAAGCGTTTTTCTGAAAGCCGCTTTTTTTCTTGCTTCGTTGATTTTTCCTCCGGAACTACTGAACTGACCCGTACGAAATTTTAACTACATATTCGTCACATGTATGGCTAGCGCGGGAACTATAATTATTCGAAAATTTCGATTTTAAGTACTTTTTTCAACCAAAATATCACTCAAAAAAGTCTTATTTTTGGAGACTTTTTTTTCCACAAGCCGTCATTTTGTTATTTTTGCACAAAAATTAATAATTCTGGTTCGGACAGTAGCCACAACCATACTGAACGCAAATCTTTTTGGTTTTTGTGTGTTTCAAATAAATCTACTCAGAAATAACGTAAACGAAGCTGACATCGCTTTTTTTCGAGGAGCTATGCGGATGCTGCTACCAGGGATATATATATGATGTAAAGTGAATTAAAAAAATGTTCAAACATTTCAAGAGTAATTTTATCAAGCCGAAACAGATTTACATCAATAACTTTTCCAAGAACCGTACAAAAAAATCCCAAAAATACATCATTTTTCAGCCGCCTAAAGTGGGATGTTCCCCTAAGGAGGTGCAGGGCAGGCGGCAAGAGGTGAATGCTTACACACGGGCGCCTGTAACGGCTGCCAACCCCGAATAATCCAATTTTCGGTTACGTCAAATAAATAAATTTCAACTAACAAATATGTGGAATGCATATTATTGACTGTGTATAAATGTTATTAATCTTTTTTGTTTATTTACAGCGCGAATAAGTTATCAACCAAGTCTAAATGTGGCAAACGCGCAATTTAGTTCTCAGTAACTGGTATCACTGAGCTCAGATACGAACGCCACATCGTGAGCGCGTAGCTGTCAAACATCCTTCGCGAATTCCGTTTTTTTTGTTCGGCGAAAATGAAAAGATGGAAGGGTAAAATGCAAACCGAAAAACCGTAAAATCGACGGTTTGGGGCAAGTGCAACCTCGAAAGCGGCGGAAAAAGTACTTGAGCCGGAAAATGAATGCGCAGTCGAGGGACGACGCGTAATTGATTTGAAGGTTATGTCGAAACACATGCACTGCAGCTTCTGTAAAGAATGATTCAAAATATTTAAATACTCTTGACGAAACCGCGGTACGAAATTTACAGCAAGGAAGCAATAGTTTGTGCGTTTCAAATTTTGGCGCCCATTCAAAATGGCCGACTTGACAGCAGCGTTGCCACGTGCCGTAGGGCGCTTCGTCGTTTTACACGAATCAGCTGGAATGTCCTGTTTTATTTCACGAATATCTCGATATCGAGGCAGACAAAACGCTGTACTCTTCGTTGAAATTATTCATAAAAATCTCAATAATTCTTTCCGCCTATTTCCATTCAATTCTGACTATTTTTATTATGTTGCATCAGTCGTATTAGAGTTCTCGTGAAGTTTTTGCTATGACGCCCGTGTTCAAGAGCCTAACTTCAATAATTAATTGCTCAACAACCACGCAGACGAAGTACTTGAAATTTGACACGGAGTCGTAACACCTGATCGCAAATATCCTGAATAAATTTCAGAAAATTTTTACTATTTCGCGATAGCTGAGTAACCTCCTTAAGGGGCTATACCAGTGTGACACTTTCAAAGAATCGATTTTTTTGCCTTTTTCGACAGTTTATACTTTCCAGAATATCATTATCATTTATATCATTTATATCATTATCAGCTTATCTTGCAAAAATCGATTGTTAAATCTTTAAACGCGTTTTTCTCGAAATGAGATTTTTCAAATTTGCTGACATCGTAACTCAACGAGCAATTATCCGGTTGGCTTGAAGTTTGAAGTGAGTACTCTTGAATATATTTACTCTACAATGACGTAGAATATTTTTGATTGGATGAAAATTGACGATTTAGCATTGGAAAACACGACTATTTTATAGGCAAGAAAACATACTTTTTTTCATAGCTACGCCATTTTGTTAGATTTTGATATTTTTCGAAAATCCTACGTCATTGTACAGGAAATACCTTCCAGTTTAACGACATTTTTTCCTTTTTCGGTTTCAGCTACTCAATCGGCCGGAATCATGTCAGTAGGGGAGGAACTTCTTTTTTGGCGTCTCCGAAAGCGCATAAGTCGCTTGGATCTCAATATTTTTCTATGATAAAATTATCTAATATAGGTCAAATATAGCCAATTATATTCTCAATTTTCCGAGACATTTAATTCAGTACTTTTCTTCCAAAAAATTCCGGAAAATCACCCAAATTTTCAGCGTTCACACCGGTATATCCCCTTAATAAAAAAAGAGCCACGGACGTGTCTCTTGCCATGCCATGGCCGGCATCTCGAGGCAAAGGAAAAAAATAATACAAGCGAACAATCGAACAACCCCAAGCGCGAATCCAGCAGAATCATCGTTGCTCGGAGGGTACCAATCTGGAAAGTATGCACGTGCCTCTCGGGACTCTCGATCTCATTATAAAATTGTCTGTTATTTATCCGCGGTTTTCTAGCGCTCTATCATTAGACTGATGCACTTATTTATCATTGCACAATGTACGTCACGGACACGTCAAAGTTCCTGGGGGTAAAATGAGTCGCTGGTGCGTTTGTCGTTTGTATCAGATGCGAGATCAGATAGAATGTTATATCATTGGCTCCGATAGAGCAGATAGCCACTCGAGAAGCATTGCTGGATTTTCCGCAAAAAACGGGAAACAAAATAAAAGAAAGGAAGGAAAAAAAACGCTTGCACGAGTCCGGACGACTGGCAATGCTGTGCAAGAGGCTATACAAGGTGCGCGCAGCCTTGAACCGAAATAATTGATAACATGTATGTTCACTCCATATCTCAAACACCTCATCGTCAATTAAAACAAAGTGATCAGGAGGCAATATTGTAGTGACTTGTGCCGTGCGTTGCGCATAGAAAATTGCGAAAAACAACCATTTTTAGGGTTAGGTCGAACACCCTTAATGGCGTTGAAGTTTGCATGGTTGGCATGAAACGGAAATTCGTCTTCTTTTTTTTTTAATTTATTTCTATTACTATATAAACAATTTTTTTCCAAGTTTAGGTTATGGAACCTTAAGGGGGAAGATACCTTTAGACGAGGAAAATTTTTGCTGCTTTTCATGTTTTTTTTTAGAGGAAAGATTTCTTCACTATTTTTGAGACTTAGAATACGTTTTATTACTACTTTCGGCTGTTACGTGGTATTCTTTTTATTATTAAGGGGAGATATACATCTAGATGGTCGAGGTCGAGGATTTAGAAGCTATGAACATTCCGTCGACCGTAGAAGACCTACACTATGGGCCTGGTATCGATGATTCCATGTAAGTTGACAAATTTCATGATTTATTCATTCCCAAATTTTCAAACGCGTTTTTCTCAAAACCACGTTTTTCAAATCGGTACCCAAAATTTCTCGAAAACCAATGAACCGATTGCCTTGAGGTTTTTTGTGGTTATTCTATACACCATTATCTAGTACTTGTCATAGGATTTTTTTTTCGTTCCTTAGTTTTTGTTTTATAGGCAAAATAATAACTAATTTTTGGCTCAAAAATCACTATTTATGTTCAAACGTCCGCCATTTTGTCATAAATCGATATTTTCAAAATCGGCTATGACAAGTACTAGATTATAGTATCTAATTTAATAATCTTTTTGGTTTTTTTTTTCAGATGATTTTTGAAGAAACGCCAGTGGGTACCGTATGCGCAGATTTTTTACGACGTTCCAAGGATTATACAGTATCCTTGTATATTTTTTATATTTTTAAATAAAGAAAATTAAACATATTTTTGAATGTATATACTTTTAAATAATTAAAACCCCAAACCGAAATTTCAAATAGTTTTCCTTGAACAAATTCACAAAAATGACCCTTTTTCCGGATCCTAGGTGTATATCTCCCCTTAAATTCAAAAAAACGGCGGAGGTATAGCACGGTTTTTTAAACTGCATTTTCAAAACTGGCGATGGGGTTGAAGTTTGCGTTGTTGGAATGCAACGAAAATTCTTTTCAATTTCTTCTTTCCATTATTATCCAAAATCAGATTTGGAAAATTTTTTGTAGATCGCGAAATAAGAGTCCTAAAAGAAGTGCTCGAGAAAATTTGGTAAATTGAAAAAGAATCATTTTCGTTGCATTGCAACAATGCAAGCTCTTGTCTGCAAAATCTTCATTTTTCTATTGGTATCTAAACCCTTCTTTCCAAGTTTAATTTAAAGAACCCTAATAAGGATCTTCAAAAATATTTCAGTGGCCTTTTGTAGCCTAAATGAGCCAAAAAAGAATTGGGCAATACGAAAAAGAAATAGTTTTGTTGCCCTTTAGTGGCACTTTGTTTAAATAATAATAACTTCATTGTTTATCAATATTTTTCATTACAAAAAAAACTCAAGCTGGGCAAGACTATGCATCTATTGTGTGTAAAATACCGATCTCGTCATGGCAATACTTTCATCGGAAAAAATATTGAAAATCAGCCTTTTTTTAATTTTTGTGAACATCGCCCACTGCGCTACGGCGAACCGCCCCGCTGCCCTCACCAGCCTTTTTTCTTTTGCGTTTTTCTCAACACGATTCTTTATGAAAAGATCCAAGACGTATCTCGAAATCTGTGCAAACGTTGGTTCAAGCATTATCGTCGTAAATTGAGGTCACTGTACCGTTGAAGCCTCCAAAGTACACGTGTTACTAATCCACTTCCACGGTTCGTTCTTGTCATTGAAAAATAAAATTTGACATTTCGAAGCACAGCTTGACAGAGAAAAATATGGTCGGATAAAAAAAATTAATAATCACATCAAAATCGAATATGCGGCTTTTTATTTCGGAAAAAAATGCAGCGTTCGAGGAAAGTGGAAAATCTACTGTCAACTAAAGGGGTTGTGTCGTAAAAAAAACAAAAAAATTACCAGTATACCGGGAGGGGGAGCCTAGGGGAGAAAACTGCTTTAGCAACAGTCGGTAAGTGACCCATCGAGCGTAGATGACGCAGAATACTTCACTGCGATTTGTTCGTCGATGTCTGGCGCTGCCTAGTTGCTGCTAGGCGAACTATCGCATGTTTTGAAAGTGACGAAACCACGATCAAAGTTCAATAGCTCCGCATTGTGATTCATATAATAATATATAAATACAATTAAGCGTATAAATATGTACTCGTAAAAGTGGTGACGTGTTTGCTCATGCAAATGAAATAAAATGAGGAAAATTTTCAAAAGAATCGAGCACGCTCGAGACATTCTTTACGATTCGTTCAAACAACAATGCAATCTTAAGGTTTGTTGCAATGGAATAAAAAAGATCATTTTTCAACTGACCAGTTTTTTTCTCGGCTACTCAGGCTATTAGAATCACCAAAACATTTTATGACGTTGAAGTTTGCATCTTTGGAGTGCAACGATTTCTTTTCCCTTCATTTTTATCATTAGCTAAAGCTTTTTTTTTGCAAATTAAATTCTTTAATTTCTAATAAGAATACGTAAGCAGGTTTGAGTGATTTTTACAACCTAGATAAGCAAAAAATGGAGCAATTAAATTTATACGTAAACATTTTTTTTAAACAAGTTTTTATTTAATGTACTAAAAGTAAAAAATATTTTTTTTTTTTCGCAAATCACCTATATGTGGCTATAAATAAAAGCTTGGGGCGCTCAACTTTTTAAATGTTTAATAAATTTGATGAATTCAGTTTCATTAACCGTATTTAATTTGGCACAATAGTAATTAGAGAAATTATTATCACACGTGTATACTCAGTTTCAGGATTTTTATTTAAGAAATTTAAGGTTGTTTTACAGCAAATTAAATAGAGTTGATATGTTGATGGATTTATATAAATTAAAGATTATATGTCTAAATGCTGAGCGCCCCAAGCTTTTATTTATAGTCACGTATAGGACTTGGTACAAACAAATTCTACTCTTTAGTACATTAAATAAAAGCTTGTTTGAAAAATGTTTGTTTTACGTGCAAATAATTTTCTACTTTTTAGTCTTAAATTAAAGATCCGCATGAGAGATCAACAACCTAAATTCGTAAATAAAATTTTTGGATTGAAGTAAATATTGCCGAATATCGAAGCAGGAGTTCTCACTGCCCTGACGAAATAATACCATCATATTACAAAAAAAGTACTTCCAGATATAATTTTGACAAAAGCGATGGTATTGAAGTTTCGGCTATGATATCGATAAAAGCGATGGAATTGTGTTCCATCGTTGGAATGCAAGGATAACATTTTTTTTTTGGATTTCATTTTCCATATTTTTATTATTATAGCAGATCTTTTCTTTTATAGATTTGTATTGTAGATCGCTAAATATATATCTTCCATAACAGTCGAAGGCTTCTCGTAGGCAACATTTGCCAAAGAAAATTAAAGGTATTTCAATATATTAATTTTCAGTGCATTTCAACCATACATGCAAACTTCAATACCATAACAATAATACGATGATATTCCAGAAAAAAGTACTTCCGGATATAACGTCGATAAAACCGATGGTATAAAAGTTTGCTAGTTGGAATGCAACGAAAGTTTTTTTAAATATTTTTATTATCATAGCAGATCTTATTTTTTTATAGATTTATATTGTAGATCTCTAAATCCTCAAAACTGGTTGAAAGCTGCTTGCAGGCACAATCTGCTAAATAAAATTAAAGAAATTTAAATGTATTAATTTTCGTTGCACTCGTCATGTGAAAACGTTTTTCGTAATTCGCAGGCCGGTCAAAGCAATTATAAAATGACGTTGAGGTTCGCAACGTTAGAATGCACCGACTTTTTTTTCTTTATTTTTCGTTTCTTCATTTTTATCATAATCCAAGGCCTTTTTCGCGAATTTAGGACATATAAATTTCCAAAAAGAATATTGTCACAGCCGAAATAGGTGGAAAAAAATTAGCAACTAGAAAGAATGAATTTTCCTTGCATTCCAACGATGCAAACTTCAACGTCGTATTAAAAAAACGTTCCAATTTCCGCATCTTCTTCTCTCTCATACTGGTATCGGGACAATTATCAAGCAATTTTTTCAACAATTTTCACTTTCTTACGACATAAAGTTGGCTGACGAAATAAAAGTGCACTCCAAGTCCCCAAAACTGCATCGTGTGATTGAGCAGGACCTATGACGAAGATGTTTAAAAAAAAAAGATCGAACCGCGACTCGCGCGGTCGGGTGGTGCGTGGGTAAAAAAAAGTACACGAGAAGGTTACCGGTCTGTTGCACCCGTGGTTGGAACGTGTGAATATTCGAAATGAAAAATGAGGCAAAAAACCGCCGCCGGTTATTTTTACGAAAGTGAACTGTTGGCTGCGGGGATGTCCGAATTCGCGAGTTTGGATAGTGCCACGCATCAAGGCGCAAGCTTCATTTGCAAAGAATAAGACATTTGCTAATGCGCAACAAATCGTGAATTCGCAAAATGGAAAAAAAAAATTCGACACGAAATTGGTTATTTCAATTCAATAAAAAATTGATATACTTAAATCGGCCTTGTGGATAAAAAAAATCATGTTTATTCTTAGTGGGCGTATATTTGCATATAGCTAGGAATAGAATTTGCAATTAGTTATACCAACGAGAGGTATTGCTCGTTATTTTATTCAGATGAAAAAGCCTTTCGACCGAAAGAAGCCATTCTCCTTCGAACAAGCGAATGTCTTCAATGAACTGGACAACATTTGAACCCAATATCACAAAATCAACTGTCAAAATAACTTTTGACACATAAGGAAACAGTCACAGCACGTTTTTCCTTCTTTCACGTTTATGGTGTTGAAGTTTGCTTCGTTGGAATGCATACGGACAAAATTTGAACCCAATATCACATTTATAAACGTAAGGACAACATTTGAACCTAATGTCAGAAAATCACTTTTGGCACATAAGGAAACAGTCACAGAACGTTTTTTATTTACGTTTATGATGTTGAAGTTTGCATTGTTAGAATGCAACGAAAATTCTTCTTTATTTTTTCATTTCTCTATTTTTATTAAAGGGTTATATGCAGTTAAAACTTTCGAAAAATCGATTAAAAAAATCGTAATGTACATATATAATGTAATTACATTACATATATATATATATATAGTGTACATATATATATGTATATGTATATGTATATATATATATATACATATATATATATGTATATATATATATATATATATATATATATATATACATATAGGTGGATGAAGTAAAATAAATAGATTTCTTTTTAAACAAAAACAAATCTATTTATTTTACTTCATCCGCCTATAGCTGAGAAAGAGTTGAATTTACGGGCTGGGCTTATAAGACTTTTTTGTAGCAAATTACTTTCTCTACATAGTTCTCATTTGAATTTTTTTCGATATATCTAATAGCTTAGGCGTTACAGCCGTTTGAATGGATATTTTCATACAATATTCACTTGAAATAATGATACCGCTGAAACGGTTGAATTTACGGACATGGCTCAATGAACTTTATTGTAAAGTATCATATTTCCTATGAGAACCCACTTGGAAAATATCGCGATATGAAAATTCGCGGAATGGTAACACTAATAATGAGAAAAACATTTTTTTCAATGTTCATCAAATGGGAAACCTTCAATTTTGATTCGCGACCTCTAAATATTTTTTGACAACACCCCCCTTTCACGAAACATCGTTTTTGGGTACCAACTAAAGGTTTTCGGGCACGATGGGTCAGACAAAAAAAGTTACCCTGAAACGAATCACCCTAATATATACACATAAATATATAATGTAATGTACACACACAGAAAATTTCTTGTCAATCCGGCGAATATTCTCGAAGTTACACGCACATTTGTAATGACGTGTCGGAGCGTTCGAAAGTGCTTTTGAAACTTCAAACGCGTTTTTCTTTAAACTGTTTTTTTAAAGTCGGTGAGCAAGATTTCACGGAAACGGCTGAACCGATCAGTCTCAAATGTTAACACAATCTTTTCAAGTATATTTTTTAGTAATTAATTAAAAGTTTTTTTCTCACCGATAAAAATTTTCCATTTTATAAATGATTTAAGGCCTAAGTTTTTGTCAAAAATCGTTTTTTTAGGAGCCGCCATTTTGTCATAAATCATTATTTTGCTTATTCCTCCGAACAATTACAAGATAGTTCATTATATTAAGAAAATGTTTTTGGTTTTTTCATTTTAGATGATCCAGCCCAGAGATATCGTGCTCACCGCAAGAAGCCTTTTTTAGAGGTGCTCCTGGAGATTTTGCAGCTTTCAAAATAATTATCGTTACAAAAACAAATGTTCAAATACAATGAATAGATTTAAAGGTCGTCTCAAGAATTTTTTTTTCGAAAAATCGATCTTTTTGAGCCTTCGGCTGTATATAACCCCTTAAAATACGTATTTTTTCTCGCCGATTGCAATCGTAGATCTTCAAAAGAGTATCGTGAAAAAGCATCGAGGAATCTGCATAGCATAAAACCGGAAAAAGAATTGTAGGAATAAAAACAAAAAAAATGCATATGGTATTGAAGTTTGCATCATTGGGATGCGACCATTTTTCGTTTCCCAATTTTTTTTGTCCATTTAGACTAAAAAAATGATTAAAGATCGTTATTAGGGTTCCATACCCTTAACTTGGAGAAAAAGGTTTAGATTGTAATAAAAATAAATCAAAGGAAAACGAGAAGACTTTTCGTTGCATTCCAACGATGCAAACTTCGACATCATAAATGCATTGCATTACAACGATGCACCTCCAATCTCGTCCGGGTTTCGACTTTTCTAATTTTCTTTCTTTTCGCCAATTAGACTTTTAACACTGGTGCTTTTTTAAAAAACGCCCCCCCCCCCCCCCCCCCCATTGACAAATGAGTTCGTCTGACTTTCTCTACATTTGAATTAATTTTGCAGATGATGAAGTTTGCACCGTTGGAATGCCACGAAATATTGTTTTTCTCTGGTTCCCAAATTTCCTTTCACAGATTTAAGCTACAAAAATCATGCGATCCATTTTTGAGCTCTTTTTCAATCGATCTACAACCCAAGTCTACATAATATGATTTTCGATAACAACGAAAATAAGGAATTTAAAAAAATCCTTGCATTCCAACGATGCAAACTTCAAGTCCATTTTTGCAGAAATACCCGTTTCACAAAATTATTCCGCATTTATCGAATTGATTCCGCAAATTTCCATAAACTCGAAATATCAATTGTCCAAACGCGAAGTACTATCAAAATATTTCGAAAACGATTTGCAATTAAAAAAAAACCATCCACTGAGTTATTTTCGTTGCAAAATCCGACTGAAACTGTCCCGGCAGAAAGACAGACAGGGCAAAAAAGAACCGATCACGCGTTTTACGAATGTACGCGAGGATGTGTCACGAAAGATTTCTTTGACGACTCCTCGCGAAATTCCTACGCGACGATTTCTCGAATTTTGGCAAAGCATAGGGGCCACGGGTGACTCATAGCAAACGAAAAAAAGCAGTATCAACGACACGACAGATCGATATTGATGAATATCCCCCCCCCTCCCCCGCCCCCGGGAAGTTGAGGTTCAATTTGAATCGAGGAAAAAAAATACAAATACAAAGAATCGTAACACACGTATGAGTTTGCGTCGCGAAGACCGGAAACTGCCGAGTAAACTGTCCTCAGCCCGCACAGCACAAGGGTCGATCGAAACGTCAAGCAAACGAGTTAAAGTTGGGGTGGAATAATTGCACGTATGCGCCAGCGCGAGGCTCAGTAATCCCGAATTAAGTCGACGTGGCGACTGCACATTAGCTTTTTCAACTTACCTGCTCTGCTTTTTTTTCGTTCATCTTACCGATTTCCGATAAGTCTACGGCACGCAAACAGCGCGTTCTCAACACAAATACGTACCTGCAACAAGACAACAAAAAAGAAAATTGTTATCGATCGTAGCTATTGCGGTGTTAAAGAAAATAGTCATAGAAATAAAAGAAGACGAACAAAAAATGGTATTGAAGTTTGCATCGATGGGATGAAACGAAACTTTTTTTTCTTCTATTGCCCAACTATTTTTTGGCCCATTTCGGTTATAGACTTCACCGAAAGTTTTTTAGAGATCCTTGTAATGACGTTGAAGTTTGCATCGTTGGAGTGCAGCGAAAATTCATTCGTTCGAATTGCTCAATTATTTTTTGGCCGATTTTGGCTGTGAAAATCGCTTGAATATTTTTACGTATTCTTCAAGATTTTTTACCTCGATTTGCAAAAAAGACTGAGTGATGATAAAAATGAAAAAAAAAATGAAAAAAAAAACTTCAACGTCGTTACAAGGGTTTGGTAACCTGAACTTGGAAAAAAGGTTGAGATAGTAATCAAAATAAAGAAATGAAAGAAATGAAAATAAAGACGAAGGTTGCATTCCAGCGATACAAACTCCAACATCATAGTAAAATATGGCGTTGACGTGAACATCGTTGGAATGCAACGAAATTTTTCATTTCTTTATTTTTATCATTATCCAAAGCTTTTTGAAGAGTAATTAAAAAGAACTAATTTTCCTTGCACTCCAACGATGCAAACTTCAACATTATAATAAAATTGCATTGACATTCGATAAAAATATTCGGCCGAAACGACCAACGCGTAAAAAAAGTCCACATTAATAAGAAGTTTACAGTCGAAAAAATCTTTCGTTTCTTCGCTGATAATGGATCGTTAAAATAAATTGTACAATGCCCAAAGTTCGAATACACATAAATCACTTTTTTCCGTATAGAAGAAGTGAAGGTCGAAAAAAGTGGCCGCTCGTAGCGGGAGTCGTTTGCGTTTCTCTTTCCCAATCGATATATTTACGTGAAAAAGTGCCACTCGTCCGTGTCAAACAAGTTACAATTACCGGTGACGCGCAAGGCTCGATTGAAAATCATGACGCTCTTGCGGTAAAGGGCGCCCCAAGGGACAAAAAAAGTGCAGCAATACTTGGACCTACGATGTTGACGTTTGCATCGTTGGAGTGCAACGAAAATGCATTTTAATTTTTTAATGCCTCATTTTCATTGTCACCCAAAAACGTTCCTTACACGTTTAGGTTGAAGATCTCTAATAAGGATCCTGAAAAAGTAGGAGGCCTAACTTTGCCGAAATTGATTTTGGCGGCCTAAATTTGCCAAAATTGATTATGGAGGCCTGCATTTGGCAAAATTGATTTTTGAGGCCTAAATTTGCCAAAATTGATTGTGGATGCCTAAATCTATTAAAATTGCTCTTGGAGGCCTAAACTTGACAAACTTGATTTTGGAGGCCCAAATTTTCCAAAATTGATGATGGAGGCCTAAATTTTCCAAAATTGATGATGGAGGCCTAAATTTGTCAAAATTGATTATGGAGGCCTGAATTTGGCAAAATTGATTTTGGAGGCTTAAATCTGTCAAAATTAAATTAGGGGGCTTAAATTTGAGAAACTTGATTTTGGAGGCCTAACTTTGCCAAAATTGATTTTGGAGGCCTAAATTTGCCAAATTTTATTATGGAGGCCTGGATTTGCCAAATTTTATTATGGAGGCCTGGATTTGACAAAATTGATTTTTGAGACCTAAATTTGCCAAAATTGATTTTGGAGGCCTGAATCTATCAAAATTGCTCTCGGAGGCCTAAACTTGACAAACTTGATTTTGGAGGCCTAAATTTTCCAAAATTGATGATGGAGGCCTAAATTTGCCAAAATTGATTATGGAGTCCTTAATTTGTCCAAATTGATTTTGAAGGCCTAAATTTGTCAAAATTGATTATGGAGGCCTGAATTTGGCAAAATTGATTTTGGAGGCCTATGTTTGCCCAAATTGATTTTGGAGGCTTAAATCTGTCAAAATTGAATTTGGGGGCTTAAATTTGAGAAACTTAATTTTGGAGGCCTAAATTTGCCAAAATTGATGATGGAGGCATACATTTGTCAAAATTGATTTTGGAGGCCTAAATTTGCCAAAATTGATTTTGCAGGCCGAAATCTTCCAAAAGTGATTTTAGATGCCTAAATTTGACAAACTTGATTTTGGAGGCCTAAGTTTGCTGTAATTGATTTTCGAGGTCCAAATTTGCTAAAATAGATTTTAGAGGACTAAATTTGCCTAACTTGATTTTGGAGGCCTAAATTTGCCAAAATTCATTATCGAGGCCTAAAATCTGCCAAAATCGATTATGGAGACCTAAATTTGTCAACATCGATTTTAAATGCCTACATTCGTCAAAATTGATTTTAGAGGCCCAAATTTGCTGAAATTGATCTTGGAGGCCTAAATCTGCCAAAAATTTATTTCGGACGCTTAAATTTGCCAGAATCGATTTTATACACCTAAATTTGCTAAAATTGATTTCGGAGGCCTAAATTTGCCAAAGAAAAATTATAATTGCGAAGGCCTGAATTTTTCGAGAAAAAAATTGGGCTGGTTCTTTCGTTGCGTTGCAGCGATGAAAACTTCACCATCATTTGGGCTCGAGTTGACAGACAGATTATAGCAACGATACCGAAAAGAGCTTTAGCACCGGAAGTCCCACAAAGACAGCAACGTAAAATTAAAAAAAATTGGCGTACGTCGTCAGGCACGAAGACGGAGATCATGCGGGGATGCTTCTTCTTCTTGCGCGCCATCAGCTCGATTCTTGCTCGAACCGCGCGCTGACGCGACGATGACGATACGCGAACACAATTCGAGCAAGGTGCGCGCAAAAATAAATTTGAGGAAAAGAAAAAAGAAAAAAAAAAGAAGAAAAGTGGGAGCCGTATGACGAAGGCGCGCGAGCGTTTCAACGATGAGGCAAATAGAGACCTAACCTGATTGTCGAGGAAGAAACGCGAACACGCGCGGAGCTAAACGCACGAACGTTCAACGACGAAGTTTTGACCGACTGATAAAAGTCGCGAGTGTTCGGCTCTGACGGAGGTTACATTAAAGGAACGAGAACGGTTTAGGGATATGTGTACCGCGATTTGTGCTCGACGTATGATGTGTTCGGTTCCTTGACGCGGACGCGGGGTGGCTTAGGTGTCATCCGGGAGGTCGACTTTTGCATTCGTTAAATATTCTTATTTATGATAATTTATGGTACCATCGATAAAAGCAACTTCCTATACGTGGCGCGCGTAACGGAGGTCAATCGAATCCGAACGATCGGGGGACTATACTGAGATGTGTATATATGTATATATATATACATATATATCTGAATGTATACATGTATACAGCACCGTCCAAAAGTTCAGAATAACTTTTAGGTTTTTCGATCGAGTCAAAAATTTATGTATCTCGGCGAAAAAAAAATGTAGCCAAACGGGCCAGGCGGCATTCGGAGGAAAAAATAACCAGTTTCAATTTGTCTTTTATTTTTCTTAATTCTGCGTTTTTTTTGGGGTACATGTATTGAAATTTTTGATGACGTTGAAGTTCGCGTTGTTGGGGGACAACGATATTGATATTTCTTTATTTTCATCATTATCCAAAGCTTTTTTTTCTAAATTCAGGTCGTGAGTTTCCAATAACAATGCGTAAAAACGTTTGAGCGCCTATCGGTAAATCGGCTAAACAAAATTTGAGTAATTAAAAAGAATTAATTATCGTTGCATTCCAATGATGCAAACTTCAACGTCATACTTTTCGCGCAGTTGTGCATAATTCAGAAAAACGTCCTAACAGGAGAGAATCATTGACAAATGTACGACTGCAAAAAAGAATCGCATGAAAATATGAGATTGGCGCTCGTATCGTTGGAATACAATGAATTTTTTTTTTCATTGCCCGAATGTCTTTCTACTGTTGTTCGCTATGCAAGTCCCTCAACGCATTTTTTTTACTATGATTTCTTTTTTCGCAATCGAAGTCTGTGAAAAAAATTGGCTACTACAATAAATATAAGGAAATAAGAATGCATCGTTGGCAACGAAAATTCTTTTTTTTTAATATTTTTTTCTCATTTTTATTATTCTACAAAATCTCGTTTTGCAGATTTAAATTATAGATCATTAAGTAACTAAAAAAATGATTGAAGAATTTATTTTCGTAAAGAAGATTTGCGAAAAGAAATTCAAGTAATTGAAAAATAATCATTTTCTTTGCATCCCAACGATGCAAACTTCAACGCCGAAAATTGTACCAGCGGATCAAGAAAACGTACGGAGAAGTAAATTTGCGCAAGAGAGGCAAATCGAGAACTCCTGTGCGTCGGCTGCCCCCCCCCCCCAGCCCAGTGACGACATTTCTCTACAGACGTCCATCTGTGATCGTTGAATGAAGCATTCGCTTGTCCGAATCTTCACGCGTTATACTCGCCGAACGATCCGTATCGTTGATTTGAAACTTCTTGGACTCGTCTTTTTTTTCAGATTCAAAGTGAATCGATTCGATCGCGATCGTGCGAGCGACGAGTGGGATTAACGAGCCTGTCACGCTTTTGCCATTGCTAACTGAATAGGGGGCGTACACAGATTACGTAACGCAATATTTCCCAATTTTTACCCCCCTCCCGCCACGTAACGGGACCGTAACGCTTGGCCAGCCCCCCCCCCCTATTCCGTTACGTAACGGGTGCTTTGTCGTCAAAAATTGCGATTTTTTTCATAGACATAACTAATTATGAAAGGATTGGGTTTATACTCATTTTATGAATTATATATTCATCTAGTTTTATACCAATTTGTATGACAAAATCTTGAAAATGAACCGAGATAGATGCCTTGGTTTGACGACGAAAAAAAAAATTCTCTTCATTGTCCCATCGATATCTTTATGAAAGGTTATCTGTAAATTAAAAGTCAAAAATGTATCGATATCTATACAAATGTAGCTATCATTATGCGTAGCCGTTTTTTATATCGGTTTTTTTTACAAAATGCCCAGAGTTTGGCCATTTTTTTTCTATTTTCAAGGCTCTTTTTCCGTATTTAAGCAGCCCGCGTAGAAATTTTGATGGGGCCCAAATCAGGGCCCGTTGAGGTTGGCTGACTGCCCTGGTAGGGCACTAATAAGACAGCCTGAAAGGGCCCTACTACGAAATGTAACGTTGTGTCACATATGGGCCTGACCTGGTTGCCTCATAAGGCCCCTATCAGGTGGCCTGATCAGAAAGAAATATTTAATTTAAATAGAACCTTTTGAAATCCAATATGTTTTTTCCATGTCTCACGGCCTACAATGATCTTACTCGTTACAGCTATTCTTTTTGAATATTAAATACATTCAAATTGAATAAATAAAGATTCGATTCGAATAAATCTTTATATTTGCTTACAATATACACTATAAATCCAAGTATCCTGTATGCATGAAATATTTCAAAAATCCAAAATTAAATGAACCACATAATTTAGGGTTCTACTATAATGATTTTTTTCGAAGAAAATATTTCGCCTACATGGGTATTGAACTTGGTACCTTCCTACCTATAGCTACGCATGCTGCCCCTATACTACCGAGTGCTTGTAACATCTTGGTCGCAGATATGGCATAAGAGACCAAATGAATTCCTATAATTATTTGTTGTATCACATTAAGTATATCAATTAGTTGATATCATTGTGATAATTAAAGAGTTCTATCAAATAACATGCTATTGATTTTTCAAACATAACCTTATATATATATATAAGGTTAAGTTTGAAAAAAAATAGCATGTTATTCGATATATGATATACTATAATAATAATAATTCCTCTCTCTCGGCCTTACAAACCTGCCAAGATCTTCTAACACGCATCCGAGTTGCATAACGTTTTTTATCGTGACAGTCCATAAAACCTTTTTTTAAATATAATTCAGGAATACATCGAACCTCCGAAGCTATGATGCTGTCAAATCGAAGTTTCCATGTGGAAAATAAGAGGTTATGTGCATCTATCGACTGCTGAGGCAGTTATGGGGCAAGCCCATTTATGGCCTAATCAGGGAACGCCTAGTATGACTCTGTCATGGAAAGCCTTAGTGGGGCCTATCAGGGTAAGCTTTGGTAGGGACCTATCAGGGAAAGCCTAAGTAAGGATCTTATCAGGGACGGCCTTAGTAGGGCCTTTTTAGTATTGCCTGATCTAGGGCCGGATCAGGATGTCCGTAATAGGTGTTACCTGTATCACACCCCGATCGGGGCCTGATCCTGATCAGGCTAACGCTAAAAAATTACTACGCGCGAGTCTTTAAAAATAGTAATTGTCAAATGGTAAAACCGCGGATACGTACAACCTTAGTCACTGCGATTACAAAAATGTTTTTTTTTTTAAATTGAAAATCGGTTGGTAAGTTTTTAAGTATTCGCTCGGACAAGGTCCGAAAAACTAGTTTCGAGAAAAACGCGTTCAAAGTTATCGTTCCGTTTTTCTTGATATAAAGTTATGTTTTTTTTCTAAAATATTGATACTTCCATTGAAGTATCTAGTCGCGGGTGATATGACGGTTCTTCATCTTCATGATAGTTCACGAAATAATAAGAGACTGCACTTTATCTATTGTAAATGATGCCACACCTGTAGGGACTGAGGGCACTAACCGGTCGCGCTACCTGTTCTCACTAAAGTTACTAAAACTCCGTCAATTTTCGGACTTGTGAATAAAGAGGTTGCCAACATATTTTTTAATACATGTACTTTCCAGTATTGTATTTTTTTTAAATGCCTTCAAATTTAGCTTGGGGTATATGGGAAAGCTACTGTGCAAGTTCTTGCACAGTGACTTCCCGAGTCGAAATTTTCAGCCTATTTTAAAGGCCTTTGATCCTATGTCAGCCTCACTTGAGTCTGTTTACTGCTAGAAGTCCTACTATGGGCCGCCACATGCTCGTTCTTTGCTGCTTACCTCCTGCATAGGCTCTTATACTCCTACCTAACCTAGCTGAAGTCGTTGCAGCTCCTCTTTTGATTGCGTTTGGACCTATCGCGTATTTGGCTGTTTCGACGAAACGAGGGTGGGGATGGTCGCATTCGAAACAGCGGGTCTGATAGTTTTCAGTAACCGTCATGCGTTGGACTAGGAAGGACCGCGCGTTCGCCGTAGAGGGCTACTTTTCCAATGGCCTTTCCATTATCTCCACCCAGCGAACCTTTCGCATTCGCTTCAAACTTGCCCCTGCAGCTCCAGCAACTCTCCAAAGTGGAAGAAATGGATCTTGGGCAAACAGTTACCATATTTTTGATAGGAATTTCCCTCATGTATGCATGTATACGCGGATCCCTATAGCAGACACGCATGCATACGTATAAGTACTAGTATACGTGTGTTGGTGTATGCTAGGCATGTATGTGTGCGGGTATATACGTGTGTCTGCGCATGCGCGTATTCAGGCATATGTATCTCTATATGCGTAATAGAGTGTATGCGTGTGCGTGTATACGTGTGCCAATCGACGTCCTCCTTAGCGCCTGCAAGTGGAGAAAAGGGAAATTTGTTCCCGTTCTAGGCGTTAAGTAGGAGCTCATTTTATATTGAATACGAAGCTATTTTACTGCCTTTATCTCCTACCACTGTGAGGATCTGGAGGGTCAAAATAGGCTGAAAATTTCGACTCGGGTACGAAGCTATTTTACTGCCTTTATCTCCTACCACTGTGAGGATCTGGAGGGTCAAAATAGGCTGAAAATTTCGACTCGGGTTTCTCCTTAACTGACATTGCGTATAGAAAGCTATGAGCTGTCCACGGTAAAATTGCACGCGAGGCTTAAATAAAAACTCAAACATGCAGAAATTTTGCTATTTCTGGCACTTTTGAAATCGTCACGTAACGCAAGGTTTGCGTTACGTGACGTAACGCAACGCCCCCCCCTCCCCCATTGCGTTACGTGATTTGCATACGGCCCCATAGCGGACGGTGTGTCGCTTTTTTCTAACGAATTTTTACTCTAACCAAGGTAGTCTGATTAGAAAAAAAGGGCATAACCGATTTTATAGACTTTTGGGCGTACAATGAAGCTCCCATATTTTTTGCAAAAGGATTAAAAATACAAAATAATGGGATTGAAAAAAATTTGCGGCTTGGCTCCCCGAGTCGAAATTTTCATCCTATTTTAAAGGCCTTTGATCCTATGTCAGCCTCACTTGATTCTGTTTACTGCTAGAAGTCCTACTATGGGCCGCCACATGCTCGTTCTTTGCTGCTTACCTCCTGCATAGGCTCTTATACTCCTACCTAACCTAGCTGAAGTCGTTGCAGCTCCTCTTTTGATTGCGTTTGGACCTATCGTGTATTTTGCTGTTTCGACGAAAGGAGGGTGGGGATGGTCGCATTCGAAACAGCGGGTCTGATAGTTTTCAGTAACCGTCATGCGTTGGACTAGGAAGGACCGCGCGTTCGCCGTAGAGGGCTACTTTTCCAATGGCCTTTCCATTATCTCCACACAGCGAACCTTTCGCATTCGCTTCAAACTTGCCCCTGCAGCTCCAGCAACTCTCCAAAGTGGAAGAAATGGATCTTGGGCAAATAGTTACAATATTTTTGATAGGAATTGCCCTCACGTATGCATGTATACACGGATCCCTATAGCAGACACGCATGCATACGTATAGGTACTAGTATACGTGTGTTGGTGTATGCTTAGGTATGTATGTGTGCGGGTATATACGTGTCTGCGCATGCGCGTATTCAGGCATATGTATCTCTATATGCATAATAGAGTGTATGTGTGTGCGTGTATACGTGTGCCAATCGACGTCCTCCTTAGCGCCTGCAAGTGGAGAAAAGGGAAATTTGTTCCCGTTCTAGGCGTTAAGTAGGAGCTCATTTTATATTGAATACGAAGCTATTTTACTGCCTTTATCTCCTACCACTGTGAGGATCTGGAGGGTCAAAATAGGCTGAAAATTTCGACTCGGGTCAGTACAATATATCATATGGGTGGGTACAGTGTGTCAACTGCTGTGAAACGTGGGGTACAACGAGGCGGTTGAAACTCTTATATTTTTTTAACATAGATAACAGATTTTTATATATAACAGTACAACCCCAAACAAAATCGGTATATCAGTATCAGTATAAAATCAGTAATATTACAGGAATGTCTTATTTTTACAAATCGCACGTCGTTCACAGCGGCCCGTGACGCATTGCGTTTCTTCGGAGCATCGTCACTTCTTTGTTTCCTCATTGGGATTCGGGGCATTGTGCCCCACATCTCGGTGATACATTGTACCCCACGAGTTAAATATTTGATTATTGATGAAAATAACTATTAATTAAACTACGATTAGAAAAACACGAGTCACTGAGCTCATCATGAATAATAAAACTATCGATTAGGACCGAAAACCCGCTACAGAAAGTTACGTTTTATTTTACGTTTTTCCGGTGAGCGAAATATGTTTTTTTCCAAGCCTCAAGTCAATTTTTAATTTTCAAGAATTATTTGTTAGCTGCTATCGACTTTGTTTTAGGCCTGACGAAACCAAATATGAATCGCGGTCCAACACAAAACAAAATCGGATTTTACGAGCTACAAACGTCCGAGAAATCGCATCTAGCTCATAGTGCCCCGTGATATATTGTACCCCACTCTCTCCTACAGCGTACAGACATCGAAGTGCCCATAGGAGAAGAGTAGCTCTGTACGATTAACTACTATGACGAGAATAGGCATGGAAAATCGGCACGAGGTTGTGATTGCATGGCTAAGCGTCCATATATATATATATATATATATATATATATATATATATATATATATATATATATATATATATATATATACATACATATATATACATATATATACATATATACACACATATATATACATAAAGGGTGTTCTGTAATAAATGGATAATCCTGCCACTGTTAATAGGTCATAATAATATATTTTATATATAAATATATTAAAAATAAAATATTGGATATACTTATGAGGTATTCCACGTGAATCCGGTGGACTTTTTCCCTGACCCCCGCCAATTCGATTTTTTTTAAATCTGATTCCATTGACTCTAAAAGACACCCTGATTGTTTTTACATTTTTCGAAACAACCCTTAGTAAAAAAAAATTCTCCGAAAAAAACGTCCCGATTTAAAAATCTGAAAAAATTCCCAAAAATGCGTGATTATATGTAAAGATTTTCAAGCTATCACCCGCAGTGAAAGTATGATTTTTTCTGTGCTAGATGAGTTATCTATATGTAAAAGTAACATTGCGGTCCACCGTAATGTAACCGTTTTTTTAGGTGCCTGCGAAGATTTGCATTTATTGGCTCATTTTTGCATAATTATTATAGAAAATTTTGCAGAATATTCTTCAAATGTCCTTTTATTATATGCTAATTACATAAATAAATGTGTATTATCTGTGTCGTCAAAAAAATTATCGTAAATATACTTTTTTTTATAGCGAATTAACCTTCCCCACCCCCGTTAACCTTCCTCTTGATATACATACAGATAAATATCCAAACGACTTTTCAATCATCTTACTTATTTCTTCAAAATTATATTTTTTAGATAACCCCGATTTTTGATGACGTTGAAGTTTGCTCCTTTGGAAAGCAACGAAAATGCATTCTTTTAAATTGCTCCAATATTTTTAGCCAACTTTGGCTGTCAAAATGGCTCGATTTTTTTTACGTATTATAATTGGCTGTATCTCAATGTGCAGAAAAGGCTTTAAATAATGATTAAAATGAAAAAATTGAAATCAAGAAAAAACAATCGTTGCATTCCCACGGTGCAAACATATCATGATTTTTAGGCCGTCACCGTAGCCTAACCCTTTAACTTATTCCTTGACTTTGCAAATTGTGCACGGGACGTAAGACGCGATTTACGAGAGAAATCAGTAACAACACGAATAAGCCATGTTTTATGATGATTTTTTATCAGTGTATGCGTACCGTACTTTGAACAGGTTTTATAGTTTTTTGTAGGGAACTTTTTTTTAACACCCTAGATACCAACTTTTCTTGCTCCAATAGAACAGTGTGTCCTTTGGCTATCAAATGTATAAGAAAGACAAGTTCCACCACCACCACCACCACCCTCCCCCCCGCCCACAATTTGATATATACATTTTTTCAAGTGTCAAAGTAGCCCCGGGTGCGGGGCTTCTTTGTTACTTTGGAACCATTTTGATAAAAAATGCAATATTTTATGCATTATACATGGAATTAAATGAAAAAACAACGATTTTTTATAACCAAATTGCCATCGTTATTAAGGCAGCAGAACTCGAACAATTTTCGTCCAATCGACTTGAAATTTTAACTGTAGCTTCTTAGATTGCTTTAACAGTCAAGTACGAGCGCTTTTTTCGGTGAATCGAAAATTGTAAAAAAATATATCACTTTCGAGATGAAAAATATGGTCGAAAAAACGAACTTTTTTTCAAACTCGTCTCTATTTTTCTTTTAATTATTTTTTAATTCCCCCCGTACTTGACTGCTAAAAATAATATAATTAACGAAAATATTTCACTCTTAGTTCCGGGACCCATAGAGCTTCACAATTTTTCCGGGAAAACCCATAAAGCTTTACAATTTTTTTAACCTGCTGAAGTTTGCATCGTTGCACTGCAACGAAAACAAATTTTTCTTAATTGGACAATTTTTTTTTGCCATTTTAGACTGTCAAGATCACTCGAACGTTTTTACGTATTTTCATTAGAGGTTCACGACCTTATTTTTCGAAGAAACAGACTTAGGATAATGATTTAAAAGAAGAGCAATGAAAAATGATCGGAGCATTTTTTTTCATCCGTCTTATCACATTTTCGACAAAAAAACGAACGCACCATTCGTGATAGACGAGTGCAGGCTATTCCTCAATAAATGCATGATACCTATACACGGTTCGTCCATATAATGAAAGTGACAAAGATAGTTCACTTTTTTTCTGTTTTCTCAAGGGTAATGGGGGCCGCTTACCTTGAGCACCTTACATTACTCGAGAATCTTGGTGCGCCCGAGACTCGTCGAGACACATCTCGTTATTCTATTCTTTGTACGGATCGATCTTAGACGCCCTTCACTGAATACGCCATAGACATGTTCCAACACCGATCGATCGAACGCATTATCGATGGCCATCGGATTGCCAGAGACATTGAATGTACATATGCTCATGAAGTTTGCATCGTTAGAATGCAACGAAAATTCTTCTTTAAAATAATAAAGAATTATATTAAAAATAAAATATTAAAAATAAAATAAAAAATTATTATTTTGTTACTTCATTTTCATTGCTATCGAAACCTTTTTTTTCAAGTTTAAGTCGTGGAACCCTAATAAGGATCTTCAAAAATGTTGCCGTGACTTTTTTAGCCTAAGTAGCCCAAAAAAATTGGCAATACGTAAAAATATATTTTTTTTTTGCATTCCAACGATGCAAACTTTAATACCATACATAATTGAAGAGGGGTTTTTCATTTGATTGAACCATTGCCTTTTTGTGCAATGTGTATGCAATCCAAAATCGTCGGAAATTGCGAACGAAAAACGAATGTTAAATTAAAACGGTCGCAATTCCGTCAAAAAAGAAAATTTCAAAAAAATCCTACGTAGCGAACGAGAAAAACTATAGAAGAATATTGTATCCAAATTTGGACAAAATCGGACAAGCCGTTTTCGAGATACATCTGGCATCGAGTTTGATAACTATTTTTCGAAATAATCGCGTTTGAATCGCTTCCAGTCAACGAATTTATCAGGTTGATAAAAAAGTTTTGTCGCAATAATTTCAATATAATTTATTTATTTATATATCTTATACAAAACATTTCTAATCAACAATATATTCGCCATCGGTTTCTATGACACTCGACCATCTAGTTGGCAACTCATTTATTCCCTTTGCCCAAAACTGCGGCGGCTGGAACTCAAAGAAATTTGAAAAATCCCTTCTGAGATCGTCGACGTTTTCGAAAGTTTTGTTTCTCAAATATGCCTTCAAATGTCTGAACAAATGGTAGTCAGATGGCGCGATGTCGGGAGAGTATGGTGAATGAGGAACGGTATTCCAGTGAAGCTCAGTGATTTTTGTGGGTTTCCTTTGCGACATGGGGTCTCGCGTTGTCGTGGAGAAGGTGTACAGTCGCGCGTCTTGGCCGTTTTTTTTCTTATAGCTTTTGCTAATTCCTGGAGATTTTCGATGTATCGTGTAGAGGAGATCGTCTTACCTACAGGGAGAAAATTGTGAAACAGCATTCCCTTTGCGTCCCAGAAACAGCACAACAAAACCTTTTGTGAGTGACGATCAGATTTCGGTTGGTGTGGCGGTTTTTCTCCGATAGGAAGCCAGTAGGCTAAACGCGTTCTGTTATCATACAAGACCCAGCTTTCATCTCCCGTCACAAGATCTTCTAAAAACTCCTTGTGATGGTAGCGAAGCAGGAGAGACTGGCAGATGGTCACGCGACAGTTCTTATTGTCGTCGGTGAGACGGTGTGGTATCCATTGAGCTAGAACCTTCCTGTATCCCAAGTTGTGTAAGTGATTGACTATTGACGGTTGGGTGCAACCAAGTTCTCTTGCTACCTCGTGCGTACTTGCTTCCGGTTTTTCTTTGATGCAGCGGAGTAATGCTTCATCATCGATGGTCGACGGTCGTCCGGAACGTTCCTTATCTTCAAGGCTTGTGTCTCCAGATTTAAAACGATTGAACCAACGCTGGACTGTTCGATGAGAAACTACGTTCTCGCTGAATGCATCCTGTATATTTTTAGCAGTTGTGCTTGCGTTCGTGCCGCGCCGCCACTCGTAAAAAATGATCGCTCGAAGTTGCTCCTGCGAGATCGAAGCCATTTCTGTCCACTAGAACACGCGCTCGCCCTTTTATACCCTGTCACGCGGAAGAGTAGAAAACATTCTAGAATATTCTTGACATAGCTCGATGTCATATTGCGTCAATACGTAAAAAGACATTTTTAACATTTTTGCGACAAAACCTTTTTATCAACCTGATATTTAAAAAAAAAATCCTAAATATACCTCAATGTACATATTTTCGAACAAAAAACCCGGATCCAATCGAAACATTAGTTTTCGAGATAAAAATTCCCGAAGTATACCTGTTTTTCTTGCCGATTACTCAGGTGCCTCCCCTTAAATGGAATGGTACATTTTTTTTCAATCATCTTGTGGAGCACCTCAAGCCGCATAATTAACATTAGGGGGTCAAAGTCATTCAAGGTCATTCAAGGTCACCTATTAAAATGAAATACAAATATAAATATCTCGAATTACTACCAAATATTTGGTAGTGATCCGAGATATTTAGATTTATATCATCTATACTGACCTTGAATGACCTTGAACGACTTTGACCCCCAATGTTTTTATGCGGTGTGAGGTGCTCCACAAGATGGTTGAAAGAAAAATGTACCATTCCATTTAAAAAAGTGGAGGTGACCTTCACTGTGCGTCAGCGCCTGCACCGAAATAAAAAAAATGGTCGCATTTGATGGCCCCCTTCGCACCGTACAACTTTTGTCTGGAACATTTTTTTGTGACGTCGATAATAACCGAGTTATTTCGGGTGGCAGAGATAAGAGGGACACCCTGTATGTAATCGAGTTAGTTAAGAACGTGCTGCTTTTCACTACTCAAAGCCTATGGCAACCGACGAAATCGTCATAATCGTATTTTCACATTCCCCTTAGAGCAAACGTTCGTAATGTTTGTACGACAAACATTCATACTCGTGAAATAAGGCTACTAGCACTCAGTAATTCAGGTTCATGAGGCCCGACACACTGAGAAAAATTGTATTGAAGGGATGCATATACATATGTGTACACACATACACTTTTCCAAATAAATATGTGTATATGCGTGTATGTATGTACGACGGTGTATAACAATATATGACGTTAAAGTTTGCATCGTTAAAATAGAACGAGTTTTTTCCCGCATTTTTAATTTCTCTATTTTTATCATTATCCAAACATTTTTTTTGCTAATTGAGGTCATGCATCTTTGATAAGAATACGTAATAACGTTTGAGTGATTTTCACAGCCGTAATCAGTAAATAAAAGTTGAGCAATTAAAAAGAATCAATTTTCGTTGCATTTCAACGGTACAAACTTCAACCCCATAATAATAATGATATTGAAGTTTGCATCATTGGGACGCAATGAAAGTGCCATAGCTCATTTTGTTTTTGGCGAACTTAGGCCTCCAAAATCACTTACACTTTTTTCAGGATCGTTATTAGAGATCTTCAGCTTAAATATGTGAAGAAATTCGTTCGATGATGATGAAAATGGGGCAATACAATTTTTTAACGGGAGATATACACCTAGATGGTCGAGGTCGAGGATTTAGAAGCTATGAACATTCCGTCGACCGTAGAAGACCTACACTATGGGCTTGGTATCGATGATTCCATGTAAGTTGACAAATTTCATGATTTATTCATTCCCAAATTTTCAAACGCGTTTTTCTCAAAACCACGTTTTTCAAATCGGTACCCAAAATTTCTCGAAAACCAATGAACCGATTGCCTTGAGGTTTCTTGTGGTTATTCTATACACCATTATCTATTACTTGTCATAGGATTTTCTTTTCCGTTACTTAGTTTTTGTTTTATAGGCAAAATAATAACTATTTTTTTACCCAAAATCACCATTTATGTTCAAACGTCCGCCATTTTGTCATAAATCGACATGTTCAAAATCGGTTATGACAAGTACTAGATTATAGTATCTAATTTAATAATCTTTTTGGTTTTTTTTTTTCAGATGATTTTTGAAGAAACGCCAGTGGGTACCGTATACGCAATTTTTTTTACGACGCTCCAAGGATCATACAATATCCTTGTATATTTTTGATATTTTTAAATAAAGAAAATAAAACATATTTTTGAATGTATATACTTTTAGATCATTAAAACCCCAATCCAAAATTACAAATAGTTTTCCTTGAAAAAATTCACAAAAATGACCTTTTTCCGGCTCCTAGGTGTATATCTCCCCTTAAATGAATTTTCGTTGCATTCCAACGATGCGAACTTCAACATCGTACAATAATATACATACGCAGAGATATCTCGAATATGATTTTCCGGACGATGTATATATTAATATGTATGCATATACACACATACACGCAGAGCTCCTGGTTAATGGCCACGATTCCGTGAAATGGTTGTAGGACATGTTTTCCGCTATCAAATAGCCCAGTAATGCTTTGTGCAAAAGTGAACCATTTTCGAGATATTACTATTATTGTAATTTTTTAAAGTGAAGATTAAAAAACTTCAAAAATTATGTTACAAAAAACTATAGTACAAAATGAAACTTTTTCATTACTTGTAATTTGAGGACACAGTAACAAAGAATTACGAACAATAAAATAAGAATAGCCTGCAAGCATTTTTGAATTAGGGGTCCAAAACTTAGCACTTATAATCATTATTCTCATTTTATTGTTGATAATTCTTTGTTACTGTGTCCCCATGCTACAAATAATAAAATCAGTTCGATTCCATACAACCCTCACTTTAAAAAATAATGAAAATAATAATATCTCGAAAATGGTTAACTTTTGCATAAAAGCACTGCTGGGTTATTTAATAGCGGAAAACATGTTCTGCAAGCCTTTCACGGGATCGTGACCAATAACCAGTAACTTTGCATTTATATATTCAATTTATTACCGAAGTTACATAAATTTTGCTACTTTTTCGTGGTGTCGAAGTTTGCATTATTGAAATCCAACGAAAATTCACGGTCACATCGTCATCTCCTGACGTTTTGTTTTACTATGACAAATATTTTTTGCTGATATTTTTTTTTGACAACGCAATCGTATAAGTTGAGATTAATTTCGATCAAGTCGTCCGAATGGCTGCAATCAATTGTACGGCCAATAAATAATCGACGACGACAATGTGCTAAACTTGGAATCTATGCGTACGCGAAAGACTACGACGCAGGAACGTTGCGGCAACGTAGTAATATATAGAACTGTGGAGGCCTCGTGGAGCGCTCGCACGTGTCGTACTTTCATCGTAACGCTTTGCCAAGTGCCTAGAAATGTGTATGTCGTGGAACAATTGAAGAATAAATAGATTTCACAATTTTCACTATTTATCCCGCATCCCGTTGGTCACCTGTATGGAATCGCATGCATTTTCATTGTGAACACATGCAATGATGTGGACGAAAAAATTAGGCATTCTCGCTCATAAATCCCTATGAGAGGAAAGTCTTACTAATTTGTCTCCTACCCCTTACAGGGGGTAGACAAAGTATAGAGTGTCTCAAAATGACCTGACATTTAAATTTATTAATAAAACGTATTATTCATATGAAAAGTACGAATATTTTTATTTTAATATAAGGTCCAAACATGGAGGTTATGTGTGGAACCCAATGTCCGATAAATGGCTGCCTCGTCCCTGTTGTTTTCCACACATAACCTCCATGTTTGTACCTTATATTAAGGCGTTACCCCCACTTGTAGCGCAAAAAAGGCCTTTTTCATGATTTTTTTTAAAGAAAACTACAAAACTTTTTTAATCGATCAATATACCATCTTAAGGAACACATCTTGAAGAACTTTCAGTAATTTTTTTATTGAAAAATATTACATTGTTTAGTGGCAAATGGCCGTCAATGAAATAATGTTTTTATATACACGGTTTGCGGTGACCAACATTGCGGCGAAGTGGATCATCTGAAAAAAAATGCGGATGGATTTAGTCAAATATAAGTATAAACTAGTCTTTAATCGAAGGATTTTTAAAAATATTCATTTTTCACAAAATGGCGGACAGTCAAAGTTAATGATTCGATTTTAACGAAAAAAATCGAACGATTAAAGACTACATTTTTATGTATTAAATAAGCCTGCAAAATTTCAAGAAGATCGGTTCATTAGTGTTCGAGTAATCTTGGTCACCGACTTCAGAAATGCGATTTTGAGAAAAACGCGTTTAAAGTTTCAATTTCAGTTTACACGAAGAAAATATTTTTTTTGTAAACTTACATAGAGTCATCTATTCCTATACTCATAGAGCCATCTATTCTCAGATACTTATACTTCAAAAAAATGCAATAAAAAAAATCGATTTTTTCAAAATCGCAAGTGGGGGTAACCCCTTAAAATTAAAATATTCGTACTTTTCAAATAAATAATACGATTTGTTAATAAATTAAAATGTCAGGTCATTTTGAGGCACCCTTTAGTAGTACTCGACCCCCTCGACTGTGTGGTATTTCAATTCAATTGAATGTAACGGGGACCACTTCGAAGGGTGGACCTAATTAGAGTTTACGTATTTTTTACGAATAGCAAGCTTAAGGGGTAAACCACATTTTATACATTTTCGACGATTTTTATTATAAATTGAGGGCTTTGGGGAGAATTGATAGTGAATTTGTATTTAGGGGGTAGAAATACATCGATATGGACTTGTAAAAAAAATAGTGAAAATCCAAATTGTTTTCCCATCGTGACCTAAAATAAGTTCTCTGAATCGTTCATCATTTTTTTTCGGTTTGAATTTAGAACTCCAGCCTCTGCTCATTCTTACCGTTATCGTTTGCTCTTCAGAATGCCGTGCGACCCCTTTGCCTCACTTTCGGCCATTCTTAAAGTGTACTTTCCGGGAAAACTAATCCAAATATCGGAATGAATCCAACTGTATTTTCTAAGTCAATAAAAATCCTCTTCAAAACAGCCCAATAAAGATGACGTTGAAATTTGCATCGTTGGAATGCAACGATATTTTTTTATCATTTGTTTCTTTATTTTTATCATTATCCAAAGCCTTTTTCGCGAATTTCCAACAACAGCAAAGAAAAAAACGTTTAAGGGGCTATACCAGTGTGACACTTTCAAAAATCGATTTTTTTGCCTTTTTCGACAGTTTATACTTTCAAGAATATCCTGTCAAAATTTCAAGGCCGTGTCTCTAATACTCCCCGAATGGCAGCCTTCTATAGAGCAACCGCTTGTAGGTATAAAATCGATAGTTAAATCTTTAAACGCGTTTTTCTCGAAATGAGATTTTTCAAATTTGCTGACGTTGTAACTCAAAGAGCAATTATCCGATTGACTTGAAATTTGAACCGAGTACTCTTGAATATATTTATTCTACAATGACGTAGGATATTTTTGATTGGATGAAAATTGACGATTTGGCATTGAAAAAAACGACCATTTTATAGGCAAGAAAACAGACTTTTTTCATAACTACGCCATTTTGTTAGATTTTGATATTTTTCGAAAATCCTACGTCATTGCACAGGATATACCTTCCAGTTTAACGAATTTTTTTCCTTTTTCGGTTTCAGCTACTCAATCGGCCGGAATCATGTCAGCAGTGGAGGAACTTTTTTTTGCGCCTCCGAAGGCAGCGCATAAGTCGCTTGGATCACAATATTTTTCTATGAAAAAATTATGCAATATAGGTCAAATATAGCCAAATATATTCTTAATTTTCCGAAACATTTAATAGAGTACTTTTCTTCCAAAAAATTCCCGAAAATCACTCAAATTTTCAGCGTTCACACTGGTATAGCCCCTTAAGCGATTTTCACATCCTAAGCAGGGCAAAAAATATGACTTAATTGAAGAGGATTGATTTTCGCTGCATTCCAACTTCAACGTCATCAATAAAATCAATAAAAAAAAGTTGCCAAAAGGGTCGAAATTTTATTTTTTCGACGTTTCAACCCCTTTCAAGGGTCAATCCACGTGAAATTTTCCACCGATTACGAATATCACCGAGTTTTCGTCAAAAGCTCAAAGTTACGCCGGCTAGACGCGAAAAACGTCTGTCAACAGACTTTTGACGATTGTTCATAAAAATTAAGGGTTTCGGGAAACATTAATGTCAAATTCTTATTCAGGGAGTAAACATACATCGGTGTAGATTTAAAATTAAAATATTAAAGATCCAAATTTTTTCCCGCGCAATTCTGCGTCAGTTCGCGACAAATGTTCATATAGTACCTGTTTTCTTTCGCTAGATCAACAACATTCGAAAAGTTCAGCGCTTTTGATCACTCGACCATTGAACTCGGATCAACGGTCTCCTTGTACTTCGCCAGAGGTCTCAGTGGCAGCCAAAAGTGGCAATCTGCCAACAAGAAAACGAGCGTGCAGGCGAAACGCCTAGAGCTGTCAAACTGATAGCTCACACGTGACGCGCTTGTTCTTCGGACGCCACATAATCGTGCCTTACTACCTGTCAGGAATCAGGAACAAAGGATTACGTTGAAGTTTGCATCGTTGGAATGCAACGATATTTTTTTCATTTTTTAAACTATTTGTTTTGATTATTATTCGAAGCCTGTTTTTTGGAAATTCAGGCCGTAAATTACAAATAGTAATACGTAAAAACGTTTCAGAGTGTTTTACGTCTTAATTTGCCAAAAAAAAGTAATTAAAGGGTCTTCTCACTTTAGACGCTAAAAAAAGGCTATTTTCATGAATTTTTTTGATAGGTTTATGTTACAGATATTGATATAAAAGTTGTTACACGTAATAAATACACTTTCGAAATACATTAAAAAATTTGTTTATGTATTTATGTCACCTAAACAAACTTTAAGCGCGTTCTTCTCGAATCAACGTTTTTCGACGGCTTGTTGATAAAATCTTCGAAACTAACGACGTTGAAGTTTGCAACGTTGGCATGCAACGAAAATGATTTATTTTCTTCGCAAATTTCCTTTGGCAGATTCGAGCTACGGAAATCACGCAAACATTTTTTAGGGTTCTTATTCAGCGATCTCCGATCCGAATCTCCAAAGTATGATTTTGGATAATAATGAAAATGAGAAATTGAAAAGAATTTCCGTTGCATTCCAACGATGCAAACTTCAACCCCACTCGAAACTACCGAACTGATCCTTATGAAATTTCAACCACATATTCGTTACAACTATAGCTATAGCGCATATAAAGGATTTTTTTGAATTTTGATACGTACCATCTTTGTTTGCCAAAAACGGTGAAAGAAAACACGTTTTTTTTGTTTTTTCGAAAAATGTCCGCCATTTCGTTATTTTTGCATATATCAAAAATCGTATGATATGCACTATAGCCATTAACATACTGAATCTAAAACCGTTTGATGTTTTTGTTTCGGCTGATCCATCTCAGATTTCATCAACAGCGCAGACCTACAACTTTTTAGGACACTTTTTAACTACGATTTTCGTCTATAAATTGTGACTTAAAAAAATCAAAATTTGTTTAAATGTATTTTAAAAGTGTATTTATTACGTGTAACAACTTTTATATCAATATCTATAATAAAAACCTGCAAAAAAATCATGAAAATAGCCTTTTTTAGCGTCTAAAGTGAGAAGACCCTTTAATTACTCTTTTTTTTTGGCAAATTAAGACGTAAAACGCCCTGAAACGTTTTTACGTATTACTATTCGTAATTTACGGCCTGAATTTCCAAAAAACAGGCTTCGAATAATAATCAAAACAAATAGTTGAAAATGAATAAAAAATGTCGTTGCATGCCAACGATGTAAACTTCAACGACATACCAGAGGTAGGTATTTAAGGGGAGATATAGATCTAGATGGTCGAGGTCGAGGATTTAGAAGCTATGAACATTCCGTCGACGGTAGAAGACCTACACTATGGGCCTGGTATCGATGATTCCATGTAAGTTGACAAAGTTCATGATTTATTCATTCCCAAATTTTCAAACGCGTTTTTTCTCAAAATCACATTTTTCAAATCGGTACCCAAAATTTCTCGAAAACCAATGAACCGATTGCCTTGAGGTTTTTTGTGGTTATTCTATACACCATTATCTAGTACTTGTCATAGGATTTTTTTTCGGTTACTTAGTTTTTGTTTTATAGGCACAATAATAACTAATTTTTGGCCCAAAAATCGCTATTTATGTTCAAACGTCCGCCATTTTGTCATAAATCGATATTTTCAAAATCGGCTATGACAAGTACTAGATTATAGTATCTAATTTAATAATCTTTTTGGTTTTTTTTCGGATGATTTTTGAAGAAACGCCAGTGGGTACCGTATACGCAGATTTTTTTACGACGCTCCAAGGATCATACAATATCCTTGTATATTTTTGATATTTTTAAATAAAGAAAATTAAACATATTTTTGAATGTATATACTTTTAGATAATTAAAACCCCAATCCGAAATTTCAAATAGTTTTCCTTGAAAGAATTCACAAAAATGACCTTTTTTCCGGCTCCTAGGTGTATGTCTCCCCTTAAAAAAAATTTTCCTACACACATTACCGGCCATCGTATTGAATTTGCCATCGGGACAGAAAATTGCAAACTTTGGCCAAAAAAGGCGCGAGAGAACGTTTTTTTTCGAAATTTTTTCATTTACTCTGTGAAGATGTTCCATGCACCATGCAAATCCCGAAATAAAACGAGTATGCTCTGCTCGCCTTGCAGCAAATCGTGCACGCGAAAGGGGGCAAGGTCACGGACGATTATGAACTCAAGAGACCCCCTCGATGTCTGCAGAAAGAGAGAGATAGAGAGAGAGAGCGAGAGAGAGAGAGAGAGAGAGAGAGAGAGAGAGAGAGAGAGAGAGAGAGAGAGAGACCCACGATCTGCAATGCCAAAGTCTCCGGGCACGCAAAAAACGCACGAGCCCAGCTCTTTTTTTGGTAAGAAAGCCATGCCAATGGATCCAGATGCTCAAGTCAAGTAGGAACAGCGAAGAAATATATTCGCAAGATTTTTGCATTACTGTATATGGAATTGTTAAGGCCTTAGGCCACAGTAACGGGTATAAAATCATGTGCGAATTTAACTATGTTTTTTCTATGAAAAAGTGATTCACTCATAAAATTAATTACACATCTATTTAGTATGAATATCAAGCTGTTAGAATTTTTTTTTTGATGCCCAAAATGGCCGACTACTCGAAACTTCTCGAAACAGCTTTTTTCTAATTGGCGTGACAAATAACTTCAACAATTTTCACTCGATTTACTTCAAATTTAAAAGTTATGTTCCTAATTGCATTTCGCAGAGAAATACGTACGGAATTTCTGATTAATCGAAAACTTTTCATTTTATGAGCAATTATGACGAAATTTTTCACTGAAAATTCATTTCTCAAGTTCGAATACCTATAACTTTTGAATAAAACAATATTTTTTTAATTCCGTACGTACTTCTCTAGGTATTCTAATGTAGATTTACGATCATTTTTGTTTCTTGTTCTAGGTAAAAAATTGTGGATGCTAAATGTCACGCCGTGGAGCGCCTAAAAAAGATAACAAAAGAAAATATTAGTAGTCGGCCATTTTGTACATTAAAAAAAAATATATTTTCTAATAGCTTGATATTCATACTAAATAGATGTGTAATTAATTTTACGAGTGATTCACTTTTTCATACGAAAAAGAATTGTCAAATTCACACATGATTTTATACCCGTTACTGTGGCCTAAAGCCTTAAAGACCTTAAAGACAAGTTATGTCTCGTTTCAACCATACTCGTATTTGTAAACGTTACAAACTATACGGGAAAAATTATATACGTAGAAATAGCAATTAATCATTTTTGTGAAAAAAAAAAACAAATTTTTAACCTACTTGAAAAAACAAAGGAAATTCTCAATTCGATCCGTTTATTGAAAAATTACGTTGAACTGGATAACATAATTTTTTTAAGTTCAAATATATCGAATTATTAAAAATTGATATAAAATTTAAAAAAACTAAAATTCGAAAAATAATTTAAACATTGTAAATTTAAAAAAATACAATAAAAGCAAATAGAAAACCTGTTCTTTATTATAAACAGAACTTTTATGCTGGTGACAATAAATAAAAAATAAATATAAATACTCATCTATAATAATAATGATGTGGTTGTCTATCGACAGATCGAATGCAAATGTATAGCTTTACAGTAAATCAATTTGCAGTTTTCGTTATGTTCAATGTTTGGCACCGACATCACTTTTTTGTATATAACGAAAAATAATATAAATATTTAAAAAATATTGATTTTCATACTGTTCAGTTTTGTCAAGTCGGTTTCATTTTTTGTAATTTTCGCAAAAAATAAACTGTGAGAAAATTCCAGAGAAATTCCCTGAGTTTTCCCGGTTTTCCATATGCGTAACAGCCGTGTATACTGCAACAATTTGGCCTCCGTATCTCGGGAAACGAGGACACACGTCACCGGTCCGACAAAATACCATTTTTCGAGGTGCAATTTTTTCCGCTACGGATATTTTCGTGCTCGCCTTCTTTCTTCACTCCCGCGCCTTGTTTCCCATACCGCGGGATGTTCAGCCGCATCCAGGCGTGCGCTCATACGCGCATTCTTAATTTCGGTTTTAGGTGATTATTTTTACTATCGAGGCCAATGCACGCGAAGGGACGAAGCTCGACGGGGTGTGCCGTGTGCAGGAATACGTTTCGCGCGCGTGTGTAAATTCGTACACGAGCGAAGATACAAGTTCGCATGTTCGGGCTATCTGCACGCTGGTGCATACCTTGATGCGCCATTGCAAAAATTGCGGACCAAGTTAAAACAGCGATAATAATAGTCGTCGTCGAGGCGCGGTTTCGCGAAAATGTATATGTCGAGTGTCCTCCCCACCAGCCCCCCCCCCCCCTCTCGGCCCACATCCGCTACTTT
Organism: Ophion slaviceki; assembly: GCA_944452715.1. Lineage (NCBI taxonomy): Eukaryota > Metazoa > Arthropoda > Insecta > Hymenoptera > Ichneumonidae > Ophion > Ophion slaviceki. Next base: position 16,164,982 of record OX101794.1, on the reverse strand, counting down.
TTCCGTGCCCATCGCCAACAGTACCTTGACGTCGTTGACATCAGCTGTAAAACTCTTTAAACATGCCGCTTTCGCGGTTTCGCCATCGAGAGAGGAAATATGTGCTGGCGTGCTTAGCAAGAGTCTGAGCGAACGAAGAGAGACGAAGATTTTTAAATAAAAGAAAAAAGCAGGTGTTTAAATTTAAATTGATAAATTTACATAGAATTAAAATAAATTTAAATAGATATAAAATTCGTTCAAATTAATAGATTTAAATCGGTCAGAATAAATTTGAATAGATTAAAAATACATTTAAACGAATAAATTTAAATAAATGGAAAATATATTTAAATTCATCAATTCAAACAGATTAAAAATAAATTTATATTTATTAATTTAAGGCGAAAAATCCCTTTAGAATTTTCAAAAAATCGATTTTTTTAAACATATTTCGAAAGTATGATACCCAAAGAATATACTGACCAAAGGAAAACTCGAAATATTGTATATTTGCGGAGTTATCGTATATAGTCTAGAGCGCGGGGACAGCATGCGGTCAGGTAGCGAGTAAACTTTAAACGCGATTATCTCGAAATTACTTTTTCAAAAACTGCTCGTGTTGTAGCTCGAAAAGTTAGCGACCGATTTGGATGAAATTTTGGGAGGTTACTCTCAGTAATATTATCGGAAGGATATGCCTAAAGTTTGAAAGGCAGCGTGTAAATAAATAATTTTTTTGGGGTCAAATAGGTCGAAGAAATGGTCGAAAATTCGAACTTTGGAGTAAAAAGGCTCCCAAATTTTCAATTTTGCACTTTTTTAAAGCATTTTTTAGGTATATCCTTCACCTTAATATGTCAGAAAAAGAATGACACTTGTTAAATCTTTTTCAGATCAACAGAAAAAGAGTGACAGCTGCAGCACTTTTCGATGTCGCGGAAAACAGGCGTCCGAAGACCCTTAATGACGCCGCCATTTTGTTGGTCATGCCAACAAATTTTTTTTTTAACTTGACAGTTATAATAAACTCATGTCCAAATTTGAAAATGATCAGATTATTTGAGCCCCTCTAAAAAAATTCCCGAAAAATACCTATTTTTCACGCTCCTAAAGGGATTTCTCGCCTTAAATAGTTCTAACATAAATTTATATTCGGATACTTTAACCCTTTGACTGGAAACTTCGCCACGAACCTCTGACTGCATATGGGGTCGATCTGACCCCAGACGTTTTTCAGATCGTTGTATTTCGGTAAACGTGCATTTTTTTTGTAGAAACGTTTTTTTTGTTATCAATGATCCTTATTTTAGGGCCCAAATTTTTTTTTTTAAAGAAAAACAAAAATTAAGTGCCCAAATATTCGTTCAGAGTGGTAGAGGCGTTGAAAAATATGTATTGCATGAAAAAGATGAGTTCTTTTTAAATGAAAATAAATTCCGTTGAGGTTTTTAAAGAGGAAGTTTGTAGATACGAAAAAAAGACAGTGTCGGTCTTTCCAAAAAGCATTTTTGTTCGGAGGTTTGAATTTGAGCATTTTCGGGATAGTGAAAAATGGAAAAACATCGACTCCTTCGGCAGATTAATTGTTGAAAACGTATATTTTCCGCATTTTTGTTTTACTTCAATGACTTATTATTATTGATATTTACGGCGATCGCCGCGTAAGTAAATTCGGTGCTCGTTGCAAATAGCCCTCCTGCATAAGGGATACTTGCTTTTATTTTTATGATCGGCATTCTAAATACATAAATTATCACAGTAGCGCAAAATAAAAAATATCTATAAGCATTTTCTATCGTAACTCACTTACATGTAGTAATAAAACATCAAATTTCACAATGACAAAAAATGTTTTCACTTTCACCGCATTACTGCATAAACGGGGTCGACTCGACCCCAGGTCCTTTTTCGATAGCTGTCCTCAGTACACAGGCAGGATGTAGGATGGGGGCCGAATGTCCACCTATAGAGTAGGGGTGGGGGAACATTCGAGCGCCGCACTGCGACCGAATAGATTACCCCGTTTTGCGAGACAGTCAGTTGAGAAAAAATGGGATCAAAACGACCCAATGTGCAGTCGAAGGATTGAAAATGAAATAAAATGTTTTTTTTTTACATAAATAAAATTGAAATTTCATTGCAAAACTTTAAATGAAAAAAAAGTTTATTTTCTTATTTAAAAGTTATAAAACTTTAAATTTGGAATGTTTTTTTAATAACAAAAATTATTATAAAAGTAAACTTAATATATATATTTTTTTCAATGAAAAATTTATTGTGAGACTTTAATTTCGTTTTTTGTCAACGACACTTGTGGGAAAAAACAAAATTACTCTTCGAACAACCGAATCAATAATTTAAACTTGAAATTAAATATTTTTCTTCTATTGAAATAAAAATCGATTTTAGTACTCTAAATTTAAAATAAAATAAAGTCAAAACGTTTAAATTTGAATTAATAAATAGTTCAAGAAAAAGCAAAAATAGAACATCGAATAATATAGTGTCGAATTTGATTTTCCTTAATGTGTATATCTATGCATATTTATGTTATTATATTTTATATTACAAAATTGTATTATTATCATATTGAGGGGTTACCGCCACTTGCGATTTTGAAAAAATCGATTTTTTTTATTGCATTTTTTTGAAGTATAAGTATCCGGGCCCATACTTCTGTATGGGCCCGGAATAGATGACTACGTAAGTTTACAAAAAAAATATTTTCTTCGTGTAAACTGAAATTGAAACTTTAAACGCGTTTTTCTCAAAATGGCATTTCTGAAGTCGGTGACCAAGATTACTCGAACACTAATGAACCGATCTTCTTGAAATTTTGCAGGCTTATTTAATACATAAAAATGTAGTCTTTAATCGTTCGATTTTTTTTTCGAAAAAAAATGGCCGTTTTATAGCCAAAAAATGGCCGTTTTTTTTCGTTAAAATCGAACCATTAACTTCGACTGTCCGCCATTTTGTGAAAAATGAATATTTTTTTAAATCCTTCGATTAAAGACTAGTTTATACTTATATTTGACTAAATCCATCCGCATTTTTTTTTCAGATGATCCACTTCGCCGCAATGTTGGTCACCGCAAACCGTGTATATAAAAACCTTATTTCATTGACGGCCATTTGCCACTAAACAATGTAATATTTTTCAATAAAAAAAATTACTGAAAGTTCTTCAAGATGTGATCTTTAAGATGGTATATTGATCGATTAAAAAAGTTTTGTAGTTTTCTTTAAAAAAAATTATGAAAAATGCCTTTTTTTTGCGCTACAAGTGGGGGTAACGCCTTAATAGAATTTGTTTTTTATCGAGTTCAAATTTGGCTTGATTTTTCCTCCATACCTAATAATATTGTTCGAGACCGTGAGAGTTGACATTCTTTTCTTTTCTCTTGTGGATCTACCCTAATATATATTTCTCCGTCAATATTTATATACGTATATATATAACATCCCGATTCATCATCGCAAGCCAAGTCAGGATCGAAGCTGCGGCCACTACAGACTAGACGGTCCGCCGAGCCATGTAATGCGATTGACCGTCCGTCCTACGACACAATATAGAACACCGGCTTTACACCGAGAAGAAGAAAAAGTCTGCGATGATCTCATAGTAACATAAGAAAAGAGAAGAAGAAACAACAAACAAAAAAACCATCAAGTTGAACACGTCTTTAAAACCTTATATACATTCGAAAAAAAAATCACATCTTTTTTTTCTATTCACTTAAATGATGTATAAACAAACATAGTAGCATGGTTGATATGTATAAACATCCCAGGAATGATATGATCCGGAGCAAAATGGTTTTGAAACTTCAAACGCGTTTTTCTTGAAGCCATGTTTTGAAAATCGGGCGAACTCGTAATTCCTAAATTTTTCAACCGATTGACTTCAACTTTCAACTGTAGCCTCTTAGATAATTTTTTTAGCGAAGTACACATGATTTTTACGATCGATTAACAATTACGGTTTCTATAAACAAATTAAGGCCGTTTTTTAAGTCGAAAATGCAACTTTTGTCAAAATGGTGCCGAATTTGAAAAAAAAATCAATATTTTGTAATGATCGTGTGTACTTCGTTGGCAAAACTCATGTAGATTACGAAAAAATTTTATTTTCTGTTCCAGGTGCTCGTGTGCGTTTCCAAATGGGGTTGAAGTTACATCGTTGGAATGCAACGAAAATTATTTTTAATTTCTCATTTTCATTATTACTCAAAATAATTGTAGCCCATAGGTTGTAGATCGCTAAACAAGAATCCTAAAAAATGTTTTCGTAATTTTAGTAGCTTAAATCTGGATCAAGGGAATTTGTGTAGCTAAAAAGAAATCATTTTCGTTGCGTTTCAGCGATTCAAACTTCAACGTCACGTTTCCAACGAGTCCGTCGGTGGAGGGCCTAAAAAAGGCGTTTTTTTCAGCCACACGGCCGCAATTTTGTATCTTTTTGGAAAATAGACAATTCATTTGAGTACCTACAAATATCTTAGTATTTTAAAAAATGTTCATTTGGTTGCTTTATTAGTATTTTCAAAAAAGTTCATTTGATTGTTTTATTAGTAATTTCAAAAAATCCCAAAAAACCTTGTTTTCCGATTATCCAAAGGTATGTATGGCCTAAATGGGGGAGATATCTTTAAGCGAGGAAAAAAATTGCTGATTGTCATGTTTTTTTTTTTTTTAAAGAACGATTTCTTCACCATCCCTGAGACTTAGGGTATGCTTTATTACTACTTTTGGCTGTTACGTGGTCATTTTTTAAAAACTAATCTTTAGAAATCGCGGCGGTACGACACGGTCTTCTAAACTGCATTTTCGAAACTGGCATGACCCATGCCTAAAAGACTAATCGACCAATTCTGATGAAAGTTAGTATAAATCTGTCTAACCTTATTGTCTAAAACACGACTCTAAATATACAGGAAAATAAAATAAAAAAAATATTTTTCTATTACAAAATCAAGGCATTTTTCGGAAAATTCTATCTTTTTGTTTCAAAGCGTGCCGTTTAATCGATTTTCACAATTTCTCACTTTTTCTTGGTTCATATTCTGCGTACGAGTGTTAAGGGGTTACCCCCACTTGCGATTTTGAAAAAATCGATTTTTTTTATTGCATTTTTTTGAAGTGCAATTTGAAGTGCAGTTTTTTTTTTGATGCCCGGAATAGATGACTCTATGTAAGTTTACAAAAAAAAATATTTTCTTCGTGTAAACTGAAATTGAAACTTTAAACGCGTTTTTCTCAAAATGGCATTTCTGAAGTCGGTGACCAAGATTACTCGAACACTAATGAACCGATCTTCTTGAAATTTTGCAGGCTTATTTAAGACATAAAAATGTAGTCTTTAATCGTGCGATTTTTTTTCGAAAAAAATGGCCGTTTTATAGCCAAAAAACGGCCGTTTTTTTTTCGTTAAAATCGAACCATTAACTTTGACTGTCCGCCATTTTGTGAAAAATGAATATTTTTTTAAATCCTTCGATTAAAGACTAGTTTATACTTATATTTGACTAAATCCAGCCGCATTTTTTTTCAGATGATCCACTTCGCCGCAATGTTGGTCACCGCAAACCGTGTATATAAAAACATTATTTCATTGACGGCCATTTGCCACTAAACAATGTAATATTTTTCAATAAAAAAATTACTGAAAGTTCTTCAAGATGTGTTCTTTAAGATGGTATCTTGATCGATTAAAAAAGTTTTGTAGTTTTCTTTAAAAAAATTCATGAAAAAGGCCTTTTTTGCGCTACAAGTGGGGGTGACGCCTTAATGAAAGATACATTTTCGTTGGTTTTTTTTTCAGATTGATCACAAGTAGTAATGAAACATGTCCTAAGTCCAAAAAATGGAGAAGAAATCTTTCCTTTAAAAAAAAATTAAAAAAAAATGAAAATCCGCAATTTATTTCTCGCCTGAAGGTCTCTTCCCCCTTAAACCCGCGCTGCATCATGATTCACGTGTTTGTGCGCACGCGGAGCATCGATTCGGTCTCAACGTTCGCGCAAAGACTTTGCAATTAATTTAACGCTTCTCGCGTATGCAATTCGACGTCTAGTCGACGTTCTAACACTCCGATGACTCTAGGCCAAAGATGGTAGACCGACTTTTTTTTATATACTTTTTTCTATTCTTTTTTTTCGTTCTCTGCCCCGAAGGCCGAATTATTCGTAACGAGAGGCGAAGGAACTCGAGGCGGTCCGCGGACAAAAAAAGAAAATTTAATCACGCGACCCAGATCGGAGTTGCATCGATGCGCCTATATGGGATCCTCGGGCTATAAGTGCTGAGGCCCCCCAAGGACTGTACAAGGGTCCGTGAGCATGGATGGTCTTGAAGTTTGCATCGTTGGAGTACAACGAAAATTCTTCTTTATTTTTTAATTACCTTTGTTTAATTACTATCTTAATCCTTTTTTCCAAGTTTAGGTTATGGAACCCTAACATGGATTTTCAAAAATTTATCAGTGATTTTTGTATCCTTAAGGCCGGAGAATTAGAAGGTCCGAAGAACCGTTTTATTTTTTGATGTTTAAATCGATAGATAAACTATCCAAGAATATATTTACAAAGTTACAGAGGCCAATTGTAAATATTTTCGAAGATACAAGGCCAGAAACAGAGAAGCGATTGATATTTGATATTGATATTTCCTCGTATTGAAAACTTTGAAGCGCGTTTTCTCCACTTTTCATTTTCACGATTTTTCCAAATTGGCGGGCGTGGTAGCAAAAAAACTGAACGACCTATTGAATCGAACCAAAGTTTATTTTCTTTAGTATGAAAATCTCTTCTAGGTGAACTAAAAAGAGTCGTTGAAAAAATGTTGTTAAATCATTTTTATAGCACGTTAAAGTGTTTTTTTAAACACATTTTTTTTTCAAACCTGAGAAAAGTTATAATTTCCCGATTTTTTAGCTTTTCTTAATTCACTCAGAAGAAAAAGATATGACAATGGAAAATTTTATTGGTCTTTTTGTTCCAGTCAAGAATTACGAGCTGCATCTTTCCCGCCGATTGGGGACTGCAGTGGCAAGACGCACATGAAATAGACTGATAAATCTGCAGTCATTTATTGTTTTATGTTGAACAATTTTTTTATACATTTCAAATATACATTAAAAGATACCTCAATGTTTACTGGGTTCACTTATTTTTTTCCCTTTTAAGGGGGAAGCCTGCTTTAGAGGCTTCAAAAAATCGATTTTTTTTTGCATAAATGTCTTCCCAAACTATCCAAGAATGTGTCCCTAAAATTTCAAAAGCAAATTCAAATTATTTTCGGAGTTACAGAAGAAATAGTGAGCAAGCGTCGAGCAGGTATACGAGCGGCCGGATCGCTCGGAGTGCCCGCGCTCCGCCCCTCGATCTATTGTATGTATTGTACCCATGGTAACTATTGTACGTATCCAAAGGGTTTTTGAAGAGTCTGAAGGGCAACTCTATGGACCAGGAATCGCTGATTAGCATATTATTGCGGTAAGTTCAAGAAAATTACGATTTTTTATATACGAAAACTTTGACGCGCGATTTCTCGGTTTTTCATTTTTACGATTTTTCCTAATTGGCGGGAAAGATAGGGAAAAAAATTAAACGTCCTATCGAAACGAGACAAAATTCATTGTATTCGGGATTAAATTCTCTTTTTGTTGAACCTAAAAAACCTTAAGAAAGTTATGATCAACCCACTTTTTAAACAATCTAAAGTGAATTTTTTTTTAATTTGCGAAAAATTGTTGAATTTCTCACTTTTTGTTGAATTTTCTTGGTTTAACTAGAAGCTATACTATTGAAAATAATTTTTTTTTTGGGTTTTTTGTTTCAGATGGAAATTGCGACCTGCATCTTTCCCGCCGCACGACACATGCACACTCGAGGCGCCTCGGCGAAATGCTTGTACCAGGCATAATATGACATATTTTAATGAAAAAATTTGAGAAGACTGTTGAAATATATAACAATAAAACCTGAAAGTTTCGTTTCAATCGAATATTTCTTTCCTTCCCAAAAAAATCCTCGAAAAAATCGATTTTTTGAAGCCTCTAAAGCAGGCTTCCCCCTTAAAAGAATTCCCTAAAAAACGCTTTTTTGGGCCTTCTGATTGAGACTCCCGCCTTAAGGGGAGATATACAGCGTCGACCGTAGAAAACCTACACTATGGGCCTGGTATCGATGATTCCATGTAAGTTGACAAATTTCATGATTTATTCATTCCCAAATTTTCAAACGCGTTTTTCTCAAAACCACGTTTTTCAAATCGGTACCCAAAATTTCTCGAAAACCAATTAACCGATTGTCTTGAGGTTTCTTGTGGTTATTCTATACACCATTATCTAGTACTTGTCATGGGATTTTTTTTCCGTTACTTAGTTTTTGTTTTATAGGCAAAATAATAACTAAATTTTGGCCCAAAAATCACTATTTATGTTCAAACGTCCGCCATTTTGTTATAAATCGATATTTTCAAAATCGGCTATGACAAGTACTAGATTATAGTATCTAATTTAATAATCTTTTTGGTTTTTTTTTTCAGATGATTTTTGAAGAAACGCCAGCGGGTACCGTATACGCAGATTTTTTTACGACCCTTCAAGGATCATACAATATCCTTGTATATTTTTTATATTTTTAAATAAAGAAAATTAAACATATTTTTGAATGTATATACTTTTAGATAATTAAAACCCCAATCCGAAATGTCAAATAGTTTTCCTTGAAAAAAATTCACAAAATTGACCTTTTTTCCGGCTCCTAGGTGTATATCTCCCCTTAATAAGCGAGAAAAATATATATCTTCGTTGCATTCTAACGATGCAAACTTCAATACCATAAGTATTATCCATACAGGCAGTCACGTTACTCCACGATGTCTAAACTTCGCGTTGTCCAGGACCAATGAAAATTCAATTTTTTCCCGAATTATCCATTTTTCTGGCGAATTTAGGCTACGAAAAATTACGCAAACATTTTTTTTCCAAATCCTTGTTAGATATATACAGCGGTAATCTGCATAAAAAGATTTTTGATAATAATGGAAATAGTAAGAGGAGAAATCGGTAAAAAAAAATTGGAAGAAAATCATTTTAAAAAATTCAAATAAATCGATGCTTGCGATCGGGATCTCCGAATTCTAGATCTGCGCAAATGCACGACAACAAATGTTGGGAAATATTGAAAAATATATGTTTTCCGTGCTTCTAAAAATGAAAATAATGAACAAAAAAAAATTTACTTGACCAATGTGGTGATTGTTGAGACGCGAGCTCGGCGATTGCGAGTGGCGGCGATTGAGAGACGACTCTTTGGGAGTAAAAATCGCGTTTGTCAACGTCATATTTCATACACACACCTACATATATATATATATATATATATATATATATATATATATATACATGGATAAAAATACGTAAATATATATAAATAGAATGCGAGAGTGAATCTGCCAAATCCGCGTAAGCGAATCCCCGGAGAGAAAGGAAACAGTGTAGAAAACGTGTAGAAGCGAAGGACGTTCCTCTTTTTATCGCAAGGTCGCGTACAGATGCAGCGATTCGGAGCAGCGGGGCACCTGATTGAAAAAGAAAAGGAAAAATAATGTCGTCCAAGTTTGCAGTTGGAATACAGCGAAAATTCTTTTTTTTTCGTCATTGTTTATTCATTTGCATTGTTATGGATCATCTTTTTCCGCAGATTTTTATTTTAACTGGCGTACCTATTGCGGAAGGTCGAAGGATTTTTTTTCCTTGAGCTTTGTGGGCCGGTAAAAAGGTGCAACTGATCTGGTACCGAAAAGTTAATGGTATTGAAGTTTGCATCGTTGGGATGCAACGAATTTTTATTTTCGTATTGCCCATTTAGACTGTAAAAATCACAAACATTTTTGAAGATTCTTATTAGGGTTTTATATCTTGAACTTGCAAAAAAGGGTTTGGATAGTAATTAAAAAAAAATTAGCATATAAAGAATTTTCGTTGCATTCCGACTATGCAACCTTCAACACCATGAAAGTTCGCATTTTTTCTAGTAAATTATCATTGTTAAACTACTAAAATAAAGTGACGTAAAAATTCAGAAGAGTTTTTCCCAATGACATTGGAACTTCCATAGTTGGAGTACAACGATTTAAAAAAATTAATTTTCTATTTCTTAATTTTTTTGTTATCAAATACCTTTTTTCTAAACTGTGGTCGTAAATCTCTGATCAAGATACTTGAAAGTATACTAGTGATTTACATCGTCTGAGTTGGCAAAAAAGAAATGTCAATCGAAAAAAATTAAATTTCATTGCGTTACAAAGATGCAAACTTCGTGATCATTTTTCTCAAAGAAATGGTTTTTAAATTGACTTGCGGAACAACTTGAACTAATTGTATCCGCTTAACTTTAAATATTCAGTGTTTTCTATACCCAATTCTCCATATAGATTCGTGGGGATTTTTCGGGTCGGTGGAAACTCCTCTTATAAACAGCTTTTCACGATTTTTTTCCTCCAAATTATTTTTTTTTCAAATGCCTGCCATTTCTGTGAAAAACAATTTTTTTCAAAATCTCCTATGTATTTCTCGATCTATTATTATGCAGGTTCCGAAAAAAATTGACTGACATATTCGGTGCTCATAAGCCCCGGAGCACCTTTCGCAAATGATTCACTCACACAGATCCAACGCCCTTCGTTGAAAGTGTTCAAAATCATTGAGGGGCACTTTAAAAAAATAATTTTTTGTTATTGCATTTTTCGATAGTCTATACCCTCAAGTATACTTTACTACTATACTATACCTTATACTTTCATCGATTTAAAACAATGAAATCAATATTTTTATCTTTCAACGCGTTTTTCTCAAAACGACATTTTTCAAATTTGCTGCGGTTCTAATTCGAGCACAAATTATCCGATCGACTTCAATCTTATTTTAGCGTATTTAGTATTTGTTTCTTCATACAATGACTTTCGAGTTTTTTTATTGGATAAAAAATGTCAACTTGCCATGCAAAAAATCATCAGATTTTTAAGCGTAATTTGGAACTTTTTTTCAAAACTCCGACATTTTGTTGGGTTTTAATTTTTTTTTACAATCCTGCGTAATTGTTCGGGCAATACCTTCTAGTTTAACGGATTTATTTTAATTTTTTAATTTCGGGCATTCTAAAGTCTGCAATCACTGCGGCAGTGAGAACTTTTTTTGAGACTCGGGAGACGGCGCACAAGTCGCTGAAAATGGAATATTTTCATCCAAAAAAATTACTGTATATACATAATTTATACACAAATATATCGTCGAAATTTCAAAACATTCGATGCAATACTTTTTTTTTCAATAAATTCTCGAAAATGACCTTTTTAGAGCAGTCACACTAATGGTGCCCCTTAAAAAAGTTCTCCAAATAGATCTTCGATTCACCATCTTCAAATACAAAAATTTCTCAAACTTTCGCATTTTTTCGTCTCTCTGAAGTAACCCCTTAATGAGAATCCAAAAAAAAAGTTCGAAGATTTTTCGTAGCCCAAAATTGCGAAAATATTTGTTGAGCGATTCGAAAGAATAATTTTTTATTTCATCGAACGGTGAAAAATTGAACGTCATAAAAATAAAGCAAGCATGTACCTTGGGGTGACGTTTGCACTGAAAGTTTATTTATTTTTGGCACGTGAAAAAATCGGAGTACAATAACATATGCAAAAACAAAGAGAGGGGGAGAGAGAGAGAGAGAGAGACTGTAATTTTCGTGTTTAAAAAGCATCTCCGAGGGCGCGGATTTATTTTCAATTTTCGCATGCCACACTCGTCGCGGGGAAGAAGACGAAAATGTGCGGAGGATGAAGAAAGAAAAGCGGCTTCGCTCCAAAATGTGAATGACGATGATCTAATTGGATATCAGCCTTGGGATACAAGTCGGTCGTTCCAGTCGCTAAACTCTCAAGGTTATTTATTTGTTCTTTTGCAATGAGAAATCGAGGCCTACGTGTGAAAAATCAATTCGAGTTCAGTGATTGTTTATCGAGCCATTAAAATAATAACGTATGGTTCGTCGAGCGTTCTCGAGCAAGGACGATGTTGAAGTTTGCATCGTTGGAATGCAACGAAAATTCATTTTTATTTTTCTATTGCCGCATTTTCATTATCAGTCGAAAACATTCCGAACATATTTAGGCTGAGGATCACTAAAAAGGATCCTGAAAAAAAGTTTAAGCGATTTTGGAAACGTAAATTTGCCAAATTAAGTGGAATACAGAACTTTCGTTTTCATTGCATTCCAATTGTGCAAATTTCAAATGACGTTGAAGTTTGCATCGTAGGAATGCAACAATTTTTTGACAATCTTCCATTTCTTTATTTTTATGCTTATCTAAAGCCTGCTTCTTTTTGCAAATTGAGGTCGTAAAACTCTAGTAACAATATTTAAAAACGTTTGAGTAATTTTCACAGCTAAAAAAAATGTTGAGCCAATAAAAAGGCATCATTGTCGTTGCATTCCAACGATGCAAACTTCAATATTATAACTTCAATTCCATCCTTACTCGTGTAGTTGAAGTTTGCATCATTGGAATGGAATGAAAATTCTTATTTTCATTATTATCCAAAATCATATTTTGTAGATTTGTTGTAGATCGCGAAATAAAAATCCTGAAAAAAGAGTCTGTCAAAGGAAATTTGGAAATCAAGCAAAAATAATTTTCGTTGCATTCCAACGATGCAAATTTACGAAGTTGAAGTTTGCATCATTGGAATGCAACGGAAATCAACATTTCTGGATTCCTTTAATTTAATTTGGCAAATTTTGCCTATAAAATCTCTTAACCACATTTGAGATACTTAATTAGTGATCTAAAATATAAATATATTGAAAAGATGTTCTCGAATAATAAAAATAAGGAAAGTTAAATGCAAAATGCAAACTTCAACACCCTGGAAATTTCAACGTCACGAATAAGGAGGGTTCAATAAAATTTACGAAAAAAATGAAGTGTTATTCACTCGTATTTTAAAAGTATCCGAATGTGTATTGAAGATATGACGTTGAAGTTTGCATCATTGGGATGAAACGAAAATTAATTATCTTTAATTGCTCAATTTTTTGCCGATGTAGTCAGTGAACATAATTCAAATCGTTTCATGTATTCTTATCAGAGATTGATAACCTCAATTTGCACAAAAAGGCTTTGGATAATAATAAAAAATAAAGAAATGAAAAAGAAGGGAAAAAAATCATTAGATTCCAACGATGCAAACTTGAACGTCATATTGAATATCTCAGATTTTCGAACATTACAACAAGTCAAATTTTGAAAGTCTAGTTATACTCGTCGACATAACACAGCGTGCTTAAAACTTCTTATAATCTAAAACCCTCGAGCGAGCCATTTTCGAAAAGAAGACATCAAATTTAAAAAAGAACGCGGTTCGTCTTCAAAAAAAAATGTCGCAGTATTGTACGTGTACGTGTGCTTTTTTTTTTATTTTTGCTTTAAATCTCACGAAAATTTTACCCCTTCAAAACTTAGCGCTTTTATTTCTGATTGATCTCGCTCAAAAAGCTTCTCCAGGCAAATAAAAAAAACTTAATTTCCTTATGATTTCTGTTAAAAACCATCGGCCCAAATTCAAACACGTATTCAAGTTCTCATACCCCCCCCCCCCCTCCCAACCCCAACAAGCTTAATTTGATGATGTTGAAGTTTGCATCGTTGTAACGCAACGGAAATTAATTTTTTGCAAATTATAAAATTTCTTTTCCATCGATTTAGAGATACAGGACTTTAATGTAGAAGGTTTCGAGTAGTCGGCCATTTTGTACATCGAAAAAAAAAATATATTTTTTAACAGCTTGATATTCATATTGAATAGATGTGTAATTAATTTTATGAGTGAATCACTTTTTCATACGAAAAAAGTTGTTAAATTCGCACATGATTTTATATCCGTTACTGTGACCTAAGGCCTTAAGGGGTTACCCCCACTTGCGATTTTGAAAAAATCGATTTTTTTTATTGCATTTTTTTGAAGGAATAGATGACTCTACGTAAGTTTACAAAAAAAATATTTTCTTCGTGTAAACTGAAATTGACACTTTAAACGCGTTTTTCTCAAAATGGCATTTCTGAAGTCGGTGACCAAGATTACTCGAACACTAATGAACCGATCTTGAAATTTTGCAGGCTTATTTAATACATAAAAATGTAGTCTTTAATCGTTCGATTTTTTTCGTTAAAATCGAACCATTAACTTTGACTGTCCGCCATTTTGTGAAAAATGAATATTTTTTAAAATCCTTCGATTAAAGACTAGTTTATACTTATATTTGACTAAATCCGTCCGCATTTTTTTTCAGATGATCCACTTCGCCGTAATGTTGGTCACCGCAAACCGTGTATATAAAAACATTATTTCATTGACGGACATTTGCCACTAAACAATGTAATATTTTTCAATAAAAAAATTACTGAAAGTTCTTCAAGATGTGTTTTTTAAGATGGTATATTGATCGATTAAAAACGTTTTGTAGTTTTCTTTAAAAAAATCAATGAAAAAGGCCTTTTTTTGCGCTACAAGTGGGGGTAACACCTTAACATACGGAATCTAAAACCGTTTGATTTTTTGTTTCGGATGATCCATCTCCGAGATTAATAGTGACTTGAATAAATAAAAAAAATCTTTTTATGTATTTCGAAAGTGTATTTATTAAGTTTAACAACTTTTATATCAATATCTATAATATAAGCCTATCAAAATTCATGAAAATAGCCTTCTTAAGCGTGTAAAGTGAGACGACCCCTTAAATTTGTCTATTTTGATAAACACAGACGTACGCAAGAACAGTGGGACGGCTTTCCGTGATTCTAACTCGGGAGGCTCGGCTGCCTGCGCAATGTTTCGATAAGTGTCACAAACGCATTGTCTTTGTGATGCACGTTGGCCAGGGGCCTTGACTCAGTCCATCGTTTGTTCGAGTGTTGGCGCGGGGCCGTGCGAACGTCCAGCGAAAAGCATCAAAAATAAGTGGAGGAAGATGTACGATGTTTGTGTCGCGTGGAGAGCAAAATGTTTACAAAAAGACTAATGCGTTTTTGAACGCGTGCCAAACGACGATAAGAACGCAGGGAGACACAAAGAAGATCGTCGAAACGAACAAAGTGCATCGCCGAGCATATACATGTGCAATATCATTATCGGCACATCTGGCTGTTGTGAGGACAGCCATTTCGTTTTCAATCAACGAATCGTTGATTTTGGGGGTTCGAAAGAAACTACCAAAATGTAGTTTAAGGGGTCTTCTCAGTTTAAACTCTAAAAAAAGGCTTTTTCCATTATTTTTTTGATAGTTGTTACACTTAAGGCCTTATATACACGTGTGATGGTAGGAAAAATGGAAAAATGTTTTGGAAAACAAAAATTTTCGTCAAAAAATGAATTTTCAGTGAAAAATTTCGTTATAAATGCTCATAAAATGAAAAGTTTTCGATTAATCCGAAATTCCGTGCGTACTTCTCTGCGAAATGCAAATAGGAACACAACTTTTAAATTTGAAGGAGATCGCGTGAAAATTGTTGAAGTTATTTGTCACGCCAATTTGAAAAAAGCTGTTTCGAGAAGTTTCGCGTAGTCGGCCAATTTGTACATCGAAAAAAAAAAGTATATATTTTCTAACAGCTTGATATTCATACTGGAGTTGGGCGTAATTCTATTTATAAATACGAATACGAATTTATTCACGTCGTGATTTTCATGTGAATTTAAATCCAAATTTATTCATACTTCACTTATTTGTATTCACATGCATGCATACAAATACAATTGTATTCACAGAAAAAATTGTGAATATTCACAAAAAATATGAATATTTACCAAAAATCCTATGAATAAAAAAAAATCACATAAAAATCTGCGAATGCAAATGTATTCTCAAAAAATTGTAAACACGAAAAAATTCACAAAATGAGTTGTGAATTTTTCCGTACTTAAGACAAATTAAAATCAAATTCACAGTGCTTGGATTAAAATTTACACCAAAAGTGAGTTCTTACTTGTTGAGTTCAACACAATGTTTTCTCTCAAAATACGTAAGGACTCACTTGTGGTGTAAATTTTAATATAACTGTCGTGAATTCGATTTTAATTTTGTTCAACTTGAGGAAATTCACAACTCATTTTGTGATTTTTTTCATATTTACAATGTAATATTTGAAACTCACAATTTTTTTTGCAAAAATTTCGTTGCCTCGACGCAATGTTTTCTCTCAAAATACGTAAGAACTCACTTTTGGTGTAAATTTTAATCTAATCATTGTGAATTTGATTTTAATTTGTCTTAAATACGAAAAAAAATCACAACTTATTTTGTGAATTTTTTTGTATTTACAATTTTTCGTGAATACATTTGCATTCACATATTTTGATGTGAATTTTTTTTAATTCACAGGATTTTTTGTAAATATTCACATTTTTTGTGAATATTCACAATTTTTTCTGCGAATTTATTTGTGTGTTCATAATATTTGTGAATACAAATAAATTCGTATTCACACTTATGAATACGGATTTATTTGTATTCGTATTTAAAATAAGTAAAGTATGAATAAATTTGTATTTATATTCACATGAAAATCACGATGTGAATAAATTCGTATTCGTATTTATAAATAGAATGACGCCTAACTCTGATTCACACGAAATAGATGTGTAATTAATTGTACGAGTGAATCACTTTTTCATACGAAAAAAAAATTGTTAATTTCGCACATTATTTTATTACCCGTTACTGTGGCCTAACGCCTTGAATACAAGATCTCAAGAATATTCTCACCAAATTTCATAAAGATCGGACCATTAGATTCGCAGTTATAGGCATTTCAACCGGACGACCGCGCAAGTCGCGTGTTACGCTTGCCGAGCAGCAAGCGCGAGCAGCCACAAGAGAAGGAAGAATGGCTCATAGGCAGTATCAAATCAATGTTTCAGAGGCTGCAGAGGATGCAGAAGGATTACTGTATGGCCCTGGAATCGACGACTCCGTGTCAGTATGAATAAATTAACTTTAAGTGTAAAAGAAACATACTTGAATCTTAAACGCCATTATCTCAGAATCGTCTTTTTCGAGAAACACCTTTGCGGTGGACACGATTACTAAAAAAACTATTAATCCGATCCACACCAAATTTTGTACCACTGATTTATTATGATAATAGCTAGGGCCTGGAGAGAGGATTTAGAATTTTGTTGAAAAAAAAAAATTTGTAACAAAAAAACCGAAAATGTATCACTTCCAAAAATGATTTTTTTATTTTTTTTTATTCAATTTATTTTCATTTTTTTTTTCATTTCAATTTTTTAAATCATTTTTTTTAATCAATTTTTTTACGAAACCTTCGTCCAGGCCCAAGCCAATGCAATATACTAATGAAATCTTTTTCAAATTCTGATTTCAGATGAACCGTTCTCGAGTTGTCATGTCCACCGCAACTAATGCTCAATGAAGGCGCTCCTGGAAGACAGCTGGAGTTCCGCCATTTTGAAAAAAAAATTTTGAATAAAAAAAAATTGTGCAAGTACGTGAAAATATGTACTAATCGATGTCGTTCACAGTTTTTCAATAAACATTTATTGTGCCGTCGAAAAAAAATCAAGAAAATGACGTCCCTTCGCCCACTACAAGTGTATACAAGGCCTTAATAAATAAACTTTCGAAATACATTTAAAAAATTGTTTATGTATTTACATAACCCAAAGAAACTTTTAACGCTTTTTTCTCGGAACAACGTTTTTCGACGGCTTGTTGATAAAATCTTCGAAACTACTGAACCGATCCTTATGAAATGTTAACCACTTATTCTTTACAAATATAGCTATAGCGCATATCAAGGATTTTTTAAAATTTTGATATTTACTATTTTTTTGGCCAAAAACGGTGAAAGAACACGTTTTTTTGTTTTTTCGAAAAATGTCCGCCATTTCGTTATTTTTGCATATATAAAAAATTGTATGATATGCGCTGTAGTCATTAATATACTGAATCTAAAACCGTTTGTTTTTTTTTCGTTTCGGATGATCCATCTCCGAGATTTCATCAACAGACCTACAATTTTTTTGGGACATTTTTTTAACTACTTTTTTGTCTATAAATAGGGACTTAAATAAATAATTTTTTTTAAAATGTATTTCGAAAGTGCATTTATTAAGTGTAACAACTTTTATATTAATATCTATAATATAAACCTATCAAAAAATGCATAAAAATAGCCGTTTTAGGGTATAAAGTGAGAAGACCCCTTAATTTATCTAAAGGTAATTTCGAAGACACTTTGGTTGACATGATGTTGAGTATTGGGACAGTACACTTCGAGGACGATCCTCGAAGCCGAGTGTCTTCAAAATCATCTTGTCCCACATGTATATTTGCGTGTGTTGGATCGTCCGATTGAGGGAAAACAAAGAAGCGATTATTGCTGATTATCGAGTATAACTCGTGCTAGAATAATTATCTGCGATGAGTATGAAAATGTGAATGGCGTTGAACTTTGCACCGTTGAAACGCAACTAAAGTTCTTTCCAGTTTTTTTCAATTTCGTCATTTTTATTACAATCTATAATTTATTTTTTTATAAATTAAGATCGTGAATATCATATGAGGATAAGAAAAATTGTTTGGATGATATTCGTACCCTAAATCAGCAAAAAAGATGTGAGAGGTAGGGAAAAAGAAAATTACTTTCATTGCATTCCAACATAAGTTCAAGTTTGCATCGTTGAAACGCAACGAAACTTCTGTTTTGAATTTTATTTTCCATCTTTCTATAATTATAGACGATTTTTTTAAATAGATTTATATTGTACTTTGCTGAATAAATATCTTAAAAAATGGTTGAAGGATTTGTGTAGGCAAAATCCGCCAAAAGAAATTAAAGAGATTCGGAAAAATTAATTTTCGTGTTGTCGAAGTTTGCATCGTTGGAATGCAATGAAAATTCTTTTGTAGTCTCGATTTTCTCCAATTTTCTTGTTATCCAAAATCATTTTTTATATATATAGGGTGTAGGTCTCTGATAAGGATCTAAGAAAAGTTCGGAGTAGCTTTTATTTGCCAACAAAAAACTGTCAATTGAAAGAAAAAAAAATGATTTTCGTTGCTGTCCAATAATGCAAACTTCAACATAATTAATTTTCGTTGCATTCCAACGATGCTAACTTTGACATCATCGGGCTTACACGTAGAGCGAAGGATTAGTGCGCCACTTCGAGAGGCACCTTTTCACCCGAGGAAACCCTATGTAAGAGGTTGTGTGCCAATTTCTATAAGCGTCGTATTGGGGATTCGAATGGTGTTGAAGTTTGCGCGTCGTCGGAATGCACGGAAAATTCTTTTTTATTTTCATTTTTCGCCATTTTGATTGTTATTCAAAATAATTGTTGATCGATTTAGGTTGCAGGCCTCTAATAAGGATCTCAAAAAAGGTCGCAGTAGCTTTAATTTTCCCAAAATATTAGCAATTAAAAAAATATTATTGTCATTGCGTTCCAACCATGCAAACTTCAACACCATAAGTTTGCATCGCTGGAACGTAACGAAAGTTCTATTTACATTTTAATTTATTTATTTTTATGTAGAGATAAAAATAATCGAATGCAATGGCAATAAATATTCCCAAATTCTTTCGATTTATTTTGGCATGTTTCATCTACGAAAATCCTGCAAGCATTTTTTAAGATACTTATTTATCGATATACTGTAAAAAACCAAGAAAAAAAATTAATTAAAAATTCTTTTCTAATTAATTTTTTTTTGTTGCGTTCCAACGATGCAAACTTCAGCACCGGGCTGAAGTTTCCATCGCTGGAACGAAAATTCTTATTAATTCATTATTTCCAGTATTATCCAAAATCATATTCTGCAGATTCCTTATAAATGACTAGATAAGAATCCTAAAAAATGTTTTCGTGATTTTCGTAGCTTTAATCTGACAACGGAAATTTTCGAAACAAAACAAAAGTTATTTTCGTTGCATTCCAACGACGCAAACTTCAATAACTATGACGTTGAAGTTCGCATCGTTGGAATGCAACGATTAATTTTTTATTCTTTCCTTTTCATCATTATCCAAAGCATACTTTTTGCAAATTGAAGTCGCAAAGTACTGAAAAGAACACGTAAAAACGTTTGGGCGATTTTTCAACAGTCTCAATTGGCCAAGAAAATTCGAGTAATTGAAAATAATTAATTTTCGTTGCATTTCAACGACGCAAACTTCAACGTCATTGGTGAAATACCAAAAGCAAATTGCACTCGACATCAGCCACTGGAGTTCTATATTCCCCGAGGAAACGAATACCACTCGGATGTACCAATCAACTACCCAGGTAGGAAATCAAAAGGCTGACGATGGAAACAAGCTTGTGCGAGCCTTGTTCCACCGAGCCTGAGTGAGACAGACCTGGCCCAGGTTTCATTGCATCGTTTGGAGCAGCCTGGAACCAAGACTGGCTGCTTAGCCTAAACTCAGGGTTATTTCAAGTTTTATTCAGCCGGTGAATTTTGAGGCTGAAAAATCAAGGCTGGATGCAGGCTTGTTTCAGGTTGTGATAAAATAAAATAAGTTTAAAATAATATTTTTTCTGTACTTATATGAAAAAAAAAATTAGCAATAAATTTGTCGGGTGCGAAGGCACGAAAAACGAAAGCGAAGGAGGCGGCTCAGAACATTTAAACATATGCTCTTATCGATATTTATGAGGTACACAAAAAAGTATATACGAAAATAAAAGTACGCAATAAAATAAAGTATTGTTTTTTAAAATATTTTTTATATATATTTTGTAACAAATAATATAACAAATAATAAATATATGTATTAAATCAAATGAATTCTTTACAGATTTATTAAATTTACGCCAATGTAGAATACAGAAAACTAAAAACAGGCCTCATATAGCCTCGGGAAGAGTTTGGGAAAAGCCTGGTCATAAATGCTCGTGAAGGCTTCATTAAGGCTCGTTTTGAGCCTTGTTGTTTCGTCGTTTCAGGCTTAGTACAGGCTTTTCTACCAGCCTTTGGTCAAGCCTGTGTGCAAGAGCCTGAAACCGCGTTATCATTCAGAGGTTCAGCTAGGCCTGAAATCAGGCTGGTGCTCAGCCTGAATTAAAAAATGTGAGCCTTGTTTCAGAGCTTGGCGAGCCCTTTTTTCATCGTCAATTCCTACCTGGATAGCTGAATCTATAGAGCACGATGGCTTTGGAGCTTGCATCGTTAAAATGCCACAAGCCCTTTTCGACTCCTTTTGCTTTATTTTTATCATGATCTAAAACTTTTTTTATCAATTAAGGTCACGGATCTTTAATGAGAATAAGAAATACCGGGGCCGGGTTGAAATTCCGAACTTTGAATGATCAGAACGTTCAAAACTCCGAAAATATACTGCCCCGAAAGATCAAAACTCCGAAAATCTGAACACCGTCAAAATAACTCGGCCATGGAAGTTTTAAAAGTTTCAAAATTTTCAATAAATCGACGAATTATTTCAAGAATTTTGTTTTTCTTAAGAAGTGATTTTCGTCAATTTTGAAATTTGTCTAGACAATGGTATACGTTCTACATCATTTACAGTCAACTGTGTAGACTTGCGCTGGCATAATCTTGACGAACCTTGTCATTTCGGAACATTAAAATTAGGAATTTCAAACCGTCGGCGCATTCAAAGTTCGGAATTTCAACCCGGCCCTCGTGTCAAGATCATGCCAGCGAAAGTCTACACAGCTGACTGTAAATTATGTAGAACGTATAGCATTGTCTAGACAAATTTCAAAATTGACGCAAAAATCGCTTCTTAGTAAAAAAAAAAAAAAAATTCTTGAAATAATTCGTGGATTTATTGAAAATTTCGAAACTTTTAAAACTTTCATAGGCGAATTATTTTGACGGTGTTAAGATTTTCGGAGTTTTGGTCTTTCGTGTAAAATTCTTTCGGAGTTTTCATCTTTCGGGGTACTATTCTTTCGGATTCATGAGCGTTCTGACCATTCAAAGTTCAGAATTTCAAACCGGCCCCAAAATACCGTTTAGGTTATTTTCCTACCCTAAATCGAAGAAATCAATGTCAGCAATGGAAGAAAAATTAACTTTCGTCTCATTCCAACGATGCAAACTTCAACATCAATAAAACTTCGATACGTTTGCATCGTTGGAATGCAACGAAAATTATTTTTTTCGTTTTTCCCCATTTTTATTGTTATCCAAAATCATTTTTGATACACTTAGGTTGCAGGTCCCTAACAAGAATTTTCGAAAAGTACGCGGTAACTTTGATTTGCCGAAAAAAATTGGAAATTTCAAATAATAAATATTTTCGTTGCATTCCAACGATGCAAACTTCAACATCATCCATAATGTACACCCAGAGGCAAGTCTTGCTGAACAATGTTAAAGTTTGCATCCCTGGAATGCAGCGAAAATGATTGATTTTGTATTTGCTCCAATTTATCGCAAAGCCTAGGCTACGAGAATCCCTAAAAATGTATCAACTTGCTCATTCAGACATCTATCATCTAAATATGCACTATGGATTTTTTGAAATAGTCAAAAATAAAAAATACTTTTTGTTGCATTCCAACGATGCAAACTTCAAGAGCATTTTGCAGGCTTGTCTGTATGCGTTTATTCGCTCTGACATTTTGTGACAGCTCGTAGTCTCAATAAGAGAAAAACAAACTTCGAAGCTTCAAAAAATATGGTGTTAAAGTTTGAATCGTTGGTGTTGAAGTTTGAACATTTTTTTTCGTATTGCCCAATTTTTCGTTGGCCCATTCAGGCTCCAAAAATAATTAAAACATTTTTGAAGAGTTTTATTGGAGTTCCATAACTTAAACTTGATAATAAAGGGTTTAGATAGTAATAACACTAAAGAAATGACAAAATAAAGAAGAATTTTCGTTGCATTCCAACGATGCAAACTTCATCACTGTTCGTTAAAATGCAACGTGGATTTTTCAAAATATTTCCATCAACTCGTTTTGATTATTATGCAAAATCTGTTTTTGCAAATTTAGAGATTGTAGGATAGTGTAAAAGTTTGCATCATTGGAATGAAACGAATTTTTGTTTTTCAATAATGCCCAATTTCTTTTGCCACATTTAGGCTAGGGAAGCCCTTAAACGTTTTTGAGGATCTTTATACTAGGGATGTGTAGCCTAAATCTGCAAAAAACCATTTTAGAAGAGTTTTAGAAAATATTTTAGAAGAGATTTTAGAGAAGACAATAAGAATGAAGAAAGACGATTTTAGAAGGGATTTTAGAGACGACAATAAGAATAAAGAAAATAAAAAACAAAGATTTTTCGTTGCATCTCAACGATACAAACTTCAACCCTGTTCGTTAAAGTGCAACGTAGATTTTTCAAAATATTTCCATCAACTCGTTTTGATTATTATGCAAAATCTGTTTTTGCAAATTTAGAAATTGTAGGATAGTGTAAAAGTTTGCATCGTTGGAATGAAACGAATGTTTGTTTTTCAATAATGCCCAATTTCTTTTGGCACATTTAGGCTACGGAAGCCCTAAAACGTTTTTGAGGATCTTTATATTAGGGATGTGTAGCCTAAATCTGCAAAAAAACGATTTTAGAAGAGTTTTAGAAAATATTTTAGAAGAGATTTTAGAGAAGACAATAAGAATAAAGAAAGACGATTTTAGAAGAAATTTTAGAGAAGACAATAAGAATAAAGAAAATAAAAAACAAAGAAACGTTGCATCTCAACGATGCAAAGTTCACGACTATATTGTAGGTTTCTAAACGAAGCGTCTTAAAAAATGCTCGCGACATTTGTGTGGACAGACCCTGTCGAGAGAAATTTAAGAAATACAGAATAAATCATTTTCATTGAATTCCAACTATGCAAATTTCAATCCCACCCCAAAATTATAGAACCAACATACGAGATTGAAGTTTGCATCGATGGAATGCGATGAAAATGAATACTTGTGAATTTCGTTTTTCTTTCAGCAAATTTTGCGTACCAAAAAGTCTTAATTAATTAATTAATTTTTGAACCGTTCATTTGAAGATCTACAATGTCAATATGCAAAAAAGAATTTCGCGTAACAATAAAAATAAGAAAATAAAAATAATTCAAAACTTTCGTTGCATTCCAACTATGCAAACTTCAACACTATGGTAAAGTAACTGGTGATAACGTTCTGCAAAGTCAAATAATAAAAAGGCATTCCATAAATCTCTGCAGAAACAAAGCTGTCGTGAAACAACCAATATCCACAGTTCTTGGACAAAATTATGAGGTTGAAGTTTGCATCGATGTAATGCACTGGAATTTAATTTTTCAAAATTACTTGCTCATATTTTGTAGCTGATTTAGGCTACGAAAGTCACTAAGACGTTTTTTCGTATCCTCATTCTTAATCTCAGATCTGAGTCTCCAAAAAAAAACTAAGAAGTCGTTGCGTTTCAACGATGCAAACTTCAACGCCATACAAGGTGACCAGGCAACTTCCGTCACAGTTGCAGAATCATCACGAAGAAGCCGGTCGAAGGTAAACTCTGTTTTTCCATCAGGCGTACCTCTTGGGTAAGTTCAGCGGTGGGATCCTCAGTTTCGTCAGGTGCGAGGGCGGAGTTCTGGGTGCGCGTCACGGTGGAGTTCCTGGCGGGATCCGTCGAGCCGGATACGCCGGGGACCGCTTCAACGGTGTCCCTTCCGGGCTCGTCGATGTTCAGCAGATACGCGTGTATGTGATTGTGCGCCGAGTTCATTCTGTTGTAGCGTCCGAGGGAGTTGAGATCCTCGAAGAGATCTCGCTCGTAGTTGAGGAGCATGGAGTCGGGATTTTTGGGATGAACAAAGACCGGCCGATGGACGACGGTTCGAGCGTCCGTGTGCCATCCCGAGCCGTTGTTCAGATTGAGCGAGCCGACTCTGACGCTGAGAGTGTCCAGGCCCAGGTAAGATTCGGGATCGACTCGCAGCAGCGACAGCAGCAGAGCCAGCTGGAGCAGCTCGTCGCTGTACAACTTCTTAAGGCACAGCATCTTCGCGCAAATTCAATCGCAGCTTTTTCTCTCTCGTCTACTCCGAGGAAAAATCCGACGGTTTCTGCAAGTGCGAAGGGGAGAGAATATTGGGTAAAAATGTACAAAGTTCGCCGTCACAGAGGGTCAGCTTTGACGTTGAGCGCGTAAAGGAGGTCCCACATTTTTTCACTCGTCGTCGCAGGACATTCCCCACTCGAACTTCACGAAGTAGCACTTTGAGTGTAACGAGCGAAAAAATACGAGGGGAGCGAGAAACTGGACGAGGAAGCGCGATCAGCTGATGATTTTGAGGTTAAGCACGCGACGTATCGCAACTGACGTGTGTCAAGATTTTTGCCTCACGATCGCAACGAAACGCGAGCGCGCGTAGACTAAAGCGAGACGAAGAAAAAGCGCGAGTAACCAGGGAGAGAGTTAAAAACGGAGACTCGTCGAGTGGCACGAATTGAAAATAAAGGCGCTCGAACGTGTCGCGTTGGTGATTTCGCCGCTTAGCGAGTCTAGGTCAGTTACGAACGTACGAAAATAACCTCAAAATTACGCGAAATCGGGTGACGAACGGGAATTCTCATCGACGCGGTTTTAGGCTTTTCTTTTTTTACGGAATATAAAACTACAAACAAAAGGGCATCGAACCTTCTGTTACACTTTGGGGAAAAGAAAACTTTTCGAGGTCACTCCCGCCTGATCGACGAGCCGGAGAAATTTACGCGTATTCCATTGTGCTCCGATTGTCGAGTCGCGAATTTTCGCTCGCTTGCACGTTTATCACCGTTTTTTCACCATTTTCAACGTAAAGTTCCGTTCGGTGACGTGATTCGCAACGAACTGTCAACAGGTAGGACGTAGGACGAGAATAATTCACTGACACTCGGTCGCGCACACGCTCCACCCGTGTCGTTCGACGCTCCGTCACTTCACGCAGCCGGCCACAACGCGCACCAACCAATGCGATATATATGTGTCGTCGCTGTGCGGAACGACGCTGGCGCTCGCGCGGCTCCGACGCGCACCAATCCACCACCACAATGCGGTCTCGCGAAATTACGCGGATAATTGACAGGTCGTGGACTCCGACGGGCAGATTTTCGATGCTCCGTGGAAACAACAAAAGCCACGCTGTTTATCGATGCAATGTTAATGCTATCGCGCGAATTCGAGGGCGAAAACGTTCGGAAAAGTGTACTCTTGCAATGATTCACACACGCGTCGAGATCCGCACTCGTTCGTCAAATAATGCGAATCACTGCGCGACGGGACGAAACTGACGCGCGGTATTGGGCTTGCTTGCGAATTCGCGCGCGAGAGTGTTTTTTAAATGGACTTTGGAAGAAAAATCCAACGAACGCGATAATCGGACGAAAAATTCGTAGAAAACGGGAAAACTGCTAAATCGAAACAGACTAAAGCATAGATACGAAAAAAAATCGAGGAAAAGTGTAAAAAGTAAGGTAAACCGACCAGTGAATGGACGAATAACGACACTTCAGGATGCAGATGAATTGTAAAATGGAAATATTATCAAAACGAATTTTTTAATCGCTATAGCTAACGAAAGATCTTCTGTTAGGAGAAAAAAATATTCGAAGTAATCGCGACAAATAATATTGAAGGAATTGACAAATAAGTAGCGAAATTACTAAAACGCCAGTGAATTCACGAAATTAAGGGGCTAGGCCACAGTAACGGGTATAAAATCATGTGCGAATTTAACAATTTTGTTTCGCATGAAAATGTGATTCACTCATAAAATTAATTACACATCTATTTAGTATGAATATCAAGCTGCTAGAAAATATATATATTTTTTCGATGTACATAATGGCGACAAAATTCCATATTAAACTGCAAAATCGGTTTTATCGAGATCTGTAATTTTTTTGCTATAAAATCGTATCGAAATCGTGAAAACTTTGATCGAAATCCTGATTTTTCCAACGTCGATTTCGTATTGCTTGATGAAAAGTATAAAATATCACGGTTTAATCTTGGCGCCTCGAAGATCGCCACTTCCGGCACGTTCGAAGATAATTGTTTGTTGAGTTTAAACGTCGTCGAAGTACATTCGAGTCGTTTTTTTTTTTTTTTCATTTCAACGACACGTGCCTTCAAATATGTTCGCCACAATTTCATCAGTCATTTCCACGTATTAGAAAAAAACGAACTGATTTTTGTTTCAAAGTGCCTCACGCTGACGTTCACTTTCGGCGAAGAATATTTTTATCCGTCCAAACGAATGTGGGAAAATGTGGTTCGCACGAGTGGAGATAGTCATGAACTGTTTTGCTGACGTTGCATCAGTCATGAGCGATCGTCGATGCATCGACGAGTTTTCAATACTTATTGGCAATCATCTTAAATCAGTCGTAAAAAGTAGGCGCGCTTTACTGACGCAATAATTTCGAAAAAAAGCTCACGACAGTGTTCGCGCTCGATCCCTTCCGCAAGGAGAACATTAAAAAGCGCGGACGAACGGTTTCTTCCCCTTCTTCGGGAATTGAGATTTTTTCCCGTGAATTACAATTTGTTTTCCTTAATTAAGATTTTTTCCGTTCAGTAAGATTTTCTTTCGTTAATTAAGGTTCTCTTTTGTTAATTAAGATTTTATTTCGTTAATTGAGATTTTCTTAGTTAATTATGATTTCTTTCCGTTAATTAAGATTTTCTGCCATTAGTTAAGATTTTTTTCGCTAATCAAGTTTTTTAATGGTTAACTAAGATTTTTTTCATTTATTAAAATTTTCTTTCGTTAATTACGATTTTTTCCCCTTAATTACGTTTTTTTTTCATTCAGTAAGATTTTCTGTCGTTAATTACGGTTATCTTTTGTTAACGGGTTTTACGCAGTTAGAAATTTCAAAAAAAAGTTTTTTTCCATTGCATTTTCGGAATGTGCGATTTCTCAAAAACGGCTCAACCGATCGGTCTGCAATTTTAACACAACCTTGTCAGATATATTTTTCAGGTATTGATCGAAGGAGTAAGATTTCCGATAATTATTTCTATTTTTTTTCAACGATTTAACGAAAAAGATTTGGTCGAAAATCGAAATTGTTTCTTTCCGGAGCCACCATTTTGTCAAAAATTAAAATTTCGACTATTCCTTCGATCAATACCTGGATTCATCTATCCCCTAAAAGAATCTATTTGATTTTTTCATTTTAGATAATCCAAACCGGAGATACTTTGCTCACCACCGGACACTTTTTTCGGGGACCTCCAGGACACTTCCTACAGGAGCAATGTTAATGAATATTTTTGAAAATAAAAAATGCCACTCTAAAGCTAAAAGATGCCACTACACTGCCTAATACTTTTCGTTTCGCCCAAATGAAATCCTTTTCCAGAAAAAAAAACGTGAAAAAACGACTTTTGGCTTTGCAACTGCGTATATCGCCTTAATTAAGATTTTATTTCGTTAATTAAGGTTTTTTTAGTTAATTGTGATTTCTTTTCATTATTTAAGATTTCATTTCGTTAATTAAGTTTTTTTCGCGAATGAAGAATTTTTTTCGTCAATAAACATTTTTTTCGCTAAGTTTTTTTCCTTAACTAAGTTTTGTTCTCATGAATTAAGATTTGATTTAGTTAATTACGATTTTCAGCTAATTAGTTTTCGTTGATAATTTTTTTCCCTCCACTGAGATTTTTTTTTCATCAATTAAGATTTCTTTTCGTCAATTAAGATTTTCTTCTTTCACACACTGTCAACGTACACGCGGCGAACGCTGCGATCAGCGATCCGAGAACAAGTTGCGTGACCGAGCGATTTCGTTCAATTTTCTTCCGGCCCACAAGTATACACGCGGACAAGCATACGCGCAAAGATAGGCGCGAATGTTCGCCGCGAGCACGCGCACTTCAAATTCTCATTACTGAAGTGTCGACGTGTATCAAGGGAAAAAAATAAACAAAAAAACCGACGATACTTATTCGATTTCACGATATTCTCGGATGCGCCGTCAGTGCAATGCCTTATTGTCACGTACGGTGACAGTAAATGAAGAATTTGTATTTTTTTTCGGGCTATTTTTCTTTTCGCGAAAGAATTTATTTACGGAGGCCGATGCAACTGGTCGGCAATGCGCCTCACCGGGGGACATCTCTCAGCGATGTGACTCACACGAGTAACAGCCGTTCTGGAAACTTCGTGCACCACGAGCAATGACAGGGCCGATGCAGCAGTTTCTTTCGCCCCGTGTACATAGTAATTATTATTATTTATTATTATTATCTATTGTTATTTATTATTATTTATTATTATTTATTGTTATGTATTATTATTTATTATTATTTATTACTATTTATTACTATTGTGATTATCGTCACTATTTTTTACTAGTCATTTTCGTTCGCATGCCCTCCGTACAAAAAACTGCTCCAGTTTTTTGGTCCGATGATAAAACGGGAAACAACTATGACGATTAAAAAAATCTCTTTTTTTTTGCAATTTCCTAAAGTATACATATTTAAGAATATGTGAAAAAATGTTCAAGTTAAAATATTGAAAATTGACCAAGTTACAGACGATTTAGTGAGAGCAGGTGGCCCAACGATTTTCTCAAAACGACTTTTCTCGACCTGGCCGGAAATGTTACTCTAGCTATAATTGTCCGATTTTTTATTTTGAAAAACCAAAATTTCTGCTATCGAGTGGCTATCGTTGTACGTAGCCTTTTTTCTTTAGTTTAAGTATTTTTTAAGCCCCCGAATATAAGTAAACATTTCGCCAAAATAACATTTTTTAACACCCGTCATTTTGTGAATTGTTTTTTTTGTCGAAAAACGGTTACGTACAACGAGAACTATATTTAGATAGATTGACAAACTTTTTTATTTTGATTTTTCAGACCAACCATTGTCAAGTTATCGATCCAGCCGTTCGCCACATTTTTTTTGTACAGAGGCTTTATTTTAACAACGTGGTTAATTTTTATTTTTTTTTTAAATAAAAATTTACAGTCAATAGGTTCAATGTATGCTTGGTAACATACATTTTTTCCAAATGCCAAATAAATAAACTAGTAGACAAAAAAAATCGGAAAAACGACGTTTTTTCAGCCTGTCACAGTGCTGGCAAAGAGAAGTAAATAAATGTATCTATCAAAAAGTATTGATTCATTCAAATAGAAGTGAATTTTGAAATCCAGTAACTTTGTTACTGGTACTATTCCCACATTAAGTAACAAATGTATTTTTAATGCAGTAGGAATATATTAGAATACAAAAATACATATAAATAAAATTACAATAATAATATAATTAAAGAAATATAATAAATAAAATTAACGCAATTAATTAATAAATAATAATGAAATATAATAATCGAATTTGCGACTATGTGTATTTTGAGAGCACCATGGGAAAAGAATATTCTGTAAATGGGCAAAGATCTTGGAGTGTTCTGAAAGTGTACACTTACTCGAAATGCGATGGCTTGTAAAATTACTGAAAAAATTCCCATCCGATTTATAGACCGAGTTCGTCACTGGACCATACACTAAATATCAAGGCAACCTCCACCTAAGAATCAAGAGCAATCATTCAACTTTAAGGGGGATTTAATAACCTTGATACCATTCTTAAAAAGTATTACTTAATAATTGTCTTCCTCTATAATTTAACTTTTATCAATATAATCTATCGATAAATCAACATTTAAAAATGTCCCCCCTATTATAGGTAACACCTGTGAGTATTCACCGAAATTATTTTTAAGCATTGAAATTATAATTAATTAATGATGGTTCATTCATTATCTATACCTGATAATTAATTGCTTGGAATAAACAACGATAGCACGTAATTTTATTTCTTATTTTCCTAGTTAATATGAAATATCGATAATTAATAATGGCTAATAGAGAACAATTAAACAAAAGGCATGTGCAAATGAAAAAGTATTATCGTGGTGCATTACTTTCTTTGGCATAGAAATGTCTGGTGCCAAGGAGACTTTTCTGTAATTCATTCGAGTCGTACATATTTTAAATATAAGGTCCGTTCAAAGTGCATTCTCTCGACTCGACTGTAGCGGTAAAATTCTCACGCATTTCATAAATATTTTTCGATCGGCCTATGCGCATCGAACTTTTAACCGTTGTACAGTCACGTATTCGCGCACAATCAGTCAAGGCTGCATGCAAATTATATTTTTAGATTCTGTATGGTTCAAGACGGCGAAACGCCGTCTTTTTGGCTGAAATTTTCACTGAATCTTTTCTCGTGTTTTTTTATTGCTCAATGAGGGCGCAAATGAGTACGCTATAAATAATTTGTCGTGAAAATATGAATTGTTGGATGAATATGTTAACGTTGTAAATTGAAATTTAATATGTTAAGGGCGTAAATTTATGATTTACAATGTTAATTGTAATTTCAATTCAAATTTGAATTAAAATTTACAATGTTTATTGTAATTTTAAATTTAATTTGAACTCAAATTGACGATGTTCATTAGAATTTTAATTTGAATTAAAATGTACAATGTTCATTGTAATTTTAATTTTAATTAAAATTTACAATGTTTATTGTATTTTTAAAAAATTATTATTTATTGCGGTCTCAATTAATTGAGGACATGAGGGCCGGGTTGAAATTCCGAACTTTGAATGTGCCGACGGTTCAAAATTCTTAATTTTAATGTTCCGAAATTACAAGGCTCGTCAAGATCATGCCAGCGAAAGTCTACGCAGTTGACTGTAAATGATGTAGAACGTATAACATTGTCTAGACAAATTTCAACATTGACGCAAAATCACTTCTTAATAAATTAAAATTCTTGAAATAATTCGTCGATTTATTGAAAATGTTGAAACTTTTAAAACTTCCATAGCCGAATTATTTTGACGGTGTTGAGATTTTCGGAGTTTTGGTCTTTCGTGTAAAATTCTTTCGGAGTTTTGTTCTTTCGGGGTAGTATATTTTCGGAGTTTTGAGCGTTGTGATTATTTAACGTTCGGAATTTCAATCCGGCCCCGTTCAGATTTTCGGAGTTTTGGTCTTTCGGGTAAAATTCTTTCGGAGTTTTGATCTTTCGGGGTAGTTCCGGAATTTCAGCCCGGCCCCGATATTTGATATTGATATTTCCTCCTATTGAAAACTTTGAAGCGCGTGTTCTCCGGTTTTCATTTTTACAGTTTTTCCAAAATTCGTGGGCGTGGTAGCAAAAAAACTAAACGACGCATCAAACCAAAGTTCATTTTCTCCAGTATGAAAATCTCTTCTCAGTGAATTAAAAAAGTCGTTGAAAAAGTTTTTTTTAATTGTTGTTTTAGCTCGTCAAAGTGTTTTTTACCACATTTTTTTTTTCAAATTTGAGAAAAATTTTAATTTCTCTGCTGAGCAGTCACCGCTCCGAGCATTGGCCATGTAGAACGCTGCTAAACTCGATGTACCTACCGCCAGGGCCAAACCCCGACCGCCCATTCGCCAGTATCGGCAATATTTATTGTAATTTAAATTCAAATTCACAACGTTAAATACTTTTTTTTTTGTAAATAACGAAACATTTAACGATGTTAAACATTAAACATTTCATGCTAAACATTGAACATTGTCAAACGCTTGTTTTTCGTAAACAAAGTGATTAACACACAATGCTGCATCCGAATATTCATTAAAAAATTCAATCCATCATCTTAGATTTTCCATGACTCTTTCAATGCCAACAGCAGCACATCTCGGAATGGAAGTTTTGCCACAGTGTCTCCATTCCCACTGTATCATTGGAGAAACGACAGTTATCAATTAAATCGATCCGTGCATGCATACTTCTCGTAATAATTGGCTGTCGATCAGTGCTCACTCCGACAACTCAACAGAGACAGAGTTCAATGAGAAATCTTTATTGATCCTTAAGGGGTTACCCCCACTGGCGATTTTGAAAAAATCGATTTTTTTTTATTGCATTTTTTTGAAGTATAAGTATCCGGGCCCATACTTCTGTATGGGCCCGGAATAGATGACTCTATGTAAGTTTACAAACAAAATATTTTCTTCGTGTAAACTGAAATTGAAACTTTAAACGCGTTTTTCTCAAAATGGCATTTCTGAAGTCGGTGACCAAGATTACTCGAACACTAATGAACCGATCTTCTTGAAATTTTGCAGGCTTATTTAATACATAAAAATGTAGTCTTTAATCGTTCGATTTTTTTTCGAAAAAAATGGCCGTTTTATAGCCAAAAAACGGCCGTTTTTTTTCGTTAAAATCGAACCATTAACTTTGACTGTCCGCCATTTTGTGAAAAATGAATATTTTTTAAAATCCTTCGATTAAAGACTAGTTTATACTTATATTTGACTAAATCCATCCGCATTTTTTTTTCAGATGATCCACTTCGCCGCAATGTTGGTCACCGCAAACCGTGTATATAAAAACATTATTTCATTGACGGCCATTTGCCACTAAACAATGTAATATTTTTCAATAAAAAAATTACTGAAAGTTCTTCAAGATGTGTTCTTTAAGATGGTATATTGATCGATTAAAAAAGTTTTGTAGTTTTCTTTAAAAAAAAATCATGAAAAAGGCCTTTTTTGTGCTACAAGTGGGGGTAACGCCTTAAGTAGCAAAAAAACGTCTAGAGGCTTTGGCGGTCAAAGCATTCGAGACTAGGTTATTATTTAAATAAAAAAATCCTTTTTCCGAATCCGTGACGTTGAATCAACGGAAGTTGATACGTAAAAGTAACGTCGGACTGTATAACCGCGCACGATGGATAAGCGAAGTTTTTGTTGGTTCGGAAGTCTTCGATCGTAACGGACGTCAGAGTACTTTGTACCGGTGTGACGAAGTATTCTTGTTATCAATGTGTAACCGCGCGCGAACACGTTAAGGACAGGTTACCGTCGAGAGGCATGAAAAATGCATGAAGTTCGGAATTTTTATTTTTCATAGAGTGTCTCAAAATGACCTGACATTTAAATTTATTAATAAAACGTATTATTTATTTGAAAAGTGCGAATATTCTTGTTGTAATATAAGGTACAAGCACAGAGGTTATGTGTGCGACAATATCTGATAAATGGCCGCCTCGTCCCTGTTTGCAAACGATACACTTTTACACTTATACACTTTTCCTTTCAGAAAACCCCCCAGTAAGAAGTCCAATGGCGTCAAATCGTACCATTTTGGTGGTCAATTCACATCGCCGCGGCGCGAGATAAACACGACCATGAAACTTCGTCTGCATTAAGGGGTTTTCTCACTTTAGGGACTAAAAAAGTATATTTTCATTTCATTTTTTTTATAGGTTTGTATTATAGATATTGATATAAAAGTTGTTACACTTAAGGGGCTATACCAGTGTGACACTTACAAAAATCGATTTTTTTACCTTTTTCGACAGTTTATACTTTCAAGAACATGAGATTATATTTTTATACTTTCAAGAATGTGAAATGAGATTTTTCAACGTTGCTGCCATTGTAACTCAAAGAGCAATTATCCCATTGACTTGAAATTTGAACTGAGTACTCTTGAATACATTTACTCTACAATGACGTAGGATAATTTTGATTGGATAAAAATTGACGATTTGCCATTGAAAAAAACGACCATTTTATAGGCAAGAAAACAGACTTTTTTCATAACTATACTATTTTGTGAGATTTTGATATTTTTCAAAAATCCTACGCCATTGTACAGGAAATACCTTCCAGTTCAACGAAATTTTTTCCTCCTTCGGTTTCAGCTACTCAATCGGCCGGAATCATGTCAGCAGTGGAGGAACTTTTTTTTGGCGCCTCCGAAGGCAGCGCATAAGTCGCTTGGATCTCAATATTTTTCTATGAAAAAATTATGTAATATAGGTCAAATATAGCCAAATAAATTCTCAATTTTCCGAAACATTTAATTAAGTACTTTTCTTCGAAAAAATTCCCGAAAATCACCCAAATTTTCAGCGATTACCCCTTAATAAATACACTTTCGAAATACATTTTGAAAATATGTATGTATTTGTGTAACCCATACAAACTTTAAACGCGTTTTTCTCGAAACAACGTATTTCGACGGCTTGTTGATAAAATTTTCGAAACTACTGAACCGATCCTTATGAAAAGGACCACATATTCTTCACAACTATAGCTATAGCGCATATCAAGGATTTTTAAAAATTTCGATATTTGCTATTTTTTTTGCCAAAAACGGTGAAAAAACACGTTTTTTGCGAAGAATGTCCGCCACATTGTTATTTTTGCATATGTCAAAATCTTATGATATGCGCTACAGCCATTATCATACTGAATCAAAAACCGGTTGATTTTTTTGTTACGAATGATCCATCTCCGAGATTTCATCAACAGTGCAGGCCTACAATTTAGGACTTTTTTTTAACTACCATTTTCGTCTATAAATCGTGATTTAATTAAATGAACATTAAAAAAATGTATTTCG
The DNA here is from genome assembly GCA_944452715.1 of Ophion slaviceki. Classification (NCBI taxonomy): domain Eukaryota; kingdom Metazoa; phylum Arthropoda; class Insecta; order Hymenoptera; family Ichneumonidae; genus Ophion; species Ophion slaviceki. The sequence goes on along the minus strand of OX101794.1, from coordinate 16,129,546 downwards.
ATAGTGTAGTTGTCAAGTGTAAAAACTTTTATATCAATGTCAATAATATAAACCTATCAAAAATTCATGAAAATACCCTTTTTAGCGTCTAAAGTGAGGAGACCCCTTAAGGGGAGACCATTTACAAATTTGAAAAAAAAATCCATTTTTTTTCTTTCCATAAATCGATAGTTCAATGTCTTGAGAATATTGTGTCAATGCGGAGCGTCGCAGGTACTTTAAAGTTCACCTCGGGTCAGTTGTGAACTTAGTGCTTCTCAAAATGTCCGCGTACCCAAAAGGGTACGCGGACAAGGGACCTTCACGGAAGAGAACATTTTTTGGAAACCAACATATTAATCGTAATACGGAAAATAACGGAAGGCAGAGTGCCAGTGCCAAAAAACTCTTTAGTGCGAGCTCTGATGAAGTGTGTTGGAATCCGATGTTGACCTATCGGTTTATTGAATTTCGGGTCGGAAAGCCCGTAGAGAGCAGCAGCAGCAGGAAAATCGTTTTTACGAGGAAGCCGAAGGAATCCTGTATGGCGCTGGAATCGCGGATTAGCCGGTAAGACATCGAAATAATTAAGTTTTCCCTTGTTGAAACTTTAAGCGCGTTTTTCTCAAAACTGTATTTTTCCCAACTGCTGGAGTGATTACTCAAAAACTCCTCAACCGATTTCGATGAAATTTGTTACACATCTTCCTTGTACCATCCGTTTGTTCGTGAACCCAAATAATAGTTTAATTCCAAAAATGAAACATACTTTTGCCCTTAAATATAGTAAACATTTAATGAAGAATCACAAAATTGACTTTATTATGCTGCCATTTCGTGAATTTTGCATATATTTCCAAAATCCTACTTTACCGACAGCGTATGGGTGTTACCTTTAAGAATCATTTTGATTTTTTTGTTTCAGACAATTCCAGCGCGAGGGAGAACTTCAGCAGTGCGGAAACTTTTTGAGCGACTTCCTCTGAACATCGATATACACGACTGGCAATTTGCATAAATATATATATATATATATATATATGTATATGTGTGTGTGTGTGTATGTATGTATGTATGTATGTATATGTATTTATAAATATATGTATATATATTCTTGCATACTTAAGGGGTTACCCCCACTTGCGATTTTGAAAAAATCGATTTTTTTTATTGCATTTTTTTGAAGTATAAGTATCTGAGAATATGTCCTGAAAATTTCAAGTCGATCCGAACAAAATTGACTGAGATATGACCGTTGAAAGAGAAGAATGTAAACTGAAACTGAAACTTTAAACGCGTTTTTCTCAAAATGGCATTTCTGAAGTCGGTGACCAAGATTACTCGAACACTAATGAACCGATCTTCTTGAAATTTTGCAGGCTTATTTAATACATAAAAATGTAGTCTTCCATCGTTCGATTTTTTTTCGAAAAAAATGGCCGTTTTATAGCCAAAAAACGGCCGTTTTTTTCGTTAAAATCGAACCATTAACTTTGACTGTCCGCCATTTTGTGAAAAATGAATATTTTTTAAAATCCTTCGATTAAAGACTAGTTTATACTTATATTTGACTAAATCCATCCGCATTTTTTTTTTCAGATGATCCACTTCGCCGCAATGTCGGTCACCGCAAACCGTGTATATAAAAACAGTATTTCATTGACGGCCATTTGCCACTAAACAATGTAATATTTTTCAATAAAAAAATTACTGAAAGTTCTTCAAGATGTGTTCTTTAAGATGGTATATTGATCGATTAAAAAAGTTTTGTAGTTTTCTTTAAAAAAATTCATGAAAAAGGCCTTTTTTGCGCTACAAGTGGGGGTAACGTCTTAAAACATCAAATAAAAAACACACAAAGTCACCAATTTTCATATGTATTCTTTACATGAAAAAACAACACGAAAATACCGTAATTTTCTACCTACTAAATGGTCTTCTCCCTTAACTGCATTGTTTCGCCCGCGCTGTGGCAGGTTGCGCCATCTTGCTGAAATAATATATCTTCCGAGTCCATGCTATTTATGCCAATTATCGGATATTGTGCTCCACACATAACCTCCATGTTGGTACCTTATATTCAAATAAAAATATTCGTCCTTTTCAAATAAATAATACGTTTTGTTAATAAATAAAAATGTCGGGTCATTTTGAGACACCCTTTGTATAAAATAAATACTTTTGGAAATGGTTTTCAACGTATTTTATTTTTTTATCAATGCAGAGTAAATTCAAATTTTATCTAAAAAAAATTTCAAACACTTGAACGATGTAAATTATGTAAAAAAAATCGATTTTTTTTATCGTCACGAACGGTAACCTGTCCTTAAACTCGAGGCGTGGAATGGCGTTATTACGTATAAGTCAGACTCGTATAATAGAGACACTTTTGCTATCGCTTTCTCAGCTGTCTCGTATTATCTTTCGCGCGGGGTCATCGATTGACCCATTTATAATCCAACGAAAGCTTCTCCGTGTGCACAACACCTCAACCTAATATCGTCACGTACTTGAGCTAGAAAATCCAGCGAGTTTTCTACTTTTTCGAAACATCCTCGCACGGGGTGACCTGAGAGACCCCTGGAACTGGAAAAAGACGATCTCAGGAAAGCTCAGGCTACGGAACAGTTGACGCTGCACCCCATGCAGAAATTGTCATAAGAATCCAAGGGGTCATCGCATGGGTCCCCATAATAAAACGTCACGCTCGTACATTGGACTCTTATTGGGATTCCCCATTGGAATTCAATGTACGAATCCAATTTGAATCCGAAAGGATTCTCACATTGTCGAACACAATCCAATACGATTCTTGATGGATACCATCACATTTTGTACATTAAATGTTCTAAACGAAATATACAGGGCGTTAGGAAGGTCGATGCAAACCCTTAAGGGGGTGATAGGTTAACTCGTCAGGAACATATCTAACCTAGGTTACCTAAGTCCAAAGTCTAAGGATTTCGAATTATCACGGTACATATGATTTTTGGAAAATTTCCCAAAATTAGGTACTAACTCGTTCATGATGTACAAGCAGACAATAATTGGTAACTAAAATCTTATTTGCGTCTCAGCTTAAGGCGTTACCCCCACTTGTAGCGCAAAAAAGGGCCCTTTTCATGAATTTTTTTAAAGAAAACTACAAAACTTTTTTAATCGATCAATATACCATCTTAAAGAACACATCTTGAAGAACTTTCAGTAATATTTTTATTGAAAAATATTACATTGTTTATCGGCAAATGGCCGTCAATGAAATAAAGTTTTTATATACACGGTTTGCGGTGACCAACATTGCGGCGAAGTGGATCATCTGAAAAAAAAATGCGGATGGATTTAGTCAAATATAAGTATGAACTAGTCTTTAATCGAAGGATTTTAAAAAATATTCATTTTTCACAAAATGGCGGACAGTCAAAGTTAATGGTTCGATTTTAACGAAAAAAATCGGCCGTTTTTTGGCTATAAAACGGCCATTTTTGTTCGAAAAAAAAATCGAACGATTAAAGACTACATTTTTATGTATTAAATAAGCCTGCAAAATTTCAAGAAGATCGGTTCATTAGTGTTCGAGTAATCTTGGTCACCGACTTCAGAAATGCCATTTTGAGAAAAACGGCATTTCTGAAGTTTCAATTTCAGTTTACACGAAGAAAATATTTTTTTTTTGTAAACTTACATAGAGTCATCTATTCCGGGCATCAAAAAAAACTGCACTTCAAATTGCACTTCAAAAAAATGCAATAAAAAAATCGATTTTTTCATAATCGCAAGTGGGGGTAACCCCTTAATGTGTATTCAATCGACAAACGCTTATACAATCATCTGTATTCACACAACTAACTAAATGAGACGTGTTGAATAATTAAAAACTTGTCAAAAAATAAAAATACCTCTTATGTTAAGGCCTTAGGCCACCGTAACGGGTATAAAATCATGTGCGAATTTGACAATTTTTTTTCGTATGAAAAAGTGATTCACTCATAAAATTAATTACACATCTATTTAGTATGACTATCAAGCTGTTAGAAAATACATTTTTTTTTTCGATGTACAAAATGGCCGACTACTCGAAACTTCTCGAAACAGCTTTTTTTTCAATTGGCGTGACAAATAACTTCAACAATTTTCACTCGATTTACTTCAAATTTAGCAGTTGTGTTCCTAATTGCATTTTGCAGAGAAATACGTACGGAATTTCTGATTAATCGAAAACTTTTCATTTTAAGAGCAGTTTATGAGCAGTTATAACGAAATTTTTCACTGAAAATTCATTTCTTAAGTTCAAACACCTACAACTTTTGAATAAAACAATATTTTTTAAATTCCGTACGTACCTCTCTAGGTATTCTAATGTAGATTGACGAGAATTTTTGTTTTTTGTTCTAGGTAAAAAATTGTGGATGCTAAATGTCACGCTGCGGAGCGCCTAAAAAAAGATAACAAAAGAAAATATTAGTAGTCCGCCATTTTGTACATCGAAAAATTTATATATATTTTTTCTAACAGCTTGATATTCATACTACACAGATGTGTAATTAATTTTATGAGTGAATGACTTTTTCATACGAAAAAAAATTGTTAAATTCGCACATGATTTTATACCCGTTACTGTGGCCTAAGGCCTTAATGCGATTTTTTAAAAATAGCATTAACATAAGAGGTAACCGACTTAGTACCTAATTTTGAGAAATTTTCCAAAAATCATACTCACCTGTTACATACAAGGTAACTTAGGTTCGATATGATCCTAACGAGATGACCTATCACCCCCTTAAGGCTTTACATCGCCCTTCCTAACACCCTGTGAAGATATACAAAATAAGCGGATTTGAAAAAAGTATAAATCGCTTAAAAAAGCATATCTTAAAGATCCATTTGAATCACTTAACGCGGTCCTCTAGTTTCTCGGCTGTTTTTTTACGGCTTTTTCAATAATTTTTTACGGGCACAGCATCAAAATAATCAATCTCATTGTTTTGCATAATCTTTATTAACATTTAAATAAGCTTTACAAATTTTTTGAAGTCAAAATATATAATAGACTAAACGTTATAGTGGCCGACAGGAAGACATCAAGTAAAAGAGGTGCTTGACGGTGACCAAGATTGCGGCTGTTCTGTTTATCTGAAATCAAAAAACCAAACGGCATTTTAATCTTCATATTTAAGACTAGCGATTGAACTAGAGTGAATTCTAAATTACAAAAATTGACTTTTTTATACACTTTTGAAAATTACATTCTATTTTTTACTCATTTTTTCTTAAGTTTTTCGCTCGTACAAAAAAAACTATCGAAGCAATCATGATAATCCTAGTTCAATCGCTGGCTTATAACATATTAATGATGCTGTATAAATTTGAACAAGATCGGTGCAGTAGTTTCTGAAATATTGTGGTCACCGTTTCGAAAAATGGTGTTTCGAGAAAAACGCGTTTGAAAGTATACTTGCTCCGTATACCTGCTCCGTTCCAGGGCCGTAACTTGTGAACCACTTCGAATGTCGAAAAATCCTTTGGCACACATTTTCTACACATGTTGTAGATGTGATTAATGAAAAAAAATCGATTTTTTCGACCCGAGAAACTAGAGGACCGCCTTAATATGATATCACCAGACACGTACACGCTCACAAAGCGTGCTGGTTATGTTTCAACACGCCAAACTTTTTCTCCTGACTTTCCCCATATTATTGATTCGAACGTGATAAGAATTCTCAGCGTTCATCGGGGAACAGTGCAGAATCCAATTGGATCCCATTGAGGACTTCCTATGTACGATGTCCCCAAAAAATTCCTGTAGAGATGTGGATATACCTAGGGGCTCCTCAACGAATTTGTGCACGGGATCACGAAAGGATTTGTTTTTTTGTGGAAGATCCAACAAAACTCGGTTGAAATTTGTAAAAAATTGTCAAAAAGCGTCAATCGGGAAATAGCGCGAATCCACTTGGATTCCAATGTGGACTCCCTACCCGCCGCGTCCCTATCAAATCCCAATAGGGATGCGATAGAATCTAAGGTCTCCTCAACTAATTTCAGCATGGGACTGTGACTTTTCCGCTGCTAGAAAGTTGGCGGAATCCGTTCACAGTTCGAGTCAAGAGGATAACGAGGTGTCTTTGGGAATCCCCTGCTTCCTAGTTCGGGTATCGCTATACCTCCATCAAATACGTGTAAAGGCATTGCTGAACATAGCGAGATAAGTGAGATAAGATTCCCATTATTTCTCGGCGTACTTCTGAAAACGCCAACATGACGTCAGTCCTTCGCGTTTTATGCCCTGTCGTGTCTCGTTACATCACGCAAACGTGTTTCAACCGCAAACCCTACGTGCAAGAATTTCCCGTAGGGAATAAATCGACTGTCTGAACTGTGGGTTCGCTCGGCTTGAGCTTCCGAGTTCATTTAGGATCTGAGCCCTATGTCGTTCTATCGAGTATACGTAAAAACCTTCCCAAAGTTGACTATTCAGTATGAATACAGGCATTGAGGGGCTATACCAGTGTGACACTTTCAAAAATCGATTTTTTTACCTTTTTCGACAGTTTATACTTTCAAGAATATCCTGTCAAAATTTCAAGGCCTCTACTCTACACCTCTAATCATTTGATCTTGCAAAAATCGATAGTTCAATCTTTAAACGCGTTTTTCTCGAAATGAGATTTTCCAAATTTGCTGACATTGTAACTCAAAGAGCAATTGTCCGATTGACTTGAAATTTGAACTGAGTTCTCTTGAATATATTTACCCTACAATGACGTAGGATATTTCCGATTGGATGAAAATTGACGCTTTGGCATTGAAAAAAACGACAATTTTATAGGCAAGAAAACAGACTTTTCTTTCATGACTACGCCATTTTGTTAGGTTTTGATATTTTTCGAAAATCCTACGTCATTGTACAGGAAATACCTTCCAGTTTAACGACATTTTTTCCTTTTTCGGTTTCAGCTACTCAATCGGCCGGAATCATGTCAGCAGTGGAGGAACTTTTTTTTACGCCTCCGAAGGCAGCGCATAAGTCGCTTGGATCTCAATAGTTTTCTATGAAAAAATTATGTAATATAGGTCAAATATAGCCAAATATATTCTTAATTTTCCGAAACATTTAATTGAGTACTATTCTTCCAAAAAATTCCCGCAAATCACCCACATTTTCAGCGTTCACACTTGTATAGCCCCTTAATACTACCGGCGACAAATATGGATTATTTGTTTCAATTTTCTAGTCCAAAGAACCTTACATAAAAATAGTTGCAAAAAATGTTAGGCGTGGAAGAATAGATACAAAACAAAACCCTACCACTCTTTAAGGGGTTATCCCCACTTGCGATTTTGAAAAAATCGATTTTTTTTTATTGCATTTTTTTGAAGTATAAGTATCCGGGCCCACACAGAAGTATGGGCCCGGAATAGATGGCTCTATGTAAGTTTACAAAAAAAAAATATTTTCTTCGTGTAAACTGAAATTGAAACTTTAAACGCGTTTTTCTCAAAATGGCATTTCTGAAGTCGGGGACCAAGATTACTCGAACACTAATGAACCGATCTTCTTGAAATTTTTCAGGCTTATTTAATACATAAAAATGTAGTCTTTAATCGTTCGATTTTTTTTTTCGAAAAAAAATGGCCATTTTATAGCCAAAAAACGGCCGTTTTTTTCGTTAAAATCGAACCATTAACTTTGACTGTCCGCCATTTTGTGAAAAATGAATATTCTTTAAAATCCTTCGATTAAAGACTAGTTTATACTTATATTTGACTAAATCCATCCGCATTTTTTTTTCAGATGATTCACTTCGCCGCAATGTTGGTCACCGCAAACCGTGTATATAAAAACATTATTTCATTGACGGCCATTTGCCACTAAACAATGTAATATTTTTCAATAAAAAAATTACTGAAAGTTCTTCACGATGTGTTCTTTAAGATGGTATAGTGATCGATTAAAAAAGTTTTGTAGTTTTCTTTAAAAAAATTCACGAAAAAGGCCTTTTTTGCGCTACAAGTGGGGGAACGTCTTAATTCCCCAAGTGATCTTGAATGGTTGTCCTTCTCCCGTAAACTAGCGTGTCATTCTTTGGATAGCGCCAATAGGGATCCCTTTTCAAGCTGGTCTCGAAAGATCCTAATTTTAAATCCACCATGCCTCTGAAAATATATCTCCAAATTTGCCGCCACATTATTCAGCTTTTTCCAAAATAGTGCAATTACCGAAAATTCGTAACACGAGAATCTTCAAGTCAGCAAGAAAACCAGAGGGAAAAAGGAGCAATTAAAGAAATTAAGGATCAGAGTTGAAAAATCCCCATTCAAAAATGTCATTTTATTTCGTTTGGTCAAAAAAGGATGGCGAGTGTTTCCAAACGTTTCGCCTTGGGTGTAGATAGGCCAACGTTCATTACTCGACACACATATCCAGACACAAACGTCCGCAGAGCAGTATAGACGCACCGGACAGAAGCCGAGCGTCGATACCGTGCGGTAGCAGAAATTATGAGTTTAACTTTTACGCTCCGCACTGCGTCAGCGAAGGTGCGCATGCGCACAACGCCGATCTCCCGAGTGCGCACGCGCGCTAGATCAGCGCGACTCCAGGCTCGCTCGCGCCTGCGCCGCGTTGCGTTTCGCCATGAAGCCGAATATGGTGGACGAACATGCAGTAGGTTGCGCTTTTACGACGGGAATTTGAACTCACCTCCAAATAGATCGTTTTCATTGTTGACATTGGCGCGATCGCAGCTTCAGGGGACAAACTTCTCATGCGCGGAAGATCCTCCATCTCTTTGTTCCGACAAGCCACGTGATTGTACGTTTGAGTACGTGCTCTCCGACCGTATCGATCAAAGTCTACCGGGCCCGTGCAATTTCTTACGTAAGGAAAAGTTTCCTCGTTTGAAAGGGAGATCGATAAATAAATATATGTATACGCCGAGGAGGAGCACTATATATGCAGCCATACACAGCTGAACACGTCACAGACTCACGAGCGACACTGAGCGACGGTCATCCTTTGCGTCAGAATTTTCTTTCGCCGCTTAATCTGCAAACAATTTATCATCGTTATGTACTATCTGTGGCATATGCGTGTTTGTATACGTCTATATTATGTATACGTTGATCGCTACGGGCCTCGCGTTGCGATCTATGATGCAACAGCGTTGCTCAAAGTTCCTTTTTTTTTCACACTTGCCCGCTCCACTGCTTTCCATGCTGCGCGCTCGGCAATGTAGGTATCCAAGTGCACGAGTGGAAATCCGAAGAAACAGGGAATTGCTGTTTGGTGAAAGCGAAAGCTCACTTTCACATTGGTAATCTGGCGGTATCTTTGTTGCCGACTGACGCACGTAGTTCAGGCAACGAGCAAGCTGATTTCGGACTTACATTCGCTGTCATCGCTCGTCGTTTCGGTACTCCAATGACTTTCTATTGGACTTCGATTGGATGTCCTCCAACGAAGATACGGAAAGACACGCAGTTCGATAGATCTTTGATTACTTTTGGGAATATCCATGTACCGACGGGGAAGCCTTTGTTACCGACGGTCGGTATTGCACGGTGCTTAAGGGGGCACAATATTTTTAGGCGACCGGGAGAGGAAATTTCGTTGATGACCGAAATATCAGGAATTTTCAACGTCGTTGGGTTTAAATGTGACGCGTAACAGCGCGCGGCAAGTCGTGAAAAAGTTAGATTTCTGTTTTATCTGCCGATGGTCATTTACATTTGGGTATTTACGATTTCGCGGCTTTGAAGACAGGAAAAGTGGAGAAAAAGGGGGAACTTTTTTTTTTAACTTTTAAACTATGTCAGGGTTCTATCGGATGGGAAATTTGCCGCTGATTACGGATATGACGGAGATTTAGTCGAAAACTCAAAATTACGCTGGTTAAACGCAAAGAAAGTGTTTACATGCACATTTGACCATTTTGTAATGTAAATTGAGGGTTTTGAGGGGAATGAATGGCGAATTCGTATTCAGGGGGTATAGATACATCGATAGGGGCTTGGAAAATATTGAAAACAAAAAAAATCCTACCTCGACGGAAAATAAATAGTTTTACTGAATCATCGATTTTTTTTTCTGTTTCGATTTGGAACTCCATCGTGTGCTCATTTTCTTTGTTATCGTTTTCTCTTTTAAATACCGTTTGATTCATTGAGTTTGGATTATTTTTCGATTTTCGGCAGAATGTCAAAGTTGAGCCATCGCTTTTCGTGAATTATTCCATACAATTTCCATACCCTTTGCCTCTTTTTCGGCCATTCTTCGACTGCGAAGTCTTCCAAAATCTTTTTCAAGGCCCAGCCAACAAATTCATGTCACTCCAATAGGACCGATGCTACGGATGTTTGAAATTTCGCGGTTTTTGCGATTCCGGAATAGTGAATAAATGGATGAAAAAAAAGATTTTGACTTTCAAACTATTTTGAGGGTCTAGTGGATGGGAAATTTGCGGCCGATTACGAATATTCCGGCTAAACTTAAAAAACGTGTTTACATGTACATTTGACCAATTTGTAATATAAATTGAGGGTTCTGGAGGGAATGGATGGCAAATTCGTATTCAGGGGGTACAAATAAATCGATAGGGACTTTAAAATGACAATACTAAAAATAAAAAATCCTATCTCAACCGAAAATAAGTAGCTTCACTGAATCATCGATCATTTTTTTTTCTGTTCCGATTTCGAACTCGAGATTTATGGCGATCACGGAAAAGTGGCCCAAAGGATCGAAATTTTTTTTTCCACATTTTACCCATTTGAAGCGTTCATCCAATGGAAAATGTTCTGCCGATTACGAATATCACCGAGTTTTTGTCGAAAGCTCAAAGTTACGCTGACTATTGACGAAAAACGTGTTTCCGTACACATTCGATGA
>OX101794.1:16078676-16113676 GCA_944452715.1 Ophion slaviceki | reverse complement strand
ACCCGATACACTCTGATGATTCCTTAACTTTTTTTTTTATATAGAATTATTCATGTCAGCTTCTGCTGAAAAATAAAAGTTCACATTCAAATTTGCACTACTTTATAAAAAGAAGGTATTTTCTACTTTCCGTACGCAGTTCCATAGCTATTTGTATATATTTTCAAGATGTTTTTGGTTATTTTTTCTCGGTTGAAAAATAGGGGAGAAATCTTTCCGGCCGCGGAAAAGTTTGCACGCGCGGTACTCTACGATCTTAGACTTTGACGCCGCCATTTCCAATAGAAAAAATACGAATAAAAAAATGTTACACTCAAAACTATGTATAATGAAGTTTGCCAATCCATTTTTTTACTGTTTTCATTATATTCATTGAAATTTTTTTTTAAATTGCCTTTTTTTGAATACCTGGAGTGGCTGTAGTCCTCAATTGTGTACAGGGATCTCGACAACGCGAACGAAAAGCACAATCTTCTTTTTCGGAAGCGACAGAATGAAAAAATGAGAAAAAGAAGCTGCGTAACACTCGCAATTTCAATTACTGAAGCTCCGTGCCGGAATACAATTACCAATGCTCCGCAAAAATAAAAATGTGGAGCATCACTATTTCGTGCATCCAGATCGAGATTTTTTTTTGAGCGTTCGCAATGATCCCTCAAGTTCAATTTTCGAATTCCGACTCTGTACCGGAAATCTTTAAAAATGACCCGGAAAATCTTGAAAAATAACTTCTACAGGTGAAATGTCCAAACGGATATGGTCTGACCTGCACGAATTTCTCGGTCTCCCAATCAGACTTCAGGGATGCGAGGGTCGAAGGGGCTGGGGGGAGGCACGATTAAAATTCGGCATTAGGTGTCTTAATTTCATAATTTACCAAAAAAAAAGAATCGACAATCCCAAACGAACGTTTCTTCGTTTCTGGTTGCCCATAGATCCACCGTTAAGGCGGGATTTACATTTACGACGATAAAAAAATCGATTTTTTACAAACGATATAACTATATACGTAGAATACTTTCCCAAAGTTTCAAAGCCAAATTCGAAAAAACTTGAAACGCGAAGCGCAGAGTGGCAGGCAGAGATGGGCAGAAAGTAATCAAATTAACGACTACCAATTACAATTATTACTTTAATTGATAATTTAATCACTTCGTAATATATTTTTTAAGTAATTAGTTATCACAAGTGCTTAGGGCAATTCAATTCAAATTCTGTGTAAAGTTTAAATACGTTTTTCTCAAATCTGCATTTTCGAAATTGGTGTGCAGGATTACGTGACGAGAATTGTTTTCGAAAAATTAGAAAAAAAACTGCAATTTGTATCCAAATTTTACAGAACTTTTGCGTAAAGTTTTGAATCTTTTTTGTAACTGCGTGCCATTCTCTTAAATTTGCATTTTCTTCATTTCAATTACTGTCAAATATAAACCACACATTTAACTGAAAAAAAAATTGAATTTTTTTGCAAATCAAAGTCTACGGGAAGCTAGACTGAACTCCGATTCTTGCCACAGCTTCGCTATTTTAATGATAAATTGATCGAAAAAATTGTTTCGAATACTTAAATATATACGACCGACAAAAGTTGCCGGACACTTCAAATAATTAAAAAATTTTCGATCACAGTATAATCGCCAAATAATGTTAGAATAATACAGTCCATTTCATTTATTATTTTACGAAGATATTATATAGCTCTGTATAATTAATTATATTATTCGAATATAATTTTTCAATTATACAAAGTAATCGATAGTTTTGCAATTATCTGAAGTGACCGGAAACTTTTGGCCGGTAAGTCTACTATTAAAGTATACCTAGAGTTTGATCTTCATTATTTCTTAGTTTAAAAAATCCCTCGAAATTGCTTAATTTTTTCCCGCTTAAATGTATATCCCCCCTTAACGTGCGACAAGTTGAATTTTGGTCTCTCGAACTCTCCTCCTACAACAAAACGCGCCCCTCCCCAATTTCAAACATTCCGATCGAAATTTTTTTTTCTCCACAGCCATTGAAAAATTCATGCAGATCCTTGGTTTGGGATGTCTGAGACGATTTTTTTTCGGCAAGTTCAAACGGAGCGAGGGGCTCCCCCTTAAGTGAGCCTTTACGGAGAGCGTCGTTACGAAAAACGGGCAGGATTTATCGTACAATATAGTAGGTTTATATATATATATATATATATATATATAAACATTTCTATATATACATATATATGTATATATAGTGTGTAGGTATTTATGTATAATAATATCGACGTTTAGTCACGTTTTTTTTGTCTTTTTTCGGCTTTTTTTTAGTATACGATTAATTAGGCGTATCGAGACGCTCGTATAAATACGTCGCGACGTTATTCGATAATTAACTCTACTCACGTACTCACAAACTCACACACACGCCTATGTTCTTTTTCTCCTCCTTCTCTTCCGTTTACCCGTAGTAAAATATCGAATTTTCTATTACGATCTATACGTTGACTTTGCACAGAAACTAAAAAAAAGGGAAAGTAACGACAAAAAAAATCGAAAAATCCTGTAGCGAAGGGACGCCCGTGAATTTTCTCTCATTTCGACGTTTTTTCTTTCGGCAATATGAACACATGGTACACACGACTGGTAAAAATTTCGTAAAATTCCGTTTCACGATAATTGTCATATGTCGTGCCCATTATAATAGATTCGCTCGTAAATCTTGATCTCATCGTTTTGGCTCGGGGAATATACTGTTGTTATTACTAACTTTATTATTACTGTTATTATTGTGATTATTACTATTATCAATATAATTATTATTAATGTTGTTATTATTATTAATATTATTAATGTTACTATTATCAATATTATTATTATTTACGGATGATTGAATGAACGTAAACGCGCGTCGCTTTCTCGACGTCGGACAAATAGTCCAGTAAAAAACGACGAAAACTCAGCACTTTTTGGCGTAGAATTAGAATTTCTTGACTGAAGCTAGATGGTTGCATACCGAAAGTAACCCCAATGAAATGTTGCCCCTCAACTCGATCGAACCCCAAGAAATAGGGGTTGAAAACTTAAAAATCACCGTATCTCGATAATTAATAAACCGATTGAAAAATGTTTCGAACAAAAGTTATTCGGAATAATAAAATACGTATAAAGTTATCCGACGTCCAACCCCCTATCTTTGAAAATAGCGGCGCAAAAACGATTAGAAAATTCGGGGTTGAAAACTGCATCTTTAGAAAATCGTAAAAAAATATTTAGAATAAAAAAAATCGATATATATCGAATCAGGATAAGTTCCTCTACATTTCTAGCGAAAAAAAGGCCTAACATTTGTTTTCTCGCTAGAAATATGGAGGGTATATATCGTATTTTTCATATATATCCAATTCGATATATATCGTATTTTTTTAAATATATAAATATTTTCTACCATTTCCTAAAGATGTAGTTTTCAACCCCGAATATTCGAATCGTTTTTGTGCCGCTATTTTCAAAGATAGGGGGTTGGACGTCAGATAACTTTATACGTATTTTATTATTCCAAACAACTTTTGTTTGACATTTTTTTTGATCGACCTATTAATTATCGAGATACGGCGATTTTTAAGTTTTCAACCCCTATTTCTTAGGGTTGGGGCGAGTTGAAAGGCAACATTTCATTTCGGTTACTTTTAGTATGCAACCATCTAGCTTCAGTAAAAAAATTCCAATTCTACGCTAAAAAGTGCTGGGTTTTCGTTTGTTTTACTGGACTGAAAAGGAACCGCGTCGCATTCTCCTCTCAATTTACGACCGTGATCGCGTTCTCCCGATTCACGCGTCGATCGCGTCCAATATCACCCTTTTTTTTCTTCGTTTATTTCAATTTTTTTCTATCGATTTCTCTTTAAATTCTTCTCGTTCGTTCGCTCCCCGAATTTCCACTGATATGCTACTTAAAACGTACGAAATGATTCACACTCGTGTGTGTGGCGTGTGTGTCCCTCGGTAACATTCGAACGTTCGCCCCAACGAACGACACATATATCCGTCGCACTTTCGGGATTCGACATTTTATTGTACATCACACGTGCAGGCGCCTCCGCTTTTGACCAACTCTTGAATTTGCGACAAATCTCGCGACGAAAACTCGACGAAATTTTCTGCCCTTTTTTCATTCGTTTCAATCTTCGAGTTCGTTATTTCGTAGCGTCGTAAGATTCGAAGCTTACGACTCGCTCCCCCGCGCTCTTGAAACCCTCCGCGAATGCACCCTTGCACAACCGAGGCGGACGAAATTGCGAAGATTCTCTTGAGGGGCGCTTAAGGAGGGAGATTCCTTAAGGCGAGGAATTTTTTTTCTAATTTATGTGATTTTTTTTAGGAAAAATTTGCCGATTTATATGATTTTTTTTAGGAAAGATTTATTCAACTTTTTTGAAAATTAGGGTATGTTTAGTATATGTTTTTGTTACTACTTTTGGTTGTTACGTGGTATTTTTTAAATTAATTTTTAGAAATGTCAGAGGCACGGGCTTCTAAAATGGCTCGACGTATAGCTGAAAAACTAATCGACCGATTTTGATGAAATTTGGGATAAATCTTCCTAACATTAGTGTGTAGAATATAACACTAAATATTTTTGAAAATAAAAAAAAGTTTTTTTTTTCAATTAGAATATGTTGACATTTTTTTTCGGAAAATTCAATCTTTTTGTTCCAAACGTATCATTTCATGGATTTTCAACATTTCTCACTTTTTCTTGGTTCATATTCTGCGTATGAGTGTTAAGGAAAGAAACATGTTCGTTGGTTTTTTTTCTCAGATTGATCCCGTCGACGTTACGTGTCACGCCGTCTGACAATATCCGCCGCAACGCATTTAGAAGACCGTGCTACACCTCTGCCATTTTTAATGATCAATAAAAACGAAAAAATACCATACAACAGCCAAAAGATGGTGAAGAAATCTTTCCTTTCAATAAAAATCATGACAATCACCAATTTTTTCCTCGCCTAAAGGTATCTCCCCCCTTAAGGAGTTTCGGGACAATTGACGAAATGTTACCTTTTGATTCAAATGTATACAGTAAATTCTTTATCGTATAGTGAATGCACCCTCCAATTTTTTTAATCGATCGTTTACACCGTTTCTATAAAATTTACAAGTGAAAAAACACTTTTGAACATATCAACACTTATTTTTACGTTTTAACATAAACACTTTTTACCGTGACTACGCTCATCACCGAATGTCACTTTTATGCACGAAATGGCGTGAAAAAATGTTCAAAATGTTATGAAAAACTGTAAAATCAGTCAGTACAGTATGGCACTGATGACGAAGTTGTCATAATGGACTGACAAGGAACATCACGTAAGTGTCCGCCGGCGATTTTGGTGAACCTCATATATGTGATAAAGCATTGAAGACTGACACGTATTTTTTTTTATCGGTCGACAAATGGTTTTAAGGGGGAAACCACCCCTCAAAGAAAGGCAAGGGGTAGTTTTGCAGTTTCACCCACAAGCAGTCTACCGATCTAAATGAAACAAAAACCGAAATTCTTCTAATTTAAAGCGATGAAAAATCCACTATAGAATAATTGAAAAAAATGAAATTAAGGGGTGAAGCGCCTTTCTTTGAGGCGTTGTTTTCCCCCTTAAAAACGTTTTTCCGCAGATAAAAAAAATACGTGTCTAATAGTTCTCAATGCTTTATCACATATATGAGTTTCAACAAAATTGAAGGTGGACACTCAAGTGATGTTCCTTGCGAGTGATTTGACAGTTTTTCATAACATTATGAACATATTTTCACACTTTTCGTACCTAAAACTGTCATTAAAAGGTGTTTTTTCAATTGTAAATTTGATAGGAACTGTGAACACGAACGACAAAAAATTTGGAAGGTGCATTCGGTCTTTGACAAAGAATTTACTGTATAAATTTTAATCAAATGGTAACATTTCGTCAATTGTCCCGAAGCCCCTTAAAGTCAAGCGAGGCTACTCGGTGGCACGTACTTTCGGGATTTATCGAACTACAATCGATTCGGCGATTTATCGAATTGTCGATTTATCGATTTCTCAGGGGGCCAGGGGGTCGGAGGGGGGAGAAGATAAGGGCCCGGAGTGCTGCCCAGCGCGACTTCGGACCCCTCGTTATATATCGTTAATATACATATGATTGTTAAAGCTCGTAACTCGTTTTTGTGTCGAAAAGTGGAAAAGAACGAAATAAATAAATCATTTGCGAAGCTTATCTCGCGCGATCCTTGAGATAGTCGATCAGCCATCGGTCTATCGTTTCTACGTTCTCTTCCACCCAACGGATGTTGAATCTTATCGTTTCGAGGCTCTGCTCGAGGGCACGTTGGGCACTGCCCACGTCGACGTCTTTGAAAAATTCTGTCACCTGCAACACGACGCGTTTTTTTTTGTATTAATTAATGTATGTGAATCTAGAAGTTTAAAAAAAATTGAAATAAAATAAAAATGGAAATAAAAGAAATGGAAATTGAAAAAATTGAAATCAATTTTTTAAAATTCTTGTCGAAAATATAAAAAATCGATTTTTTTTTGTATTTTCTTTAAGTATAGACTCTTAAGGATTTTGTGCAGGAAATTTCGAAATTCACAATATTTACGCCAACAAACGAGACCAGAATAGGATCGACCGGCTGGAGCTACGAACTTCGGAAACTTTTAAGGAAGTTAGAACTGCTCGTGAGGAAGTACGGGCTTCAGAAAATCGTCATTTCGAAGTTGGGAAAGGCAGACTTTACGGGGCAGGAATGGCCGATTGATATAACGTAGTTATAACATGGCATTATACCACTTAGATAGTGTCTGAAATTGTACTCAAATCTGTAAACGCGTTTATCTCGAAATGACTTTTTTCAACCTGGTTGATGTTCTCCCGAGTCCTATTCAACCGATTGTCTTCAAATTTGGTATGGACCTTCAGAATAAACCCCTCTATCGTCCATAGTTCGGACATTGCGAAATTATGATTATTACTTTTTTTAGAAATTAACTTTGACGACAATAGGGCGGAAAATCAATTTTTTTGGACGATTGTTATTGAAAAAAAAGATTTGTCTTTGGTACTCGCCACAATGACATTCTTATTGATCAAGAAAATCGGTTTTATTTCTGTTTCAGATGAATGGCTTTGAAATTATGTGAACCGCCTCAACTTTTTTTTCACGGCCATATTTGGAGGCCCATAACTTCTACTTTTATTTCCTTTGCATACATTTTTTTTCGTAAGTTCTTGACACATCGATGAAAAAAAAAACTAAAAATGGATGATTCAAATATTTTTTGTTTTTTTTTTATCAAGCCCGAAAAACGCCCGAAATGTAAAAGTGAAAGTTTTCGATAATTTTTTATAATTCAAAGTCATACTTTTTTAATTACAATTATGTAGACATATTAAGTGTACCCCTGATTTTTTTTCGATAAAAACCGACCGAAGGGTTTTTAATGGCAGGTAGATGAAGTACTTTCCGGGTCAAGTTGAATAATAGTAACCGAGTATAAGTCTGTCAACGAAGGGTTAAGGCCTTAGGCCACAGTAACGGGTATAAAATCATTTGCGAATTGAACAATTTTTTTTCGTATGAAAAAGTGATTCACTCATAAAATTAATTACACATCTATTTAGTATGAATATCAAGCTGTTAAAAAATATATCTTTTTTTTTCGATGTACAAAATGGCTGACTACTAATATTTTCTTTTGTTATCTTTTTTTGGGCCTTCGCGGCGTGATATTTAGCATCCACAATTTTTAACCAAGAACAAAAAACAAAAATTCTCGTCAATCTACATTAGAATACCTAGAGAAGTACGTACGGAATTAAAAAAATATTGTTTTGTTCAAAAGTTGTAGGTATTTGAACTTAAGAAATGAATTTTCAGTGAAAAATTTCGTTATAACTGCTCATAAACTGCTCATAAAATGAAAAGTTTTCGATTAATCAGAAATTCCGTGCGTACTTCTCTGCGAAATGCAATTAGGAACATAACTTTTAAATTTGAAGTAAATCGAGTGAAAATTGTTGAAGGTATTTGTCACGCCAATTGGAAAAAAGCTGTTTCGAGAAGTTTCCAGTAGTCGGCCATTTTGTACATCGAAAAAAATATATATTTTTTTTCTAACAGCTTGATATTCGTACTAAATAAATGTGTAATTAATTTTATGAGTGAATCACTTTTTCATACGAAAAAAATTATTATATTCGCACATGATTTTATACCCGTTACTTTGGCCTAAAGCCTTAAGCGAAAGGCCTCCAGCTTGTCGATAGGGTAGATTTGAATTTTTTTTTCTTCGATGAAATGCTAAGACGATTTTTCTCGACTGTTGTGTAATTTATTTCGTTAATAGAAGGAAAGGCTATTCATAATAATTTTCGGAAGACGTGTCTGGTTGTATGACGATTTTTCTATCGATCTTACCTCCCGATAATCGTATTCCGTGGAAAAATCGGAAATAACGGCGGCAATTAGGCTACCGAATGTGGGAGATCCAGTGCCAAAAATGGCGTGAAGCTGGGACCAGTAAGCCCTCAGGTGTCTCCAGGCGAGAAACTTTCCCTCGCCGTTGCGTGCGACCGACGATATCACCGCCTCGACGTCCTGAGCTTTCACGTCCTCGGGCTCCAGAGAGCGGAGAAGATAACGCTGAAGTAACCAACGATCCGTCGTTGCCCCCATTGCCTGTAGCATTATTCTCTTCTCGCTTGGGATCTGAGTCTTTCGATACGTATCCCAACAGTAATGCCACTCGACCTCACCACCAAACTGTACACCTGTGAATACACGGAAGTTCATCCCCAATTTTGAGAAAAATAATCGTTGAGTTGTTGGCAAGATTCGAGAATGTAAAAACTTGCGGATAATTCGGAAATCTAAACAAATGTGCAATACAATGTACGGTACAAACAAATGTACAATACAATGTACGATACAAACAAATGTAAAATACAATGTACGATACAAACAAATGTACAATACACTGCACGATACAAACAAATGTACAATACAATGTACGATACAAACAAATGTACAATACAATGTACAATACAATGTACGATACAAACAAATGTACAATACAATGTACGATACAAACAAATGTACAATACAATGTACGATACAAACAAATGTACAATACAATGTACGATACAGACAAATGTACAATACAATGTACGATACAAACAAATGTACAATACAATGTACGATACAAACAAATGTACAATACAATGTACGATACAAACAAATGTACACTACAATGTACGATACAAACAAATGTACAATACAATGTACGATACAACGAATTGAAGACTTCAGTGATCCCAAAAATGTCGAAAAAATGTTGATATAAGAGGGTATTCCTCGTAAACGTATCCCAACAGTAATGCCACTCGACCTCACCACCAAACTGTACACCTGTGAGTACACGGAAGTTCATCCCCAATTTTGAGAAAAATAATCGTTGAGTTGTTGGCAAGATTCGAGAATGTAAAAACTTGCGGATAATTCGGAAATCTAAACAAATGTGCAATACAATGTACGATACAAACAAATGTACAATACAATGTACGATACAAACAAATGTACAATACAATGTACGATACAAACAAATGTACAATACAATGTACGATACAAACAAATGTACAATACAATGTACGATACAAACAAATGTACAATACAATGTACGATACAAACAAATGTACAATACAATGTACGATACAAACAAATGTACAATACAATGTACGATACAAACAAATGTACAATACAATGTACGATACAAACAAATGTACAATACAATGTACGATACAAACAAATGTACAATACAATGTACGATACAAACAAATGTACAATACAATGTACGATACAAACAAATGTACAATACAATGTACGATACAAACAAATGTACAATACAATGTACGATACAAACAAATGTACAATACAATGTACGATACAATGAATTTAAGACTTCAGTGATCCCAAAAATGTCGAAAAAATGTTGATTTAAGAGGGTATTCCTCTTTGGAAACATCAAAAAATCGAAACTACATATCTTGACACGGCGGGATTGATATCTTGAGTAACTTTCACACTATTGACTTGAATTTGCACAGTTAGCGTTCGAACAGTAGTCAATTTCGGTTCACGATCGCATTGTTTGATTGGATGAACCATTTGTTAATAACAATGACGTTAGCATGCTGTTTTTCAAGAGAAAAATGAGGTTTTCTTTGGAGAAGCTGTCATTTTTCGTATTTTTCAAAATTTCGAAAAGTGAATCGCGAACCCATAGCCAGTTGGATATATTTGAAGAATTTTTTTTTGTTTTCGTTTCAGATTATATTTGAGCCTGGTAGACATCCCGCCGTTTCGGGCCTCGCCGCTGGAGGACTGCAATGCCAACTGCAGCACCACGAACACTTTGAAAGATTTTCTTTCGAAATAATTACATTGTAACCACAAACATGTGTACAACGTGCTAGGATAAATTAATTTATTCCAACCAATGTGTTACTAGAAAAAAATATTCATCATTATGACCATTCAAATTGGGATTTCAGAGAGAGATCTCCCCTTAAGGCCTTATATAAGGGAGAAGCACCATATATCGGATAGTTGCTTAATAACCGATAGTGGACTATCTCGAGTTTTCCTATAGCGACATCGGTTTTTTTCTAATTTTTTACACTAATGACTATTGGTTAGATTTCGTTGCTGCAAAACTTTTGGCTGTCTAGCAACAGAAATGGCACAACAGCGAACTGATGTTACTTTCCGCCGGCGTGAAAAAATATTTTTTGTCAAAAAGTTTTATTTTCATTGAGGCAAGTCCAAATAATTTATGCTTTTTTGTTATTTTTTATGAACTATAGCATTTTCTTTACTCAATAAATATATAATGTTCGCAATAACAGCAATATGTCCAAAAATATTACTGTTCATATTCGGCTATGTGAAATCTTAATATCGGATCCTTAAGGGGCTATACCAGTGTGACACTTTTAAAAAATCGATTTTTTTTGCCTTTTTCGACAGTTTATACTTTCAAGAATATCCTGTAAAAATTTCAAGGCCGTATCAAGGCTCTAATACTCCCCGAATGGCAGCCTTCTAAAGAGCAACCGCTCGGAGGTATAAAATGCTTACGAGCAATCTTTAAACGCGTTTTTCTCGAAATGAGATTTTTCAAATTTGCTGACGTTGTAACTCAAAGAGCAATTATCCGATTGACTTGAAATTTGAACTGAGTACTCCTGAATACATTTACTCTACAATGACGTAGGATATTTTTTATTGGATGAAAATGGACGATTTGGCATTGAAAAAAACGACCATTTTATAGGCAAGAAAATAGACATTTTTTCCTTTTTCGGTTTCAGCTACTCAATCGGCCGGAATCATGTGAGTAGTGGAGGAACTTTTTTTCTGACGTCTCCAAAGGCAGCGCACAAGTCGCTTGGATCTCAATATTTTTCTATGAAAAAATTATATAACATAGGTCAAATATAGCCAAATATATTCTTAATTTTCCGAAACATTTAATTGAGTACTTTTCTTCCAAAAAATTCCCGAAAATCACCAAAATTTTCGGCGTTCACACTGGTATAGCCCGTTAATCCAGCCTAATATTGGATATCCGGTTATGCCAAAATGTTCCTACCTAATCAAGGATCAACTCATATAGACCGATTGTTTCATAATAATTGCAAAGTTAAAACAATAAACGTTTTGTTTTATATAAAAATGGTCGCCTAATATTAGATATCGTTTCCCCCCTTAAAACTTTTTTCCAAGGATAAAAAAATACGTCCCTAACAGCTTTCGATGCTTTATCATATATATGAGTTTCAACGAAATCGAAGGCGGACACTTGAGTGATGTTTCTGGTGAGATCAAACATTTTTTAAATCGGAAAAGTCTTCATCATTCTAAGGGTTGTGAGAGCATTGACACATTCATATTTACGCGAACTTTTGGATCGTCAGATTTGTCGATGATGGCGCTCGATTAAAAACGCAACGTCAGAGGGATGCTCACCTGCGGCATAAACGACATCTCGTATGTTCGGTGCGATCCGTTTACCTCGCAACATCCAGTCCTCGAAAAGGTTTTTCGTCGGCTTTATAACCTCGTCCAATTTTAGTTCGACCGCTGCTTGGAGAATCGCAACTCTTAGCAACCTGTTGAATGGACATTCGTTGTTCATTGTTCATTGATGATTTTCCAATATGATGACTCTCTATGTTGCTGATGTTTGCATCGTTGGAATGCAACGAGAATTCAGTTTTATCTTATTTTTCCCAATTTTCATTGCTATACAAAATAATTTCCAATAGATATAGGTCCAATATCTCTGAGGTGGATCTTAAAAAAAATTTCCCTAGCTGCGAACCGCCAAAAAACAGTTGGCAATTAGAAAAAAACTATTTTCATTGCCCACCAACGATGCAACCTTCAATATCGCGACTTTTGATGATCATTGCCATCGTTATTATCTCTGAAGTGGATGAACATACTAACTCATTGCGGTAAATAGTGATGACAATATACTAGAGTTTGTTCACGACTCCAAAATTTGTTTACAACTATAGTGTTCCTGAATCTTCCATTCGTGCATATGGGGTCAAATTGACCCCAAGCTGTTTTCGGCTTCAAATATCTCGAAAACTGTCAACTTTGTCAAAAAAAAGAACAAACAGAGATCTTTCAGGAACTAATTCATTCAGCTTCAAGCTTGCACGGCTAGATGTTTGGAAAAGGCAGCAGTTTGTCGACAAACGTGGTCGAATACGGAACTGGGTGTATTGGGGTCTTGGGAGAATTGTCGGGGTCGAAATGTCTCCGTGTGCATTCTAAAGATTAAGGGGGGAGATTTAGGCGAGGAAAAAATTTGCTGATTTTTATGATTTTTTTTTAAATAGGAAAGATTTATTCACCATTTTTAAGACTTAGGGTATGTTTGATTACTACTTTTGACTGTTACATGCTATTTTTAAAATTCATTAATCTTCAAAAATAGCAGAAGAATGGAACAGTCTTCTAAACTACATTTTCAAAACTGCCGTGACGTATGCCTGAAGAACTAATCGACCGATTCTGATGATATTGGTATAAATTTTCGTGACAATATAAAGAAAAAGTTCACTTTTCAAAAATTTGCCAAAAAATCGTCAGATAATTGTTAATAACAAATGAACTATGCAATATAAAAAAAAATCCTACGTACTTCCAAAGACAAAGTATTTTTCAAGATATGTTCAACATTTCGAGTGAATCTGTTGAAAATTATCTGAGTTATGTTTCCGGCCAACTTGAAAAATGCAGTTTTGAGATAAACGCCACTCAGCCGCCATTTTGAAATTAATCGCTTCCAACCAATTATTGTATACAGTCACTGATATGTATGATAAACACCCTTTTTGCAATCTCGTAATTGTGTAGTTTTTCTGAGAAAAGAAAATCCCCAAAAAGTCTATTTTTTCGGCGTCTGGAGTGGCCTAAGGCCTTAAGGGGTTACCCCCACTTGCGATTTTGAAAAAATCGATTTTTTTTATTGCATTTTTTTGAAGTGCAATTTGAAGTGCAGTTTTTTTTGACGCCCGGAATAGACGACTCTATGTAAGTTTACAAAAAAAAATATTTTCTTCGTGTAAACTGAAATTGAAACTTTAAACGCGTTTTTTCTCAAAATGACATTTCTGAAGTCGGTGACCAAGATTACTCGAACACTAATGAACCGATCTTCTTGAAATTTTGCAGGCTTATTTAATACATAAAAATGTAGGCTTTAATCGTTTGATTTTTTTTTCGAAAAAAATGGCCGTTTTATAGCCAAAAAACGGCCGTTTTTTTCGTTGAAATCGAACCATTAACTTTGACTGTCCGCCATTTTGTGAAAAATGTATATTTTTTTAAAATCCTTCGATTAAAGACTAGTTTATACTTATATTTGACTAAATCCATCCGCATTTTTTTTTTCAGATGATCCACTTCGCCGCAATGTTGGTCACCGCAAACCGTGTATATAAAAACATTATTTCATTGACGGCCATTTGCCACTAAACAATGTAATATTTTTCAATAAAAAAATTACTGAAAGTTCTTCAAGATGTGTTCTTTAAGATGGTATATTGATCGATTAAAAAAGTTTTGTAGTTTTCTTTAAAAAAAATCATGAAAAAGGCCTTTTTTGCGCTACAAGTGGGGGTAACGCCTTAACGCGTCAGCTGAGCATGCAAGTGACGTTTGAAAAAGTGAAAACCTACTTTTTCAAGTGTGATCCTTCGTCGCTCCAGCCAACGTACTTGGTGACAGGGCGGAGAAGTCTCTTGAGATAAGCGAGATATCTCTTGTAGCCGGAGCTCGCGTTTAGTTTTTCCTTCCACGAGTGCAGGTAGCCAAGCGCGGTTGCCCACGGAACGTAATCCCTCTCGTTGAGAAGATACAACGACAATTTGAAGGGTATGGTAGCGTTGAGCTCGCCAGCCTCGCAAAGGGTGAACGCATCGTCGATGAGATTAGCACGATCGACGGGACTGAATGTCGTGTGATTCTTCAGCAGTGTCTCGATAATCACGTTCCACATGTCGTCGGGATACGCGACCCGATAAAATCCCGATTGATTTATGTTGCACTTTATCCACTCGACGCTTTCCGATATCTCGAACGTAACGTCGGTCATGTTCATCCACACGTTGTGGAGCTTTTCCGGCTCTTTGTCCGTGTAGTAACTCAGCGGTACGTACCACTTGTAGTTGAACGGGGATTTTGGCTGTTTCGACTCCGTCTCGTTATCCTGAGGCGAAATTAGAAATCTTTTCTGGGTCGCCGTTATCAACGGGCCCTCGCGACTTATCGTTATGAGAGGAAAGCCCGTTTGCTGGGTCCACGTGTCCATTATGGCCTGAAACGAATGTCCATTGGAAACTTTAAGATCCATTGTAACGTTAATGATGTAATTGTAAATAAGGCCGGAGCCTGAATTACAAGGTCTGCAAAATCGTTTTTGTTTATTGCTTAAGGAGGTACACCAGCTTCATACAATGTTGCCATGCTAAACCATGGTCAAATTTCAAAATGGTGATAGATCAATAAAATTTGGTGAGTATATTCTTTAGTATTATATATGTCAATACAATTTTTTTCAGATTTTTTCATTGTGCCGTTATCGAATAATTGAACATTGAAGTTCACGTGTATAAGCATAGGGTTTTTATAGATATAGGTATATATTCCGGGTATAAGAATAAACGCTTGTGAATTATTTGTAACAAAACGGCACAACCAAAAAATCTGAAAAAATTTGTATCTACATGAATAATACTAAAGAATATATTCACCAAATTTTATTGATCTATCACCATTTTGCTGAAGCTAGTGTACCTCCTTAAATCGATAGAGAAACTATCCAAGAATATATTTACAAAGTTGCAGAGGCCAATTCTAAATATTTTCGAAGATACAAGGCCCAAAAGCAGAGACGCGATATTTGATATTCATATTTCCTCCTATTGAAAACTCCAGTTTGCATTTTCACGATTTTTCCAGATTGGCAGGCGTGATAGCAAAAAAACGAAACGACCTAGTTAATCAAACCAAAGTTTATTTTCGTCAGTATGAAAATCTCTTCTAAGTGAATTAAAAAGGTCGTTGAAGAATCCTTTTTAAATAATTTTCATAACACGTTAAAGTGTTTTTTTTAACACATTTTTCTTCAAAGCTGAGAAAAATTATAATTTCACGATTTTTTCAGCTTTTTCTCAATTCACCCAGAAGAAAAATACATGACAATTGAACATTTTATTGGTTTTTTTGTTTCAGTCAATAATTACGAGCTGCATCTTTCTCACCGATTGGGGACTGCGGTGGCAAGACGCACATGGAATAGGCTGATAAATCTGCAGTCATTTATCGTTTCATGATGAACATTTTTTTTTTATACATTTCAAATATACGTGAAAAGATTCCTCAATGTTTGCTGGGTTCACTTGTTTTTTCGCTTCTAAAATAATTCCCGACAAAAACGCTTTATTGGACCTTCTTATTCAGGCTCCCGCCTTAACAACGTACCACATTACGGGCTACTATTTTCTTGTCAATTAGGATCTCAGAATTTCTTTCGCCACAGTCAATCCATTCCAATTCAATTTAATTCAACACCTCTCTATATCCGAATCCACGATATCTTTCAATATCATTGCTCAAAGTATACGTATTCAAGAATATGTGAAAAACAATTCACGTTAAAGTATTGAAAATTGACCAAGCCACAGATGATTTAGTGAGAGCAGGTAACGCAACGATTCACGGTATACTAAAACTTTCAATCGCGTTTTTCTCGAAACGACTTTTCTCGACCTGGCTGGAATCATAACTCCAGGTATAATTGTCTGATTTTCTACTTAAAAAACCAAAATTTTCGTAATCGCAGTAGCTATCCTTGTACGTAGTCGTTTTTTATTTAGTAATTTTTAAGCCCCCGAACTTAAGTAAAAATTTCGCCAAAATTGAATTTTTTTATCACCGGCATTTTGTGATATTTGTTTTTTATTTCTACGAAAAAACGACTGCCAGTACCGAAAACTACATTTATATAGATTATTAAAGAAATGTATTCTTATTTTTCAGACCAACCATTGCCAAGTTATCGATCCGGCTGATGGACACATACCTAAATAAATATTGATCATAGAGAAAAATGTTTCCTACAAAAGTTGTAGCCTATAAAAAGATTGATCTTTTATGTTTCATACAGTTTTCGTCTAAAACCATTATGTTTCGAGAAAAATGAGATAATGCTCCGATAAGTACATTTTGCTAAACGTCGTTAGTTTCGACATTATCTACTTACGCACTTTACCGCGGGAAGGTTGGAGTTTGTTTGGGTTGTTTGTTTTGTTGTGTGTTGTTTGGGTTTGTTTGTCATGTTGTGTGTTGTATGTTGTTTAGGGATGCGTATAGTGCTAAAGATCAAACTGCAACCTTCCGGCGGTAAAGTGCGTAAGTAAATAATATCGAAATATCGAAAGTAGATAATATCGATAAAATCAAATGGAGTTTAGGAAAATGTACTTTTTGGAGCATTATCCCATTTTTCTCAAAGCAGATTGGTTTTAGACAAAACTTGTATAGAACATAAAAGTTCAATCTTTTTTTAGGCTACAACTTTTGTAGGAAACATTTTTTTCTAAGATCATCATTGATCACAATAAAATACTAAAACTCATGAAACCTTAGTTTTTGTGAGTTTTGACCTTGAAAATTGAATTTGCGGGTATTTTCACTATCATATTCGTAATTAGCGAGTAAAAATACATGGATACACCAAATTCCAAATTCGGAACTTTATCCCAATAATTACCTCAATAATTACTTAAGGCCTTAGGCCAGAGTAGCGGGTATAAAATCATGTGCGAATTTAACAATTTTTTTTTCGTGTGAAAAAGTGATTCACTCCCGAAATTAATTACACATCTATTCAGTATGAATATCAAGCTATTCAAAAATATATATATATATATATTTTTAGATGTACAAAATGGCCAACTACTCGAAACTTCTCGAAACAGCTCTTTTCAATTGGCGTGACAAATAACTTCAACAATTTTCACTCGATTTACTTCAAATATAAAAGTTATGTTCCTAATTGCATTCCGCAGAGAAGTAGCTACGGAATTTCTGAATAATCGAAAACTTTTCATTTGATGACCAGTTTATAAGCAGTTATAACGAAATTTTTCACTGAAAATTCATTTTTTACGTTCAAATACCTACAACTTTTGAATAAAACAATATTTTTTAAAATTCCGTACGTACTTCTCTAGGTATTCTCATGTAGATTGACGAGAATTTTTGTTTTGTGCTCTAGATAAAAAATTGTGGATGCTAAATGTCACGCCGCGGAGCGCCTAAAAAAAAGATACCAAAAGAAAATATTAGTAGTCGGCCATTTTATACATCGAAATAAAAAAAAATCTAATAGCTTGATATTCATACTAAATAGATGTGTAATTAATTTTGTGAGTGAATCATTTTTTCATACGAAAAAAAATGATTAAATTCGCACATGATTTTATACCCGTTACTGTGGCCTGAGGCCTTAAATAATGACTCAAAATGCGTACTGGAGTAAACATGTCTTGCCTTATCCGCTAACTCACCTTGACATCGAAAGTATTATTGGTGCGTTTGGTGAAAACCGTCCAAAGATCGTTCGTATCGGCATTCCCATAAGCGTGTACATTGAGATAGTCGTTGAGGCCTTTTTTGAAAACGTCCTCGCAAAGAAAGCCTTCGAGCATGTATAGAATCGAGGCACCTTTGCTGTAGCTGATAGTATCGAAGATGGCCTCGATCTCAGCGGGATTCTTGACCGGTACGCTAATCGGATGACTCGTGGCGAGAGCATCGAGTACCAAGCCTGATTGCGTCTTGTCCAGCACGAATTGATCCATCATGCTCCATTCGGGTGATACACTGTTGACGCCTTTGTACTCGAAAAAGCTCGCTGCTCCCTCGTTCAACCAGATATCGTTCCACCACTTCATCGTGACCAAATTGCCGAACCATTGGTGAGCCAATTCGTGCGCTATGACGACCGCCACCCACTCGTGTGCCCCCGTCGACGTTTCTTGAGGGTCGTAAAGTATCGACGTTTCCCTGTACGTTATTAGACCCCAGTTCTCCATAGCACCCGCAGCGAAATCCGGTATTGCTATGAGATCTGCTCGCGTACACGGAAATTTCAATATGCGGATTATTATTCGTTTTACTTGTGGAGGAAACTTTGGTTTCGACGAAATTTTTCGATATTTTCATGGTTATATATTCGGAATTGATAAAAAGAAAATTGACTGTGGAAAAAAAGCGATTTTTTTGTGGTAAAATATATTAGTACTACTAGTATCTTTTACCGAATTTTTTCTGGGAATAATAACTAAAATTAAGGGGTTACCCCCACTTGCGATTTTGAAAAAATCGATTTTTTTTATTGCATTTTTTTAAGTGCAATTTGAAGTGCAGTTTTTTTAATGCCCGGAATAGATGACTCTATGTAAGTTTACAAAAAAAAATATTTTCTTCGTGTAAACTGAAATTGAAACTTTAAACGCGTTTTTCTCAAAATGGCATTTCTGAAGTCGGTGACCAAGATTACTCGAACACTAATGAACCGATCTTCTTGAAATTTTGCAGGCTTATTTAATACATAAAAATGTAGTCTTTAATCGTTCGATTTTTTTTTCGAAAAAAATGGCCGTTTTATAGCCAAAAAACGGCCATTTTTTTTCGTTAAAATCGAACCATTAACTTTGACTGTCCGCCATTTTGTGAAAAATGAATATTTTTTAAAATCCTTCGATTAAAGACTGGTTTATACTTATAATTGACTAAATCCATCCGCATTTTTGTTTTCAGATGATCCACTTCGCCGCAATGTTGGTCACCGTAAACCGTGTATATAAAAACATTATTTCATTGACGGCCACTAAACAATGTAATATTTTTCAATAAAAAAATTACTGAAAGTTCTTCAAGATGTGTTCTTTAAGATGGTACATTGATCGATTAAAAAAGTTTTGTAGTTTTCTTTAAAAAAAAAATCATGAAAAAGGCCTTTTTTGCGCTACAAAAGGGGGTAACGTCTTAATAAAATAATGATAATCGAAAATAATAGTTACATTTGTATAGTAAAAGATACATTGGTACAACTAATTACATGGGTGAACAAAAACAAATTCTTGGTACCGGAAAAATTTGTATGATTTTTTATCATAGTGACTGTTGTTATCAATTCATTTAATGATTTTTTCTTTGTTGTTATTATTATTTGCTGTTATATATTAATTTAGTGATATGTCGATGGCAGTAAAGCTAAGAGGCCATTAATTTATTACGTCATTGATTTTTTTGCTGACCCCCCCCCCCCCCTGAAATCATCCTATTGTCATAGTCCAATAGACCCCCCCCTCTCTGAGAAAATGACGTCATTTCCTACTGAATTTATGGGGAGGTGTACTTGGACAATAATAACCTAGAATTATCATTTTTATTATTCATTTAATGGTTTCCCATGGGGACGCTACTCATTCCTCTAAGCTCTGGATCAAAGGCATTCACTTCAAGTATCAAATACCTATTCTCTCGCTTGACAATTTATAACCTCGAATGTATCAGTTATAAACAATGATTATGATATGAGGTGATTTAAGATTTAGGAGTGATGACGTCATTTTCTATGCGAGAACCCCCCTCCCCCCTCCTGTGTTATGTTACCATCATCCAACGACCAGACTCCCCCCTATTTTCAAATGACGTAATTTATGGACGGCCCTTAAGGTGAGCTTCTTCGAACTACCCTAAGTCATTTTGGTATATGTGCGGAAAGTATTTTATTCAAAAATTTGGAAAAGCAATGACAGATTTTGTAAAAAGTGCTTTTTTTTCTTAATTCGGGAGAGAAATAAAGGATCGAGATAAATTCGCAGAAAATCTTGTCTCATTCGGTGAAGAGCAAGGAAAAAGCTTCCACCAAGATATATAAATCATGGGAGATCGCCATCAGGGAAGATAAGACACACATATTTGATGGCTGATTACGTTTGAAGTTTGATGCGTGACTGCCTCGATACGTCTTACTCAAGAAAATCACGAAACAGAACTTTGCTCAATGTAAAAATATTTAATGAAACTTAAAGTTTTCAATAAAATTAGATTTAATATAAAAAAAATTCTATATTTCCCTGTTCTTAGGTAGAATTTCAATATTAAGTGTTAAAATAGGATCAGCATAGAGATTTAGATAAAATATACACATTTGCGGTACCAAATCGGCTGATCAGGTGTGTTATTTTTCATTTAATTTAATATTATTTTTTAGACTAGTTTTCCGCCCGCGGCTTCGCTCGCGTAGACTTGTGTTCAAAGCTCCTTAATGAAATGTGCTCCTGAAATGTTTCTTTAAGGAACACCTAGTGTGTGTGTGTGTGGAGAGCATTGATTCAAGTAAATCTGAACAGATATTTCTTTTACCATATAAATTTTGCTACCCTCTTTTCGCCTTAAGGGGTTACCCCCACTTGCGATTTTGAAAAAATCTATTTTTTTTTATTGCATTTTTTTGAAGTATAAGTATCCGGGCCCATACAGAAGTATGGGCCCGGAATAGATGACTCTATGTAAGTATACAAAAAAAAAATATTTTCTTCGTGTAAACTGAAATTGAAACTTTAAACGCGTTTTTCTCAAAATGGCATTTCTGAAGTCGGTGACCAAGATTACTCGAACACTAATGAACCGATCTTCTTGAAATTTTGCAGGCTTATTTAATACATAAAAATGTAGTCTTTAATCGTTCGATTTTTTTTTTCGAAAAAAAAAAATGGCCGTTTTATAGCCAAAAAACGGCCGTTTTTTTCGTTAAAATCGAACCATTAACTTTGACTGTCCGCCATTTTGTGAAAAATGAGTATTTTTTAAAATCCTTCGATTAAAGACTAGTTTATACTTATATTTGACTAAATCCATCCGCATTTTTTTTTCAGATGATCCACTTCGCCGCAATGTTGGTCACCGCAAACCGTGTATATAAAAACATTATTTCATTGACGGCCATTTGCCACTAAACAATGTAATATTTTTCAATAAAAAAATTACTGAAAGTTCTTCAAGATGTGTTCTTTAAGATGGTATATTGATCGATTAAAAAAGTTTTGTAGTTTTCTTTAAAAAAAATCACGAAAAAGGCCTTTTTTGCGCTACAAGTGGGGGTAACGCCTTAAGGATTGAAAATCCAAAAACGCTGAAACTTCATTAATTGTGTCTAGGAGCAGTAATACAAAGTTTCAAGTAAATTTGACCCGATTTTTTTAATTTTCCGTACAAAATTTGCCACCCCCTTTCTCCCCGTGGGGGTTGAATTTTTAAAAACTCTGAAAGACGTGTTTCATTAATTGTGTCAAGAAGCACGAATACCAAGTTTTAGGTACATCCGACCAGATTTAAAAAATTTCCATACAAACTTTGTCATCCCTTTTCTCCCCTTAAGGCTTGCATTTCTAAAAACGCTGAAATACGCGTTTCATTAATTATGTCAAGAAGCACTAATACCAAGTTTTAAGTCAATCCGACCAATTTTTTTTTATTTCCACACAAACTTTGCCACCCTTTTCCTCCCCTTAATGGTTGAATTACGAAAAATGCCTTTATAGTGGGTGTTTACTTATGAAAGCAACCTACTGTCCAAATTTAATGTAATTAGCTTCAGCGGTTTTGGCTCGACGTTCATGAATCAGTCAGGGCATGTTTTTTTATATGTAAGAGTTTAATTTAATTATAATATTAATTAAATTTTATATTTAATTGCCCTATCGATAAATTGCACCGAATTCCACTATATTCTTTTTACCACGGGTGATCATTGTAAATGCAATGAATCATGTAGCAAAAAGCCAAAAATGGTGGCTAATCCAGGTGTTCAATTTTTGCCCAATTAAAATCAACATGGTGGTGAATAAACCGAGCCTACCTTGTTTCGGCAGTGGATAATGAACCCCGAAGAAGGACTCGAAATAGTCCATCATACGGGCTGCAATGGTGACCGCATATTTGGCTTGTGGAAGCATCGACTCCGCCGCGTAAACGCTGACGGAAACATTTCTGCTCGTCAATTCGGAGACTCTTTTGAAATCGCAAACAACGAAAGCAACGAGATAGGTCGACATCTCGACGGACTCTTGGAAGTCGTCACGAAGCTGAAAACCCGACGTGTCGTACTACGTTAGGCTGATATATACGAAGTTCCGAAAAGACTTCAATCAACATCGATATTACGGAATGTGCCTGTTTCGTCAACATTTTTTTTACAAACTTCTCTCACAATTCTCACAGAGGCAAATTTTTCGGAGAGATTTGGTCGCAAAGGTTATTCGGCGAAGAAAGATTCGAGGCGAATGCAATAATCGAAGAAAACTTTGTGTGAGCGATAAATAAGATTTGCAATAAATAAATAAATATATTTTTAATTAAATGTACTTCAAATAAATAAATATTATATATTTTATTTAAATATATTAAAGATAAATAACCATATTTTTTGTTAAATATATCTCAAGTAAATAAATATATTTTTAATGAAATATATTAAAACTAAATAAATATATTTTCAATTCACTGAAAGTAATAGTAAAACGTTAAATGATGTATGGATGTAAACTATATTTGGCGAATGGAATCGGAGTGCAGGGGAATGGAGGTCAAAGTATGGAAAAGGGCCAAAGGTACATACTTGAAATAATGAAGATGGGGGATGGTAGGTGGCGAAAAAAATGCCTAACGGAAGGTGTAAGAGAAATTATAAATAGCAAACCATCGAAATAGGGAAAATAAATAAAATAAGCAATGGAAAGCGTAGGAGAGGGGGCAATCAGGCAAGCACTATGGAATGGCAACGTAACGTGCTCCAAAGAAAAATAGAAAGAAGCATAAAAATTAACATTTAACAATATTCAATGCGATTGGAGCAAAATCGACGCGTCAACATACTGCATGGAATGTAACATAGGAAAACAGGTAAACACATGCAATTATATTGGGATGACAAGATGATTAGCGGAGAATTAGAAGAAACATAGACGAGGGTAAGATGTGGAAATGTCAAGAAAGACGGGCAAAAAGGGTATGTAGACGCCAACTGTAGAATATGCAAGTAGGAGATTGAAAATGTGAGACACTTTTGCAAGTGTACGGAAGTTGAGGAAAAACTAAACCAAGAAATAGTAAATAACCTGGCCGAATGGTTGAAAAATAGCAGGGGGTTAGAAATCGACTCGAAAGTAGAAGCGCACACGAAAATGCAATCAGCAAAGCAACTATGCAATTACATCAGACAATTTGAGAAACTAGCAACGAGGATAGATGTGAGAAAACCAATGTTAAATTATTAATGTAAATTTGAAGGAAGGGGCATTCATGTAAGCACCCTTAAAAAGGGTATACAAGGAATAAAATACTACTACTACAATATCGTAACGCTGCGTTACGAATATCAAGACTATCCGGGAAAAATGAGGTAAGCGGGCTGGCGTAGCTTAGTGGTCGGAGCAGTCGACCGGCAATCGAAAGGTCTCGGGTTCGAATTCCGGCCCAGAAGCGCACTGCATTTTTTCTCGGATAGTTCTTTTGGAGTTTTTTTGGGGGTTTACAATGTTCAATGAAATATTTTCAAAATAAATAAATATATTTTCAATAATAAATATATTATTCGCCATAAATAAATAAATATATGTAAATAAATTTAAAAAAAATTTGACCTTGATTTTTGGAATTGACCTAACATTTTTTTGCTTGATCGAAAGGTACTCACGAGTCCCGTTCCCATGTAGAAACCAGCGTCCTCGGTATTCATAATGGGCATGTTGCACAGGGCTATGTGAAATCTGTCTCTGAATATCGAAACTTTGAATTTCGCCTTGAAGTGCGGCTCGTCGAAGCACGGAAACGCAGATCTCGCGTAAGTAGGCTCAAAGTGCGTTGTCGCGAGATACCTGAAACAAGCAGTCGCTGGAGCTATCGAAATGCGATCGGAAAGGCCGGTCAAATCGGCCCAGGCCGATACACCTTGCGAATTGAATTTTCAAATAAATAGTTTTCAATTATTTCGCGTTTCGCACCTCTTTTCTCCGTCGGCCGTAAGATACGTGCTGAGATAAAAACCCTCGAGTTCGCTCGTCAATTTCGAGACGAAGCGCAGGTGTACCGTGTAATTGCCACGTTTGCGAAATTTACTTTCTTCCAGCTCTAGGTAGAGCTGCTGCTGTTTTGGATATTCGAGCAATTTAGCTATCTTTAGTCTGTGACCCTTGCGATCCTGCACCATCTGACGAATAGAAAAAGGAAAAATTACACAACTCTGTTGCTCGAGTACTCATTTGTATGGTAATTAATCATCGAACGGAAGATGTACTAACTTTTTCATTTATTGTCAAATTTTTACTGTGGAAGACGATAAAATTGGTCTCTCGATCGACGTAAAACTCGATCGTGATTTGCCCTGTTGAACAATATCACGATACAATTATTAATAACAAGCGATAATGTGAATTGCGTGAGAATCAAGCACATCCAAAACAAGCACATATGAGGGCCGGCTTGAAATTCCGAACTTTGAATTATCAGAACGCTCAAAACTCCGAAAGAATTTTACACGAAAGTCCAAAACTCCGAAAATCTGAACACCGTCAAAATACTTCGGCTATGGAAGGTTTAAAAGTTTCAAAATTTGTAATAAATCGAGGAATTACTTCAAGAATTTTTTATTTATTAAGAAATCATTTTATTTCCATTTTGAAATTTGTCTAGACAATGTTATACGTTCTGCACCATTTACAGTCAACTGTGACTTTCGCTGGCATAATCTTGACGAACCTTGTAATTTCGGAACAATAAAATTAGGAATTTTAAATCGTCGGCGCATTCAAAGTACGAAATTTCAACCCGGCCCCCATATCAAGATCATACCAGCGAAAGTCTACACAGTTGACTGTAAATTATGTAGAACGTATAACATTGTCTAGACAAATTTCAAAATTGACGCAAAATCACTTCTTAATAAAAAAAAATTTTGAAATAATTCGTCGATTTATTGAAAATGTTGAAACTTTTAAAACTTCAATTATTTTGACGGTGTTCAGATTTTCGGAGTTTTGGTCTTTCGTGTGAAATTCTTTCGGGGTAGTATTCTTTCGGAGTTTTGAGCGTTCTGATTATTCAAAGTTCGGAATTTCAACCCGGCCCCATCTTGAATTGCGGAATATCAAAATTCGGAATTTTAAACCGTCGGAGCATTCAAAGTACG
This sequence comes from Ophion slaviceki, assembly GCA_944452715.1. Taxonomy (NCBI): domain Eukaryota; kingdom Metazoa; phylum Arthropoda; class Insecta; order Hymenoptera; family Ichneumonidae; genus Ophion; species Ophion slaviceki. The sequence continues at coordinate 16,087,819 of OX101794.1, read as the reverse complement.
GGATTTCCACCCGGCCCCCACACATGGCTCTCGTCAACCAGGCTGTTGGTAATTCATGGTATCGAAGTTTGCATCGTTGGGATGCAACCAAATTTTTTTTCTCCCATATGGCCTATTTTTTGGCCCATTTTGCCTACAAAAATCTTGGATACTTTTTTGGAGATCCCTATTAGGGTTGGACAAAAGGGTGTACATAGTAATAATAATAAAGAACTGAAAAAATAAAGAATTTCCGCTGCATTCCAACGATGAAAAATCCAACACCACAAAAATTAGAGAAAGTAATGAAAGTAATCGGGTCCACTCCCCCGCAAATCCTCTATGATGATTGGCAAAAACCATCGACGAGAATGTACGGTTCTAAATTATTGGCAAAAGCGTCGAAAATTGTTACAATTTCGGAGGCACCAAGCACTCGAGAACTGCAAAACAAACATTTCAGGAAACTGAATAGTAGTTTTCAAAAATATCCGAGCTTTGGAAAAATCATTTCAGAAATTCTCTTCATTCATGTACTCTTAAGGTATTCCTTTCACGAACCCGAATATTTAACAATTAATTGATTTTCGTCTATAATCAAGTAAAAAACATCCTAGTATACTGGTAAAATTTCAAGCCAAATTACCGAACTTTTATCGAAAAATGACGACTCGAAAAATCGTCTCATTCAAACGACACTTTATGGAGTATGAAAAATTTACAAACTAAATAACTCCAGATACCTGATTCTAAATTCGGTCGGAATGTTTTATTCCAGTTTATCGTTGGCTATACTAATTGATTGTCACTTATTTTTATCAAGCGCCACTTAAATTTACCAATTATTCAGAAGGGAATACCTTAAATAAACGAAAGGGATACCTTAAATAACACCATGACTGAAAAAAAAAATTACTGAGTTTTCCTGTTCTGATGGAATATTATATCCGTTTGCAGTTGACAGATACTCTCAACCTCCGTTAGTAGTTGCGTCGTCATAAACACGATAATCACTAGTTAATCCAACAAACAACCAATATCAACCATTTCGAATGAAAATTAAATTTGCCAATAAAAAATCCTTCGTAATAGATTACAATGACTTTTTTCGCGCACGTAAAAAAAAAAGTAAAAATCAAAATGTTCTACCAATAAATAGTAGGACTTCGCACACCAGTGGCTTAGATAGATTTTTCGTGAAAATGAGCGGGAAGATTTTTCCCTCGAATGTTACTTTCCAAATATTCGGAAAACGAACCTTTAACTTCGAGAGTTGTGAGATTCGGATGAATCGTGAGATTGTATCTTGTGGGATGAGCGAACTTCGGAAGTCTGACGTTGTCCCATGGGAATATCTGTGAAGTACAGTGAAGTAAAGCAATGTTTATATGTCGAGTGTATTGTACATAGGGACGTTCGATGAGGATGAAAAACGAGAAAGACGAGCCGCACTGGTGTCATATATGTGTATATACACATACCGGGTGACCCAGAACTGAATGCGTTCCCTGAAATGGGGGGTTGGGGGTGGAATTCTGAATCGATTGATATAAGCATGTGTGGGTCTCAGATCAACCCCTGAATTATTATTCATTTTTAAAGGCGGGCCAATCCGGTGCGCCTGCCTTTAAAAATGAATAATAATTCAGGGGTTGATCTGAGACCTATACATGCTTATATCAATCGACTCAGAATTGCACCCCCAACCCCCCATTTCAGGGAACGCGTCCACTTTTGGGACACTCTGTATATATATATATATATATATATATATATATATATATATATATTTGTATAGTACATATAAATGTATTTTACCCTCGTATCTCTTGTATTCTACACGCCGTTGCCTAGCTGGAGGCGACGACAAAAGTGGAAAGAGCGTTCAGAACTGCGCATGAATTTCTATAGCATTTTCAGCGATACTGCCGCGTTGTGGCTTGAAAATAATATCGGATCATTTCAATACGTGTGACAATGGCAAGTTCGATATTTACCAATCATTTGGAAATTACATATTTGAGTCTCTAAAAAAAATGTTTTCACAAAATTTCTTACAAAAACATTTTTTACAAAACACTTGTATCAGATGAGAATAAATCACGGGCATTTTTCTTACGTAAATCCAAAAGCTCTCGCATCAGTCTTGTTAATTATAAATTTGGACGTTGTTTTCTATGTTAATTGACACAGAAATTATTTTGCATAGTAATTGATCGGCGATGATCGTGAGAATAATTTTTTTACCTCCCCATTGGTGGCGAGGGGCTCAGTGCTCTCCGCGTCTGTCTCGATCTCAAGATCCGCTGGTTTTTCACCGGCGCAAGGACAGTCTGAAAATGCAAATTGAAACATTTGTGGTCCGAGTTCGCTCTTGGCGCGGCAAATGCCGAAGTATTATAGCGCGAGACAGAAGACTCGAGTGTTTTTTTACTCGCTCTTTTGTCGGTGTTCCAATACCATTCTGTGGTCCCGCGAAGGCAATGATGAGTGATATGGCGAAGAGAATGGCGAAAACGACTGTGGCGATGAAAAGCGCCTTCTTGTGCGAGCACACCGCGACCCCATTGTGCTCATAAATGCTTCTCTTGTGCAAGCCCGTGTTACTGTCTCCTGCAACAAAAGCGAACGAGACGAAGAATAAGAGGGAGAAGAGCTTGAGAAAGTATTTTCCAATCTTTCATCCCTCGCTGCTCGATTAACGGCTCCCCCCCACACCCCCTTATAATTTCGGCGCGTATGTTCGCTCTTTTCAACCGCAGACGCGGTAGGGTGCCAAAGTCAAGATCACGATTGCACGTCGTTCGCATAATTTTCTTCTCTATCTGGCAAAATCGCGGGCTTTATCATGCATGCTAGACGCGATATCACCAGGGACAGTCGCGGTCGTGAAAATTTCTGAAACGCTCAAAAAAGAGGGTGAGTGAGAAAGGACGAACGCTAGACTTACAAGGAACATAGCTTAAGGGGGGATTGTCTTTTTTTTTCGCAAAATTTACCGCTTTTTGGGAATTTTTTTGTGAAGAAAGTATACAACGGAAAACTTGTGAAACTTGGCATATAGTTTTATTGATCTGTTTACTACATACAAAAAAATTTTTAAACAATTTCATCAAAAAATCCGCCTCCCACCCCCCTCGACGCGCGATGGTCCTTTTTTGATGGTGTGCACGATTTCTCAAAAACTATTCAACCGATTGCCTTCAAATTTGGACAGAATGCTCAGCTGACATCTTTTTATCGTTTGATGAAGCAAAAAAGCAATACGTTTAATAGTTTTTTATTTATAACAAAAAATCGATCAATTTTTTTCGAAAAATCGATACTTCAAGTTCAAAACGTCACCAAATCGTCAATTTTTTTTTCCCCTTCATCGAACGATAGCTATATGTGTCTAAAGTAAAATGCTTTTTGGGTTTTTGTTGCAGGATGAACGTGAAGGCTGTAATCGTGCACACCATCAAAAAAGGACCATCGCGCGTCGAGGGGGGTGGGAGGCGGATTTTTTGATGAAATTGTTTAAAAATTTTTTTGTATGTAGTAAACAGATCAATAAAACTATATGCCAAGTTTCACAAGCTTTCCGTTGTATACTTTCTTCACAAAAAAATTCCCAAAAAGCGGTAAATTTTGCGAAAAAAAAGACAATCCCCCCTTAAGGGGGTTTCCCTCTCTGGAAGCCCAATTGGAAGGGTCAGAATGATGATTTTTTTTTTAGTTACACATTGGTGGGAATAAATTAATTTTTTCCCCAGCATGTTGTACATATGTTTGTGGTTAGAATGTAATTTTTTCGGAAGAAAATATTTCAAAGTGTTCGTGGTGCTGCAGTTGGGGTTGCAGTCCTCCAGCGGCGAGGCCCGAAACGGCGGGATCTCTACCAGGCTCAAATGTAATTTGAAACGAAAACAAAACAAAAAATTCTTCAAATATATCCAACTGGCTATGGGTTCACGATCCACTTTTCGAAATTTCGAAAAATACGAAAAATTACAGCTTCTCCAAAGAAAACCGCATTTCTCTCTTGAAAAACAGCATGCTGAAGTCATTGTTATTAACGAATGGTTCATCCAATTAAGGGGTTACCCCCACTTGCGATTTTGAAAAAATCGATTTTTTTATTGCATTTTTTTTAAGTATAAGTATCTGAGAATAGATGGCTCTATGAGTATAGGAATAGATGACTCTATGTAAGTTTACAAAAAAAATATTTTTTTTGTGTAAACTGAAATTGAAACTTTCAACGCGTTTTTCTCAAAATGGCATTTCTGAAGTCGGTGACCAAGATTACTCGAACACTAATGAACCGATCTTCTTGAAATTTTGCAGGCTTATTTAATACATAAAAATGTAGTCTGAAATCGTTCGATTTTTTTCGAAAAAAAATGGCCGTTTTATAGGCAAAAAACGGCCGTTTTTTTCGTTAAAATCGAACCATTAACTTTGACTGTCCGCCATTTTGTGAAAAATGAATATTTTTTAAAATCCTTCGATTAAAGACTAGTTTATACTTATATTTGACCAAATCCATTCGCATTTTTTTTTTCAGATGATCCACTTCGCCGCAATGTTGGTCACCGCAAACCGTGTATATAAAAACATTATTTCATTGACGGCCATTTGCCACTAAACAATGTAATATTTTTCAATAAAAAAATTACTGAAAGTTCTTCAAGATGTGTTCTTTAAGATGGTATATTGATCGATTAAAATTTAAAAAATTCATGAAAAAGGCCTTTTTTGCGCTACAAGTGGGGGTAACGCCTTAAAAAATGCGATCGTGAACCGAAAATGACTACTGTTTGGACGCTAACTGTGCAAATTCAAGTCAATAATGTGAAAGTTACTCAAGATATCAATCCCGCCGTGTCAAGATATGTAGTTTCGAAATAATCGCGTTCAAACTCCACGGATCGCGGTAAACCCGACGCACGCTGTTCCACTAACATACGTGCAAATTCGTCAATTTTTAGAATTTCAGGGTCCGGTTGGTCTTAAAATATTCTTGAAAGTTCACACTATAACAATAAGCAAAAAACGATTTTTAGAGTTTCCAGAGAGGGATACCCCCTTAAGGGTGCGCTGCCGATTTTGTTGTAACTTATATGTATGACAAAGCATTGAAAACTATTAGACACGTATTTTTTTTTAATCTGCGGTAAAACGGGTTTAAGGGGGGAAAGCACCCCTCAAAGAAAGGCGTGTCGAGGGGTGGCTTTGCAGTTTCACCCGCACGCAGTCCACCGATCTCAATGAAACAAAAACCAAAATTCTTCTAATGTGAAGTAATGAAAAATCCACTATAGAATAATTGAAAAAAATTAAGGGGAGATATACACCTAGATGGTCGAGGTCGAGGATTTAGAAGCTATGAACATTCCGTCGACCGTAGAAGACCTACACTATGGGCCTGGTATCGATGATTCCATGTAAGTTGACAAATTTCATGATTTATTCATTGCCAAATTTTCAAACGCGTTTTTCTCAAAACCATGTTTTTCAAATCGGTACCCAAAATTTCTCGAAAACCAATTAACCGATTGCCTTGAGGTTTTTTGTGGTTATTCTATACACCATTATCTAGTACTTGTCATAGGATTTTTTTTCCGTTGCTTGGTTTTTGTTTTATAGGCAAAATAATGACTAATTTTTGGCTCAAAAATCACTATTTATGTTCAAACGTCCGCCATTTTGTCATAAATCGATATTTTCAAAATCGGCTATGACAAGTACTAGATTGTAGTATCTAATTTAATAATCTTTTTGGTTTTTTTTTCAGATGATTTTTGAAGAAACGCCAGTGGGTACCGTATACGCAGATTTTTTTACGACGCTCCAAGGATCATACAATATCCTTGTATATTTTTGATATTTTTAAATATAGAAAATTAAACATATTTTTGAATGTATATACTTTTAGATAATTAAAAGCCCAATCCGAAATTTCAAATAGTTTTCCTTGAAAAAATTCACAAAACTGACCTTTTTCCGGCCCCTAGGTGTATATCTCCCCTTAAATTAAACGGTGACACGCCTTTCTCTGAGGGGTCGTTTCCGCGGTTGAAAAAAATTTTCCGCAGATAAAAAATACATGTCTAATAGTTTTCAATGCTTTATCGCATATATGAGTTTCAACAAAATCGAAGGCGGACCCTTGAATAATGTTCCTCGTTAGCTCAGTCGATTTTTATTCCAAGCTAGCGGCGATGCCAGCTTCTTAATTACAGTTCGATGACTCTAGCGGTTGAAAAATGTTGAAAGCTTCTGACTTTCTATAATTGAGTAGATACCATTACATTCAGTGTGCCATTTTTATACTTGAGTTTTTAAACATGTTTATTATGGGGGAATACCTCTGGGGTAGGTAAAAATAGTTTTTTTTGCATTGTTTCGAAGTCGACATATTCAAGAATATGTGAAGAAAATTTCAAGTTACAATATTGAAAAATTCCCAAGCCACAGATGATTTAGTGAGAGCAGGTAGCGCAACGATTTACATATACCAAAACTTTCAATGAGCGTTTTTTTCGACCTGGCCGCAATCACAACTCTAGCTATAATTGTCCGATTTGCAATTTTGAAAGACCAAAATTTCCATAATTACAGTAGCTATAGATGTGTGTAGCCGTTTCTTTTATTTTGTATTTTTTAAGCCCCCGAATATAAGTCAAAATTTCGCGAAAATTACACTTTTTTACGCACCCTCCATTTTGTGATTTTTTTTACACGGCTACGTACAACGAGAACTACATTTATATGGATTATAAAACTCTTTTACTTTTATTTTTCAGATCAACCATTGCCAAGTTATCGACCCGGCCGTTGGACCACATTTTTTGTAGAGAGGTTCTATCATACCTCAATAACGGTGTTAATTTTTAACTTTAAAAAATAAACATTTACACGCAATAATAACGTCAACAAGTATCCTTAATAAAATATCTTTTTCCAAATCCCAAATAAATAATATAGTAGACAAAAGAAAATCCGAAAAAATCGACCGTTTTCGGCCCGTCAGATTGGGGTCCTCCCTTAACCCTTCCTCGACACACTTATATTGGCCACGGCTTTGACACACTGGGTCGAATTGACCCGGATAGTACTTCATCCACCTGCCCTTAACAACCCTTCTGTCGGTTTTTATTGAAAAAACTCCAGGATACACTTCAAACATTCCTTAATGTGTCTACATAATTAAAATTCGGAAAGTTTAACATTGAATAGTTGCAAAACATTGAAATCTTTCCGTTTTAAGAAAGTGAGCATTTTATTGCAAAGGGGGTAGCCGGTTAAGGGGGGTCTGACGGCCCCCACCGAGTTTGATCGAATCGACCCAAAAACCTGAAAGAGGGCTGAAAAACAAAATTTTAGAGATATTTTTTAACCCCCTAAACCCTTATGAAAACACCATAATCGCAAAAAATGCGTTTTTTTTATGTTTAATTTTTTTTCGAGCTTTCAAATGCATTTTAAAGCGGTTTTAACACAACCAAAATTTTGTTTCAGATGTGTAGACATGCCCTGAATTTTTCCAGATTTTTTCGTAAAGTTAAATCATGTGCAACATAATTTTAATGGCATAAAAACCGTAAAAAATCGTCATTTTTTGTATTTAATGCTATGGTTTTTATTGACGTATTAATGGTAAAAAATCGTGCACCATAGCATAGAAAGCTACTATCTTCCTCTACAAAATGACGCTAATTGGGCTCAATTCGGTCGTCTCTAGCGTCCGAAAATCAAACTTGAATAAATTCCGTTTTTATAATTTGAGCATTTTCAGTTACGAAAATGACACAAAATCATATTTTTCAATTATTTTACTTAATAAAAGTACATTTTGGGGTTTCTGAGGTCGCCGATTACAAATTTGATGTCAAACAGCTAACAAAAAAAAAAAATTACACATGTCATCAAATGAAAATGGTATTTGCTATTTCGGTTTTTTCAATAATTAAAAGTCATTGTATTTTAAAAAATCTATTTATTTATAATAATATTACATACATTCATCTAATATATACATTAAACAGACACAAGTAATACATACATTGCAACATGATTGTTATGTTGTTAATCTTCGTCACTGTGTTCTTCAATAACAGGTTCGACATTATCAACGTGAAATAGATTCGTTAGAATTTGAGCTGGGCGGATGATTTTGGACAAATACCGTGCATGACTTAAAAAGTAAATGATTGTTGCAACGTGGGCACAGCAACCAACAGTTCTTAGCCCATTTGCACAATCACATACGTAGTTTTTTATACCGTTATATCCAATACTGTTAGGGTCGTACTGAACGTAACATCTGTATACTTTCTTGTTTATATGTCTTGATTTAACTTCACATTTCAAAATGGTATCGTCCTCCAACAAGTATTGCATATTCAAAAGTCCTTCTTCGGTATACATTTCAGCTAAGTATGAAACAGTTTGCGATAACTGGTACGAGCCAGTGAAAAGGATCTTCAAATCTTGCTCTGTCATTTCCGGAAAGTCTAATACGTCATTTGATGTTAACGGTTTGAAGATCCTTTTCTTCCTATTCCAGTTTTGTTCTTCCACAACTTTCGCTAAAGAATTGTCAACGTCTTTTCTTTTCAACATTTGCTCGGCAATTTGATCTTGTAAATCGGTATCGCAATTCAGTCTTTTTCCAAACTCATTAACCAAAAAATTCGCTACTTTGCAATAAAGCATCGCTGAATCCAACATGTTGTTGTTAAACTGATTATGCAAGAGTTTGAATTTACTACCGATTATACCGTGGACAGCCTCTACCACCCCACCTCAATTTCGTAACAAATCGACTTTCGTTTGCTTCATTTGTTGGAAGTTGCTTTCTTTTGCCTTTCAACGCTGGCATCAACACAACGAACCCTTGAGATTCTAACCAATCTTTGACGTCTCTGAACCCCCCTGTCAAGTATAAAAACATCCCCTTTTTTGAGGATTGATCTCAAGCCGTTCGGATCACTTAGTACATGTTGTAAGATTTTCGCATCATTCACAATTGCTTCGTACGGTCCGTAAACATCTATTACATATCCATCTGTGGCACAAACTGTGAAGGGTTTACAGAGTGGACACTTTTTCTGACCAGAGAAAGATTTTTTTTGGTAACAATTATTACTACTTTTTTGGTGTCGAAGGTATGAAGG
>OX101794.1:15849388-16078476 GCA_944452715.1 Ophion slaviceki | reverse complement strand
AGAGAGAGAGAGAGAGAGAGAGAGAGAGAGAGAGAGAGAGAGAGAGAGAGAGAGAGAGAGAGAGAGAGAAGAGAGGAGAGAGAGAGGAGAGAGAGAGAGAAAGGGTCATGTATCTCATTCCTCGTGAAAGCCCCGCTGACCCGGGTAAAGAGGTGCTGCTCCAGGGGTAGTTTTTCCCCTCCGCCTCCACCCGGCCCTTCGAACCGTCCCTCGTCCTCCAAACACACCGCCCTTTCCCTCTCCCCCCAGCTCGTCCCCCCCGTTTCAACGCGCACTTCGACAGAGCGTAGATCACGAGGTCACTGGGTTGCACGAGACTCCACTCGCACCCCTTTCAACCCCTTTGCACCCCTCGTCACGCTTCCCTTCCTCTCTCTCTCTCCCTCTCGCGCACATGCACGCACACACACACACACACACACACACACACCCACGCGCGTACACACACTTCGTCTTCTCTTCTCGTCACTGGGGGGGTGATCTACAAACGAAGCCAGTAAGCCGTGATTTTATACTTGTTCGATAGGGCACACCGTGTCGATGCCAACGGAGGGTTACACCCGCGTGTGAAGGGCTGCTCGTTTATCCGTGAGCTCGAACGTGCTTGAAAGTCGAGACACTCGCGAGGCATAACGGTAGCCGTGGAAAGTGGCTACGGAGGCTTGAACACAGCGGGGCAGCACCCCTCAGGATGTCTCGCGTCTCTATGTCCACGAAACTAAGGCCGATTGTGATAGCGAAGGGACGAACAAGATCACCGATATCCGTCAGTGTCGAACGTGCGGACGAGTCTTTCACCGAGCGACGCACCAAGACGCGTTTACCCTTCGTACGATGCCGACAAACGACGTCGGTGCATGTGCACCGAGCTGCGCCGTGCCTTGACATTTCATTGGCATTAGAGTCGATATATATGTGTGTGGGTTTATCTGCGTGTGTGTGTGTTTTTTTCTTCGTGGGTGCACTCGCGTATTTGCGCGGGTGGGTTTTCAGAGTGTACAGGCGACTTCGACGAGGCAGAAATGGCGGCCCGACAAAGTAGCGAACGTTGGCCCGCTTTAACGGGGGTGGATTTCTCAACTGTGCATAGATGGACGACGCGAAGCCTGCCGCGCGCCGGATCAGCCACACTCTGCTGTATCCTCGATGCCAGCAGGCTCGGTCGCCATCTTTCGACGATACGGAATACTAGGAGCGGGGGGAAACAACCCCCACGGTGTTGGGGAGTCGGGGCGGTAGGCCAGGGGGTGGAGAGACCGTCACTGGCCGAACGCTCGAACGAGGCCTGGCAATATTTTTCTTCGTTCGAGCACGAGGCATTTGGGGAGAAACGATGAACTGGGTTTTTATGGGGTCTTTGGGGAAGGCGGAAAAGGACTTGGGCTGATAATTTGGAAGATGCCAGTCGGGCATTGCATGGCGAGATTGGAGAACGTGGTGGCTGCGATGGAAAAGCAGAAGATGGTCGAGTTGGTTGGAGAGCTTTGGTACGGCGCTTGCAATATGGCTGATGTTGTCGACTTTGGCTAAATCGTCAGTGTTTTTATTTTAATTTGTATTCGCGATGTGTAATCTGAATCCAGGGGTAGTTTTTGCAATGAAGTCCGAATCTAGGGGTAGGATTTGCAACGAAGAATTCGAACCTTTTCTGCACTCTGAATATGAAGCAATGAGACTTTATTGGCTGTGGAAAATGAGCCACCCTCGCTAATGATAAGTACTCAGGGGGTTATCATCGGTAGGTAGGTGAAGACGAGTGGAGGTAACTTGGTCGATGCATTTGCATTTGGGGTGTCGGCACAGAAGGGACTTCCGGTGAGAAGAGAAGTACCCTATCGACATTGAGGGTTGGTGGCAGGAGATCATGTGATCATGGGCTACCCCTTTTACGTGCTGTTAATTCATTACCGATCGGCCTCGAATCGATCGCGGGTAAGGGACGCGTTTTCCTTATCGACAGCTCGCAGTTACCGAGTGCGGGTAAATTATCGATCACTGCTTTGACGCTTCGTGTTGCACTTTCGGTTACCAAGCGTGAAGCATCGGACTCGACATTTATAGAGGTGAAAATACATGTACGTTTTTTTAATTCTGCCAAAAATCGAAAAATAATCGTAGCTCGAGGAAACGAGCGGCAGGTTTTGGAGCAAACGATTGCGAAGGGAATGCGCGCAGAGCGGAGTTTTACATCGGAGCGGAGAAGAAATGAGTGGCGATTGGGTGGAGTAAATCTTTTTCTTATCAAGGAGCAAATAAAATTTGGATGTTTAAGGGGTACCCCACTTGCGATTTTGAAAAAATCGATTTTTTTATTGCATTTTTTTGAAGTATAAGTATCTGAGAATATGTCCTGAAAATTTCAAGTCGATCCGAACAAAATTGACTGAGATATGAGCGTTGAAAGAGAAGAATCCGTTGTGAATTTGAAACTTTAAACGCGTTTTTCGCAAAATGGCATTTCTGAAGTCGGTGACCAAAATTACTCGAACACTAATGAACCGATCTTCTTGAAATTTTGCAGGCTTATTTAATACATAAAAATGTAGTCTTTAATCGTTCGATTTTTTTTCGAAAAAAAAAATGGCCGTTTTATAGCCAAAAAACGGCCGTTTTTTTTCGTTAAAATCGAACCATTAATTTTGACTGTCCGCCATTTTGTGGAAAATGAATATTTTTTAAAATCCTTCGATTAAAGATTAGTTTATACTTATATTTGACTAAATCCATCCGCATTTTTTTTTCAGATGATCCACTTCGCCGCAATGTTGGTCACCGCAAACTGTGTATATAAAAACATTATTTCATTGACGGCCATTTGCCACTAAACAATGTAATATTTTTCAATAAAAAAATTACTGAAAGTTCTTCAAGATGTGTTCTTTAAGATGGAATATTGATCGATTCAAAAAGTTTTGTAGTTTTCTTTAAAAAAATTCATGAAAAAGGCCTTTTTTTGCGCTACAAGTGGGGGTAACGCCTTAATATTTTTATGCTGAATCCATATATTTTACCCCTTGGATTTACCGTTCATTTTCCCCGAAACTCGCAATTTTTATGAAAAATCGTCGGAAGTGGAGAAAAAGAAGTTTTTCGCGTTAAGCTGCCATAACTTTGACGTTTTTACAAAATCTTGCTGATATTCGTAATCCGCAGGAAAATTCCCGTCGGATAAACCATTAAAATAATGTGAAAGTCGATTTTTTCTTTCGACTTATTTGGCCACTCCGCAAAATCGTAAAAATTCTAAAATTTGAAACAGCTGTAGCGTCGGATCTATTTGAGCCACGGAGGCTCAATGGGGGAATTTTTAAAGGATTGTGATAGGCTTAGAAAATGTCGTTATATTCATCCTGACATCTAGATTAGTTTTCCCGGAAAGTTTACTTGAAGAATGGCCGAAAAAGAGACAAGAATGAATGGAAAAATTCACGAAAATCGATTATCCATGTTTGAAATTCTGACAATAATGGAAAAAAATGTTGGAACTCCATGAATCAAGAGGCCTTTCAAAGAGAACACGATAACGAAGAGAATGAGCAAGAATTGGAGTGCCAAAACGAACCAGAAAGACAATTATCGATGATTCAATGAAGCTGGCTAGTCGTTTGGCTGACATGGAAAAAAAATTGGATTTCAAATATTTCTATCACACCTCCATGTCGATTTATTTTTATCTCCGGAATACGATTTCGCCATTAATTTCCCCAAAAAACCCTAAATCATTACGAATAGCCGAAAAATGTGTGGAATGTAGTTTACCCCCTTAAGCTTGCTATCCGGCAAAAAAACATGAACACTCACTTTAACCTCGCTTTGAAGTGATACTCGTTTCATTCAATTCGATGCATCCCCTTCAAACGTGGAGTGAGAGGAAGAAAAACAAACGGGTGGAACAACCCTCAATTTTTTCCCTCAATGTACCCATAGTGGATTTTTTATCGTTTTGCGTAAGAAGAATTTTTGTTTCTGCTTCACTGAAATCAATGGACCTTGCGGCTAAAACTGGAAAATCAACCCTCAGCAGGCTTCACTCAGAGGGCTGCTTGCAGCCCTTAAAGCCGTTTTCATGCGAATATAAAAAAATACGTATCTAATAGTTTTTGATGCTCTACCATATACGTGAGTTTCAACAAATTGACCGCGGTCACCTATCCCAGTATTGGCCTAGGGCAATACTACTCATTAGGATGGCACAATTTTGAGCTCTATTTTTTTCTCTTTTCTCACCATCCAATTATCTTCTATAAAGAAGAGAAAATAAATCGCGAAAGCTGCGAGACGTAAACAAATATTTCGAGGTCGCTCATGCCTCCGAAAAATTCGAATTTTCATTAAAAAAGCGATTTTTTTTTCGTCCACTTCTCACCGATGAATTTTACGCTTTATGATTTTTAAATTAACTTTGCGGAAGCTCTAGCCAGCCAATCATTATTTAGTGGTCGCTCAAGAGCTTCGATATTTCCAATTTTTTTTACTATTCTCACTCATAAATTTGACGCTTTGTAAACTTTTCAAAACAATCAATCCTTTTTTCTTTAGGAACAGATTTTTCAAATTTACCTCACACTTCTAACCCAAAAATTATAATCTTTGTTCTCATAAAATAATTATTTACAGCTCTTGTCCGTAGACAACATTATGAGTAGTTTTATTCGTAAAACTGAAATGGCAGCTGTTTTCCGCGCATCGTGATGCGTCCCGAAGTTTGTCTCGTTATTCAAACTGCGGATCAATCGTAGCTGTACTCTGTGACGAGCGACGCCATAATAAAATGATACATAATAATACATAATAACACAAATCCTCTAATTGGTGTTTGTTACAAATTATTATAATAAATTATTCAGAAAATTTAACACTCCACTGTTTATTTTGTTTTTATGCTACAATGAATTCTAGTGCATGCGAGATTTATTTTTTGGCGAGAATTCTAAATTTCGATAACCTTGGGCGACCACTAAATACTCATTGGCAGGCTAGAGCTTTGGCGAGGTTAATTTAAAAATTATAAAGCGTAAAATTCATAAGTGAGAAGTGGACGAAAAAAAAATCGATCTTTTAAATGAAAATTTGATTTTTCGGTAGGCTTGAGCGACCCCTCAATTTTTTTTACGTCTCGCAGCTTTCGCGATTTAAATTCTCTTCTTCATAGAAGATAATTGGATGGTAATAAAAGGGGGAAAAAATTCATGGGTGAGAAGTGTACGAATGAAAACCAGTTTTTTAAATGAAAATTTTTACTTTCGGTAGACTTGAGCAACTTCGAAATATTTTTTGACCGCTCGCAGTTCCCGCGACAATTTTTTTTCTCCAAAGAAGATAATTGGATAGTAAAAAAAAAGGGAAAAACATAGAGCTCAAAATTGTGAGGCATCTCCCGTAACACTTTATCGGATATAAGACGGCGAAGTAGCAAGTCCCTGCGTTTAGATGAGAAACGCTCAAAGGTAAACCAACTCGCTTCAATAAGCAACCCGAAATGGAACGGAGTTGAGTACTTTTCATTTCCCCTCGAGTTTTGGCGTATGAACTTTAAAGCCGGATATTCGAACATCCCCAAAATATTGAAGTTCCAACTGTTTACTCAAGTCATACGCGTTCGAGTTGGAAATTCGGCCGGAGTGGAGGTTTCTCGGATGGAGTCAGGAGGCTAAAGCGTGAATCGAAAATCGATCTTCCGAAATTGCGGAGGCTCCTTTGTCTGTTTCGTAGACACGTCCTGCCTGCTACCTCTAAGTACTCTGACGCGTGCTTCCGCCTGGCAGTCCCTTCGCTACCCCACCACCGGTAACGTTGGTCCTGTCCGCTTTGACGTTTACACTATGCCAGCCCGGTTGGGAGACCGGACGTCAACGTCCTGACGGGCGGATACACGAGCCCTGTCGGCTGGTCCCTCATCTTCCCTAATTCCGGTGTACGTTTCGACAGACCACGATACGTGTAGGCGAATAATATAGGGTGTCTCAAAATTACCGGACATTTTAATTTATTCATAAAACGCAACATTAATTTGAAAAGTGCGATTTTTTTTACGGGCTCTTCTCACATTAGACGGTAAAAAAGGCTATTTTCATGATTTTTTTTTATACGTTTATTTTATAGATATTGATATCAAAGTTGTCACACTTAATAAATACACTTTCGAAATACATAAAAAAATATTAATGTATATATGTAACCCAAACAAACTTTAAATGCCTTTTTCTCGAAACAACGTTTTTCGACGGCTTGTTGATAAAATCTTCGAATCTACTGAACTGAAATTTTTTTAAATTTTCATATTGACTTTTTTTTGCCAAAAACGGTGAAAAAATACGTTTTTTTTTGTTTTTTCGAAAAATGTCCGCCATTTTCTTATTTTTGCATATATCAAAAATCGTATGATATGCGCTATAGCCATTAACATACTGAATCTAAAACCGTTTGTTTTTTTTGTTTCTGATGATCCATCCCCGAGATTTCATCACAGCGCAGGCCTACATTTTTTTAGGACATATTTTTAATTACCATCTTCGTCTATACATAGTGGCTCAAATAAATAAATAAAAAAATTTAAATGTATTTCAAAAGTGTATTTATTAAGTGTAACAACTTTTATATTAATATCTATAATGTAAACCTATTTTTAAAAATCATGAAAATAGCCTTTTCCCCCTCAACATAAGGTACAAACATGGAGGTGATGTGTGGAACACAATATCCGATAAATGTCTGCCTCGTCCCTGTTTGCAAACGTTCACTCTTTTGACGAAATATTCAATAACATTTTGACATAATTTCGATGAATTTCCTTTCAGAAAGCCCCAAGGAAAGAAGTCCAATGGCGTCAACTCGCACAATCTTGGTGGCCAATTCACATCGCCGCGGCGCGAGATACCACGACCATGAAACTTCGTCTGCAATAACTATGCAGTAACAGTGCAGCAAATAACAATTTCTATGCGTTGCTCGATCGTGTAATTTTTCATGACTGAACCTCAATACTCCCTGATGCCAGTTGTTGAAGATTAGTACTCTATGTTTGCCATAAAAAAAAAACGGCGCGCAATTTCAAATGTCAGATCATTTTGAGAGACTCTTTATAAAGCGGCAATAAATCACCATTAAAAATCGTTTATTTTCGCGCGAATTTGATAGTCTGAGATAGACAATTGAACTGCGTTGATTTCCGTATTTTTTTGTCGAAGGGAAGACATTGATGAAGGCATATAGGGAAGGTACAAAATTGATAGAGGGCAGGTCGAAAGTACACGTGGCGCCTCTACCGTTATGAATCCAAAGCTTTTGTAGAGTTTAGCGTTTGAATATAAGCATTTATAGCAAAATGCATGTGGTCAAAATTGATTTCTCATTTGTATGCGGTCAAATGTTTTATAAAAACGTAAAAAAATATGGCAAGCTATTGTGCATAGTTGGTCCATGTTACCGATATCGAGGAGACAAAAAATATGGTACAAAAGAAAGTTCACATAACCTCTAAAGTTGTGACGCAAAATTGTGGCGCCTCTACCGTTATAAATACAAAGCTTTTCTAGGTACTTTAGCGTTTGAATATAAGCATTTATAGCAAAATGTTGTAGTTAAGCTTAGTTTTTCATCCATATGCGGTCAAACGTTTTATAAAAGCGTAGAAGAACATGGCAAGCAATTGTGCATGGCTGGCCAGGTTATCATTGCCGAGAACACCAAAGATATAGTACAAAAAAACTTTACATAACCTCTAAAGTTGTGGCACAAACAAAAATAAATTAAAAATCCCATGTTTCGGTATCGGTTCGTATCTTTTTTTTTAATTATTGGGTGAACATTATATATACGAAACTTACAGTGACAACTTCAAATCAGTGACATCTGCGAATGTGTAAGTATATACCAAATACTGAAAATTGATTTAAAACAATCTAACTTTATACGTGGTTACTACGTTTCTAAATGATATATATATATATAACTCTGAATAGTTTGTTATAAACGTTTTTTGACAGGTGAACAACAATTTGTGATTTTTCATTGTGATTGAAAATTCGAAGATACAGCAAAATTATAAATTGGTTCGTCTATTTTTGGAAAATAACACGCGCTTTCGATACTTCGATTACTTTACACCACCTACAAAAGCTTTCAGTTTTTACCACTAGAGGCGTAGCAGTCGAGTTACACCTTCCCTATACGTGACACCTGTGTAGAAATTCGTTGATGCGTGCCTAGATCCTACCACATTCCTATAGGGATTTGATAGGGGCACCGCACGTAGGAAGTCCTGGGAGGCATTTTTTATTTAAAATTCTCAACCGCAATTCGTTGGATCTCCCAAAAGAGAATATCCTTTCGTGAACCCGTGTACAAATTTGTTGGGGAGTCCCAAGAGGCACCCACACCCCTATAGGGATTTGTCAGGCACACCGCCTCATTGAGATCCAATTGGATTCTGCACTGTTCCACGATGGACGCCGTTTGAGAATTCTTACCACGTTCGAATCGAAAATTTGTGCAAAGTCACGCGAAAAAACTCGGCGTGTTGAAACATATCCTGCACGCTTCGTGAGCGTGTTGTCGTTTATATTAACGTAAATAACGAACGATAATTAGTCGATTTTCAGTTATGTGATTCAAAACAATTTTTTAGATAAATTTTTTTAACGGGCTACATCTACCTGGGTGGGTAAAAAAATGCATTTTCCAAAAATACTTTCATTCATTAGTATTACCTTTTAGCCATATTCCCGGAAAATTTCATTGAAAAATTTCCGAAATTGAAAGAGATTGAATTTTTTCAAATTGAATTGCATTCTAATTGAATTGAACAGCTTCTAACAGTCAGCCGAGCAAGCAGTAGCAGCACCATACTTCGAACTTTAAACGCGTTTTTCTCGAAACACTGTTTTAAAAGTCGAAGGATGCGATATCTCGAGAACCACTTGATGGATTATTTCCAAATTTACAGGAGATACGATACGAAAGATTTAAAGGTCGTTGGCGAACTCACTTTTTTCAAACTGATCTTCATTTTTTAATAGTTACGTGAAAATGACGACATTTTTCATAGATTTTGTATGCTCGAGGTTCAATTCGTCGCCTCGTTGTAAAAGAAATGATTTTAGAAATCCACGATCGTCAAAGACTCGTATCTATTGTTAAGGGGTTACCCCCACTTGCGATTTTGAAAAAATCGATTTTTTTATAGCATTTTTTTGAAGTGCAATTTGAAGTACATTTTTTTTTTATGCCCGGAATAGATGACTCTATGTAAGTTTACAAAAAAAAATATTTTCATCGTGTAAACTGAAATTGAATCTTTAAACGCGTTTTTCTCAAAATGGCATTTCTGAAGTCGGTGACCAAGATTACTCGAACACTAATGAACCGATCTTCTTGAAATTTTGCAGGCTTTAATACATAAAAATGTAGTCTTTGATCGTTCGATTTTTTTTTTCGAAAAAAATGGCCGTTTTATAGTAAAAAAACGGCCGTTTTTTTTTCGTTAAAATCGAATCATTAACTTTGACTGTCCGCCATTTTGTGAAAAATGAATATTTTTTAAAATCCTTCGATTAAAGACTAGTTTATACTTATATTTGACTAAATCCATTCGCATTTTTTTTTCAGATGATCTACTTCGCCGCAATGTTGGTCACCGCAAACCGTGTATATAAAAACATTATTTCATTGACGGCCATTTGCCGCTAAACAATGTAATATTTTTCAATAAAAAAATTACTGAAAGTTCTTGAAGATGTGTTCTTTAAGATGGTATATTGATCGATTAAAAAAGTTTTGTAGTTTTCTTTAAAAAAAATCATGAAAAAGGCCTTTTTTGCGCTACAAGTGGTGGTAACGCCTTAAGTATGGGAATCCAATTGGATCCTTACGACAATTTTTCCACGTGCAGTTCTTCTCTAACGAATGATAAATATGTTCAGAATCGATAAAAAATGCAGTTATTCCGGTTAAAAATGGCCCAATCGTTGTGATAACGATATTTCTCATCCATTCAAAAATATCGTCCCTATTTGCAACTTGTGTCCGTTTCATCCTCACCGTGACTTAAAAGGGCGATGTGCGGTGAGGTCTTAAAGTTTGTCGAGGTAAAGCCAATATGCAGCGGCCATAAATGCGAGTACGTACAATCTAGTGTACATAGATAGTAGGCACGCGACAGGAACTATCCAATAAGGGCGAAGGTCCTAATACTTCCGTTCGGAACGACCACACTTTGTGCGATGTATTTGCATACCGCGTTCAGTCACGTGTTACCAGCTGGTATTAATGTACGATATTGTAAAGATGCAGTTGCATCGTAAAAACGTTGAAAAAAGTAGAGTGTCTTTCTTTATGGCAAATACCGTGTTTTTTTTCTTCAGCTTCATCGATCGATAATTTGCATACGACGTTGAATGCTCGCATCGTTGGAGTGCAACGATTTTTGTTTTTTTTTTTAATGTGTTTATTCTTGCCATTGTCCAAAGCCTTTTTTGCGATTTGAGGGCAAAAATCCCTGATGAGAATTCATGAAAACGTTCGAGGGATTTTCACCACCTAAAGCGGCAAAAAAATTGAGAAAATAAAAATAATTAATTTTCGTTGCATTTTAACAATGGAAATTTGGTCATAAAAATCGTACGATTTTTTTTGGGACATCCTGTACAGTATAGTAAAGGGTGTCTCAAAATGACCTGACATCTTAAATAGCGCGCCATTTTTTTTGGGGCGAACATAAAGTACTAATCTTTGACAACTGGCATAAGGAAGTATTGAGGTTTAGTCATGGAGAATTACACGATGGAGCAACGCATAGAGATTGTTATTTGCTACATTCTTACTGCATAGTTATTGCAGACGTAGGTTGGCCACCGAGATCGTGCGATTTAACGCCATTGGACTTCTTTCTTTGGGGTTTTCTGAAAAGAAAAGAGATTTTCAGAAATTCCTACTTTGTGTCCAGCCCTGACTGGACTTGCCTTGTCTGAAGTACCTGCCGGACCCTCCCTGAAACAAACCGGGAAGATCGCACAATCGTTTTTTACGGCTTACCCTCTATGTTTAGGAATTACAATCTTCTGGCCGGGATACATTGCGAGCAAGTGCATCTTCACGAAATGTCTACCCGGCCAAAACATTGACATGTTCTGTAATGTGGAGCCTGCCTTGAAGAACCAAAGAAAAGTTACTTTGTTTTTCACCTCATCAAAGTTACTCATGATTGATTGGGATGACACTAATACATATGTTGTAGTTCTATCCATTATTAAAAGCATTCATTTCATCAATTATAATCGACGACGATAACGATGCTTAGCATAAAAACCAGGATTGCGATAACTAATGATTTGAGCATAAAGAATAGCCAAATGATTTTATGAGGCAAAAAAGTAAAGCACGTCATTCGTGGGTTTTGAACGCCGTGTCGCGATGTTGGAAAATATCAATGTTCTGGCCGGGAAGACATTACCTGAATGTATTCCACCAACAATCCGCCAGGTAGCTACAATCGAAGCGCTTCGCATAAGCAAGGTACCATAGTCTAAATTGGTTAAAAAATTATGCGAAAATGAAATTTGTTCCTTGTGCATTTGGTTTAAAAAATTAAACCGAATCACGGCCGAGCGCCACCGAAATTATAGGCGTGAGAAAACCCGTAGTTCTCGGAGTCACCGCTAGAAGCCGCACGCGCGCTTGTTTCTCGTAAGCGTCCCATATAGGGTCCCCTGTCGTAACAAAAATGCCAGCATTCAGCCATTAAACGGTTTGCTGATAATCGGCCAATAATTCGTCGACTAGCATTGGGGTACTGTAGGCGGATGAACGGCTTGCCAGATCTATGCCAGCCATTGATGGTTTGTTTTTCGGCGTTTTGCAAATGCAGGTCGTTAAACTCTAACACGTAAAAACAAGGGATAAGGTTTCGAAAAGCATATCCCACTGATGAAGCTGAAATTTTGCACCGACCTTCTTTTCAATATTTTAAGAGAACCTTTAAAAGGATATTGGCGACTAGCAATAGTTTTCGATATATCGTATATTGAAAATTATTTATTGTACTGCGCTTCTACTATATTAAATAAACCCAAACAAAGCCATCCCACATGGCAAGTGATATGCACATACGGGCGAGCACTGTTTGCCAGGAAGCAGCGCGGCCGGAGGAGTGGGGGGTGTCTATCGGATAAATAGATATACCCGTATGGCGTGAAATAATAAACTTTGCAATGCGATATATGGAAAACTATTGCTAGTCGTCAAAAATCCGTTAACGGTTTCTCTTAGGATAATGAGAGGAAGTTCGGTGCAAAATTTCAGCTCGATCAGAGGAGTATGCTTTTCGGGACTTCACCCAAAACGAGCGAGTTATTTTTACAGCCTAAATGGACCAAAAAAATTGTCGGTAAACTTTAATGTCACGAATAAAATTATCGGCATCAAAGTAAGAAACGAACAAACGATGGACTCTGTAAGTGTTAGAATGCCTAAGTGGGTAGAGCGCTCGACACTAGAACGAAAGGCGCAGGTTCGATCCCGATGAAAGGTAAAAACTTGAACAATGCAGAAAGCGTTTTTAATGCAATTATTCTATGTACATGGACATAAGTAAAGCAGAAGAAAACAAAAAAGATACTACGAGAATTTTTATATTCATAATTTGTCAATTTTTTGTATTTCATTTCCGGCAGAAGATCCGGCAACTGTTGCTGGGCCAATATGGGCGTATGATAGTTGGCCCAGTCTTAGCAGCCATTCATGGTTTACCATTACCAACCATGCATGGTGCGGATCTGGCCCGTTTGTATAGCCATTACCGCGCCATCGTTTGTTCTCTGGCAACCAGTCGTGGGCCATTACTGTGCCGATTGTAAAACTCTATTTGGGGTAGCGCGAACCGAAAATCTACTTAAACGCCGAAGAAACTCCAAAGAGTATCGCATCTTGGCCTGTGGCTAAAATCAAAGTGTAGTATCTGTTCTTATCAGTTGAATATCCGATATTCTCTCCATGGATATTCCATTGGATGTCTGATATTCTCACCACCATTATCGTGGATGATCATTCTAATGCTCACTTTTTATATAAGATTCAAGGGAGACTTTGTCCTTGAAATTTTCAAAAAATCAATTTGAGCTCAACATGAGCAGCTAGAAGAAGAGGAGGGATGCCTCTATGGACCAGGCATTGCCGATTAGCGGTAATTATAAACACATTTGTGTAAACACATTACAAAACTTTAAACGCGTTTTTCTCGAAAACACGTTTTTAAAAATGGCTGACATTCTCCTGACCGCTGTAATTAACATATCGACCTGAAATTTGGAGAGCATACTCAGAAAATATGTCTTCACGGAATGACGGATCGTTTTTTCGATAGATACATTTTTGCATTTATTATTTATCTTTGTATGCGAAAAAAACGCGAAAATTCGATTTTTTTTAAATTGCCGCCATTTTCCGAAATTTGTACTAAACGAAAAACCCATCCGTCATTCCATGACCAAAGGGTCACAGATTGATAATATGCTTTGAATTTGTGTTTCAGATCAACAAAGAGTGATGTCAGCCGTTCACCTCCCGCGATTTGAGGACCTGTTTTCGCGGAGCTGCAACGGCCGCCATTTTGGTTTTCTTTTTCAAAAAAAAAATTTTTTAACGTTCTATATATCATGAATAAAAGCAAGAAAAAAACCGCACTCAAAAGGCTTTTCTCGTTTCCTTTAAAAAAAAAATAAAATGTAAACACCTGAAATATGGCACTCCAAGGACAAAGTCTCCGTTAAAACAAATTGAAAAACTTACGCCTCATGGCATATTCGTTTCGATGTAGTAAATAAACAATTTATTCTGTTGATTATATTTTTGTACGAAATAAGAAATGTTGTAGCAACCGCTTAATTATTTCATCCATACATCTACGGATTGTATATAGAATTATTTCAATAGAATATAATTTTGTTTGAAGAATAATGTAGATATTCAGAGAACAGACGAGATTTTCAAATAAAATAATATGTTATTTGAATTAATCACATTTTCTAATATTTTTTAGTATTCTGATAATCTCATATATCGGTGGCACTCCGCGATCAGACATTTATTTGAATCAACCGATGTGTTTTTTTATTCAATTGATTTTTTTTCTCAGTGCGGTAATTTACCGCTTGTTCTCCGGCCCATTTCTGATCAGTTCCCCAGAAAGGGAACGGCGTTTGTACCTTACATTAAAATAAAAACATTCGTACTTTTCAAATAAATAAAACGTTTTATTAAGAAATTAAAATATCAGGTCATGTTGAGACACCCTATAGTTATCAGAGACCCGTGCTGGCCGGTTCGTACATACGAAAGCGCCCCGCAGACCTCTCTCGGGAGTGTCTGACGCGACTGGGCTTTTTCTACTTGAAATCTCCCCCGCGGTTCTCATCGGACTAACTCGAAACTTTTGTCCCTGATCCCTAGCGCGTGGCCTCTCTTTTCGACCCTCGTACCTTTTTCTCTCTCCCTCTCACTCGCCCTTTGTCTTTGTGGCCTCGTATAAACGATGTCACGACGAGAGCAACACTTTTTCTATTCTCTTTTTTTGCAAACTCGTTACTCTTTCTTCGAGTGAACACTTTATATTGTTTGCTTCGACGTGCTGCGCAGCTAAACTCTGAATGCACACTCATATGTTTGCAGTTGCAAATGCGCGTCGAAGCACATTCTAACGCGGTCCTCTAGTTTCTCGGCTGTTTTTTTTACGGCTTTTTCAATAATTTTTTACGGGCAAAACATCGAAATAATCAATCTCATTGTTTTTGCATAATCTTTATTAACATTTAAATAAGCTTTACAAATTTTTTGAAGTCAAAATATATAATAAAATAAACGTTATAGTGGCCGACAGGAAGACATCAAGTAAAAGAGGTGCTTGACGGTGACCAAGATTGCGGCTGTTCTGCTTATCTGAAATCAAAAAACCAAACGGCATTTTAATCTTCATATTTAAGACTAGCGATAGAACTAGAGTGAATTCTAAATTACAAAAATTGACTTTTTTTATACACTTTTGAAAATTACATTCTATTTTTTACTCATTTTTTCTTAAGTTTTTCGCTCGTACAAAAAAAACTATCGAAGCAATCATGATAATCCTAGTTCAATCGCTGCCTTATAACATATTAAAGATGCTGTATAAATTTGAACAAGATCGGTGCAGTAGTTTCTGAAATATCGTGGTCACCGTTTCGAAAAATGGTGTTTCGAGAAAAACGTGTTTGAAAGTATACCTGCTCCGTTCCAGGGCCGTAACTTGTGAACCACTTCGAATATCGAAAAATCCTTTGGCACACATTTTCTACACATGTTGTAGATGTGATTTATGAAGAAAAAAATCGATTTTTTCGACCCGAGAAACTAGAGGACCGCCTTAAGTGCCGCGAAGGTCGAGACGAGAGCGACGAAGGGGAGGAAAGAAGAAAAAAAAGTGCCGAGCTGAATTCGCGATTTCGATGTCATCGATGACGCGTTTCATTGGAAATCGGAATTTATAATTGTATATCGCGAGGAAGGGTGCAAACGTGGAAACTGCCTGAACTCTTGAACTTGTGACCTCTCTGGTTCACTTGCTCTTGCAACCTCCTCGTTTCCGGTCGTACGTTCCGGTTGGTTTTCCGCCCGGTGACATGAATTATTCCAGTACCCGCGTGCCTCGTATATCTGTATTCTTTATTTATTTATATCACCCGAGCCTATCCCTGACTATTGGAGAAACAAACGCATACTCCGTATCTATTTTTTTTTATATGTTCCTCGAGAGTGATTTTTGGGCCGTGCGATCGTCTGAGGTTAACCTCGAACATCCTCGCTGATGAGTTCCAAATTGAATTTTTATTTGTTCCGTTGTCAAATCGGTCGGGGCCACGTTTAGCCCGGGAGGGCTTCAACCCTTGAGGACCCGTAAGAATTCAATCGATTTTGCTCAAGACGGAGCGATAAACTGGTCGTTTTATTCGGGTAGAAGTACTCTGTGACGAGTGACCTCGGGAGGATAAGAAATGAGGTCAATATTGCCAGGCATCCTACTACTTTATTCCGATGGCCAAAAATAAAATAAAATATAGGTGAATACACTTGATGAGTGTTTCTGAGATACAGCGACCAAGTTTAGACGATGTGATCATTGACAAAAGTTATTCATTAAAATCGTGTATGTATATTAGGGTGGTTAAAAAAAATTCGCCGTACTCATCGGAAAATGTTACTACGTTATGAAAAAGTTATTCATACAAAATTTGAGACGTCTAAACATTTTTTAGGTAGTGCTCAAACGATTTAAAATTTTTTTTCGATTTTTCGTCATTTTTATTTTCCCCGCCAATAGACACCATCATAATATAATTTAAATAATTTATCCAAATTATGTTAAAAGAGATTTTCGTTGAACGATTGAGTTTGATTTTTCTGTAAATCATTTTTTTTCAATGCTGCCCACTCCAATTTTAATTTTTGTAACCTTTTGAAATTGATGCAAGGTTGAGAAATGCCTATTCCGGTTTCGCTCCAAATATTAGTTATTTTCTCGATAACGTTTCGTGTACTCTCTCGAACAGAAAATTTAAGAGTATTATGATGGTGAAAGAATAGCCTTAATGCTTCTCTATTCGTGGGTAATTTTCGCTCCACAAATTCTTCGATTTCCGACCCAATCAGATAAATTTCGGTACTTTCACTATCGCCCAAACCCGCGATCATTTTTCACATTTTTATTTTTACGTGTACTGTGACGTACCTCAATGCAGCAATTACTGGAAACAGTCAAATGAATCGCGAAAAGAACTCACGGACAGTCAGAGAAACAAAGGTGCAGTAGCGTCAACAGCGCCGCGGTTTGTAACCCTCGAATCCGTATGACTGTTTTCTTACTCCAAAACAACATATTACTCCAAAAAACACGCATCCTTGTTAGACGTTCAGTGATGTAAACACCCTGTTCTTGTTCATCAAGTGGTTGATATAATTTCCACAACCGAATTACATATATTGGTTCTTAATCTGCAAATACAAATTGTTTAGGGTAAAAAGAAATATATAAACAAAAATAGTGTATTGTTACACAAAAAATTAAATCAAGATTAACATTGGATCACGCGCTATCGTTTCCTGCATCGAGATAAAAAATGTAATACTTCGATAATCATGAAAAAAATAATAAAAAGGCGTTTCAGCACTAACTAAAGAAATTGTTTAGAACCTTCAAATTTTGCAAAACTTTCTTTTCCTTAACATACCTTAATTTTCCGTTGAGAAAAAAAATCCATTTTTTTTAACCACCCTAATGTATATATGCAGGGTGTCCTGTTATGAATGGATAAACCTGCAACTGTCGATAGGTCACATCATGTTCTACTGTATTTTGGAATTTCAGTTTAGTAAAAGTTCCACGGTTTTCGAGATGAAAATCATCTTTTTTGTTTTTTCACATGCAATTTCTACAAATGATAACTTTTTTTGACCCGGTGTTTTCTAAAATATTCTTGGTTATTTGCTTTGTCTAGAAAAGTCTTCTTTTTAACCTTAAATGTTGAGAAAACTTTATGAAAAAAGATCTTCGCAGAATTTTCGGGTGGGTGTCGGGAATTCGATCGATCAATATTCAGAAGGCCCGAAATTTCGAATTCATCAATGACGATCCTTCCACTATAGATAGATCAATCTGATGATTGTCTGTAAAATAATTGATACACATCGTGAACACAAAAATCTCGAAATTGATTTTAGTGAAAATAAACATAAGATGTACCAAAATAATGAGAGATATAATGTCGACTTTCCGGTATAAATACACCGAACAATTCGAGACGACAAATCATCGAATTGTAAATATTATGATGGTTTACAATGTCGAATTCGTGAAAGCGAAGGGCCAAAAAGTCGATCAGTTAAAATAGCAATAGGCCGAAAAGGCGAACGGTCCGGATAGCGAAAACTTATGATCGAGCAATACGTCACTTGCGCTTCAGAGTGAAGCTGGCAGATGGCGCTGGCGGTCAGTCGGATAAGGCAGTCATCCCATGTTCGCTATTTAGGTATTCGCTATTTTGGACCATCGATCAGTTGCGTATCTAATTGTAAGATCTACACATTCGAACTTTGTATTTTCGATATATGGCTTTTTGTTACATATGGTATTACCAATATTGGATACTCACTTTTTTCTATTTCGGAGATACGAATGTTGTAGATTGGTCGAATCTGCACTTGTATGACTCAAACTGCAGACTATCTGAATACATGCTCTCAAATAAATGACCCTCGAATAAATAATCCTTTGGTATAGTAGTTATTCTATTTCGTCATCGGTCGAAAGATAAAATTTCGAATAATTTAACCTTCGTTATTTTGAGTTTATAATTCTGTCATTTCGAAAACTTTGTCGTTCTATATTTGACCATTTCAAGTTTTGATCCCCACCCGAATTTTCACACAGACCAATTCGAACTTCTGACTTTGATAGCCTGCGGTGTAAAAAAAATGCACTACGTATATGGTGCCAATTACTTAAAAAAGTTGCTTAGTTATTGTCGTTCATATCATTTGTAGAAATGGCATGCGACTAACCAAAAGCAGATGATTTTTTTTTTTTCAAAAAATAACACAAATTCCAAAATCTCGAAAACCGTGGGACTTTTACTTATTATTTCGTGATTTTTTTCGAAAAAAAACGGCCACATATAACGAGAACTACATTTATATAAATTAAAAAAAAAAAATTATTTGTATTTTTTAGACCAACCATTGTCCAGTTATCGATTCGGCCGTTGGACCACATTTTTTTAATACAGAAACTATTATACCTCAAGAACGTTATTATATTTAAATTTTTTGATCAAAATTAACACGAAATAAATTCATTGTATGCTTAATAACATACCTTTTTCCAAATCCCAAATAAACAATCCAGGAGACAAAAATAATTCCGAAAAACGACCTTTTTTCAACCCGTCACAGTGGTGTCCTCCCTTGTATCGAGGTCAAACCGATACGTGGTGGGCACCCCATTCGGAATATTTACCGAAGTTGAAAATAAATACGAAACAATTCTGAATATCGCGAAAAAGTGGGCACAAGCTTCGAAATAAGGAATCCAAAATATAGTGCTCAACCCCTCTAATTTGTATAATTTGATTTTGCGAAAAGGAATCGTCCTCTGTCTAAAAATAACCGGTACGTTTCAGAACTACTTGGCCGCAAAAAAGTCGTGTGACGATGTTACGGGCCCTCGTGTTCTGAAGGGGAGAAATCCCTTTAAACGCTCGAAAATGAGACATTTTTTAATCATTTTTTTTCCAAGGTGATAAAATAATGCCAGTATTTTTAAATTTTGACATTATCTTATGTTAACATTTTTGTCAAATTTTTTCTTATTATTAAACTTTCAAGTGTTGAAAAAAAATTATTCTTTAAATAGAACAAAATGGCGGCGTTATACTGTATTCCTTTAGGCGTCGTTTGAAAAACTGCTCATGTCATAGCTCAAAAAGTTGTTGATCGATCTGTCCGAAATTTTGGAAGCTTTCTCACTATTACATTATTGGAAGGATATACCTAAAGTTTTAAGGTTATCTCGTAAATAAATTACTTATTTGGGATAAACATTTTCGAGAAAGTGGTCAAAAATATGAAAATTTGATTACAAAGCTTACTTAAATTTTAATTGTATACTTTTTTATATTTTTATAGATATATCCTTCCAATAATGTTACAGTGAGAAACCTCCCAAAATTTCAGCTAGTTCGATCAATAATTTTTCGAGCTATAACATGAGCAGTTTTGCAAAAGACGCCTAAAAAAATACCTCATAACGCTGCTATTTTGTGTTGTTTAAGGCGTTAGACCACAGTAACGGGTATAAATTCATGTGCGAATTTAACAATTTTGTTCGTATTAAAAAGTAATTAACTCATAAAATTAATTACACATCAATTTAGTATGAATATCAAGCTGTTAGAATTTTTTTTTCAACGTACAAAATCGACCGACTACTCGAAACTTCTCGAAACAGTTCTTTTCCAATTGGCGTGACAAATAACTTCAACAATTTTCACTCGATTTACTTCAAATTAAAAAGTTTTGTTCCTAATTGCATTTCACAGAGAAGTACGTACGGAATTTCTGATTAATCGAAAACTTTTCATTTTATGAGCAGTTTATGAGCAGTTATAACGAAATTTTTCACTGAAAATTCATTTCTCAAGTTCAAATACCTACAACTTTTGAATAAAACAATATTTTTTAAATTCCGTATGTACTTCTCTAGGTATTCTAATGTAGATTTACGAGAATTTTTTGTTTTTTGTTCTAGGTAAAAAATTGTGGATGCTAAATGTCACGCCGCGAAGCGCCTAAAAAAAAGATAACAAAAGAAAATATTAGTAGTCGGCCATTTTGTACATCGAAAAAAAAATATATATATATTTTTTCTAATAGCTTGATATTCATACTAAATAGATGTGTAATTAATTGTATGAGTGAATCACTTTTTCACACAAAAAAAATCATTATCGCACATGATTTTATACCCGTTACTGTGGCCTAACGCCTTAAGAAAGAAAAAAAAACACCATTCAAAAGTTGTAATAAGATAATGACAAAATTAAAAAACGATGCGATTATTTTACCACCTTAAAAAAAATTCACGAAAAATGACTCATTTTCGGGCGTCCAAGAGGATTTCCCTCCTTAATTCGCACCGAGTTACACGTTGATTTTCTGATTAACCCGAGCAGCGATAATTTCGTAAAAGTTCAAGCGTACCTGAGATTTCGGGAACTTCCGTATTAGCCGTGCCGTTCTGGCCTCGGCTGCGAGAGCTCGACGTTCTCCCGAGGGGTTCGGTCCTTATCGCTAGACTGCTTTCCCTCGTTGAATTGGCGGTAGGCATTGTGTTTTTCTCCCCTCAAAAGTCCACCTCGATTTATTGCACTTTTTACACGATCGATAACTCCATTGCGAGCGATGACTACGTGAACCGGAAATGGAAGTACGACTTGGACAAATCCATCATTGGATCCGAATTTGGCACGTGAATATTACAAAAAAAAATCACACTGACAACATTTGGTGTCTTCTGGTCCCTCGTTCACCAGGTACCATTCAAGGGTACCATTCGATGGTAACTTTTCGCACTACCATTCAGGCTTCACCGTGATGACGTTGCACGCAATCGTGCGCGCTATTTCGTCCCGGTAAATTTTAATTCGAACACGCAAACGCGCGAGCACACTTTTGCACACGTAGAAACACACTCACACTCACTGGATAAAAATCTTCGATGGCTGACTGCGCAAGGTTCGTCGATTAGTGGAATATTGGAGCCAAAAGTCCATTCGATTCGTGGCGATTCGAACGGAAGATATTGCTCCTCCGAGCATCGGCAAAAGCCAGACGTCAGTTCGGAAGCTCACAAGTGGGAGCCCTCGGATCTTCTCACCCTCCTTGGGATCCGGTCGAGAGGCACTTCGCTCTCGCGTTCTCGATCTACTTCTTGCCCCTCAACGAGAATTTCACGTCCCTTCTCGCCCTATTCACTATACGTTTTGCATTTTTTTTTTCGTCTTTTTTTTACTCTGTACTATATTCGAAGATCGATGACTGCCGAGTCGAAATACTCGGCCGAAAGAGTGGCTTCTTCGCACCACTCGTCTGTCACGACGCCAAGTACTTGCAGGCTCGTTCGATTTGGTCCCTCCTTTGGCACTTGCTTTCTTCGCTCTTCTTTTCACCTTTTTCGTTTCAGACGTATAATCCTCTCGTTGCACACTTCAGCTCTACCCTCAACTTTTCGTCCTTTACCAATCTTCGGACAAATTGGCACCATTGAGGATCGTCCTCTCTACGAAATCCTGAAAAATTCGGACATTCTACTTCGAGAGTCTTACTCCCGAATTTTGTTACCGCTTTTTTTTTCACTATCAGTCAAAATGATTTTGGAATGATGAAGGTGATCTTGAGCTTCGGAGCCTGATTAGGTCACTCCTTTGATGCAATTTTGTTTCAGTCGCTGAGTTTGATTGTTTCGATAAAAATGCCTCCGTTCGATATTTTAATCGCATTATACATCGTTGATGTACTTTTCCAGAGTGAGTTTTTTATTTGTAGATCAGGGTTTGCTTGGGATGCAACGAATGCATCATTTTTTCTTTTTTTTCACCTGGAAATTATTTTTACAATTTTCTTGCTACAATTGCCATGTATTTCTTGCGGTTTTTCTTCTTCTTACGCTAAGAGGGCTGAGGCGACAAGCTCGCGAAGCTCTCGACGAGATCAACGACGAAACGAGCCAATGTAAATCGGGCCATTTCTGAGGCCCGTCCCAGTCAAGGCGCTTGACGCAAATTTAATAATCACTTGTCACGAGCTCCCGACGAGTAATTAACTATCTTCGTTGGCTTTCCCGTGGACGCGGTGGATCGACGCTTCTCGCACATTTTTCTCGTCATATCCATCCTCTCGTCTGGCCTGTTGAATGGAAATACACGCGTTATTAATTTCAGAGCCAACGTAGCGCTGGGTAGCGATTTAAAAAAAAGGTTCAACAAATAAATAAAGGTGAAAAAGTGGTACTTTGTAGCTCGATCGATACGACGGAGACTCGTACGATTAATAAATCAGGCCGGAATTTAACCGACTCGTTATTGCTGGGAATTGCGTGCTGGTAGCCGACCCACTCTTTTTTCAACGACTCTCGTTTAATCATCGGATTGAGAGGGGAATGATAATTGGATGCAAAAAGTGCTATCCTCAAGCTGGAGGAAAATCTGCGCAGTCAATTGAAGCCCAGGGCATTTTTTAATGGGGTTGAAGATTGCATCGTTGGAATGCAACGAAGCCCTTTTAGATTTCTTATTTTCATTATTGAACGAAATGATGTTCTCCCATTTGTCGTAGATCGCTGAATAAGAATCCTAAAAAATGTTTTCGTAATTTTTGTAGCTTCAATCTGGATAAAGGAAATTTGTGAAATAAAAAAAAATCTTTTTCATTGCATTCCAATGATGTAAACTTCAACGTGCTATTTTTCACTCCATGTTGTAAAGTCATGAGTATTTTTTATCACTGGCGATACTTGATACTTGATTTCTATAAATTTTGGTCAAATTTTAACCAGACATTGTTCGTATCATTATGCATGTTTGAGTGAAATTTCAGAACAGTCGACTACTTAGATTGGGAGATAATGGGTTTTAAAATTGCAACATTTAATACTGCAGGGTCTGCATTGATTGAAATTCAGGTCACAAAATTCGTCGTACCATTCTATTATGTTTATAAATTTTGAAAAAAAAAATATGTTTAGATAGCAAACTAGTTAGGGAAAGAGTAAAAAAAGTTTTGTTCAATATTTCGAGAAAAAAAAATTATCGTGTTCCTAAAGGTAAAAACTTTTAAAATAAAAAAAAATATTTTCGTTATGAATATTTATATTTTATATTGCTTATGTTATCTTCATTAACAAGCAAAAGTGTTAATAAAATAACTAATTAAAAAGTAATTGAATAACAAAAATAACTAACTAAACACGAATTGAATAACAAAAATAACTAATTAAACACTTCGTTCGATTCAAAATTACTTCGAAATAAAAATTTGGGTTGCAGTATTATTTCAAATATGCCGCGCAAACTTACGTCATTGGATACGTGCAACGATGCGGTTTCGCCATATGTCTTCTTATTATAGGGGACAAATATTTTTTACGGAAAATTATTCTGTCTCAATTTTAATGCAGACCCTGCAGTGTTAAAAGTTGCAATTTTAAAACTCATTATTTCCCAATCTAAATAGTCGACCGTTCTGAAATTTCACTCAAACATGCATAATGATATGAACAATGCCTGGTTAAAATTTGAACAAAATCCATAGAAATCAGGAGCACGCGCTCGTTCTACCTTAAGGGGCTATACCAGTGCGACACTTTCAAAAAATCGATTTTTTTGCCTTTTTCGACAGTTTATACTTTCAAGAATATCCTGTAAAAATGTCAAGGCCGTATCTCTAATACTCCCCGAATGGCAGCCTTCTAAAGAGCAACCGCTCGTACGTCGAAAATCGATAGTCAAATCTTTAAGGTAGTTCCTCTGCGAAAATCTCAACCAAAAGTTTGAATACCATGTTCATGTTTAAAAGATTGATAATTGGTTTAAATAGTAATAAATAAAATTAAAAACTACGCAATATTGACTCGGTACTAGTAGATAATACGATGGATATCATTTATTGCCGTAAAATATATTTTATATTGTGTTTTTGATCTACCATTGCCAGTAAACTTTTTTCCGGGACTGTCCAGGCTTTGCCCCAATTGTTTTTTTTTCCAGGCTTTGCCAGGCTTTGCCAGGCTTTCCACCAAAATTGTGAGGGCTTTTCATGGTTATATCTTGGAAACTAGATGGTGAATCATTCTCATTTTTTTCACATTATTCGTGATATCTTACTCTAGCTTATCCTCGTTTTTTATCAATTTCTTAATTTTAGTTTTGACGGTAAAATTAAT
Organism: Ophion slaviceki; assembly: GCA_944452715.1. Taxonomy (NCBI): domain Eukaryota; kingdom Metazoa; phylum Arthropoda; class Insecta; order Hymenoptera; family Ichneumonidae; genus Ophion; species Ophion slaviceki. The sequence continues at coordinate 16,053,959 of OX101794.1, read as the reverse complement.
GATGCTCTGTTTGCCAATCATAACGCATTTGTTGCGTGTAAACCAAGCCAACTTTAAGTGTAAATATCTCAGGTTTGGGGTGGTCAAACTCATTCAAATTGCACAGATGTTTGGATAATGTATTGAATAACATATATGTCAAATTTCAACCATTTCTTAATTCAACTCTTCTGTGGAGGTACTACCTTAAACGCGTTTTTCTCGAAATGATATTTTTCAAATTTGCTGACATTGTAACTCAAAGAGCAATTATCCGATTGACTTGAAATTTGAACGGAGTACTCTTGAATATATTTACTCTACAATGACGTAGGATATTTTCGATTTGATGAAACTTGACGATTTGGCATTGAAAAAAACGACCATTTTATAGGCAAGAAAACGGACTTTTTTCATAAATACGCCATTTTGTTAGATTTTAATATTTTTCGAAAATCTTACGTCATTGTACAGGAAATACCTTCCAGTTTAACGACATTTTTTCCTTTTTCGGTTTCAGCTACTCAATCGGCCAGAATCATGTCAGCAGTGGAGGAACTTTTTTTTGTTGGCGCCTCCGAAGGCAGCGCACAAGTCGTTTGGATCTCAATATTTTTCTATGAAAAAATTATGTAATATAGGTCAAATATAGCCAAATATATTCTTAATTTTCCGAAACATCAAATTGAGTACTTTTCTTCCAAAAAAATTCCCGAAACTCACCCAAATTTTCAGCGTTCACACTGGTATAGGCCCTTAAGGCGATCACTCTTTTTTCTTCGGTTCTTCAATTTAAAAAATAATGTACATTTTTTATTTACCGTTCGAGCGAGTGCTCGGAAAGACTTTAAAATAGCCTATTTCCTTCGATCTGATCTCGACCTCGATACTGGCAATTTTCTTTGCTCGACGGTAATCCGAGGCAACGGTATGTCAGTCTCTATTTTTCTATCGAAGCGAAAAGAAAAAAAATCGACCTTTTTGCAAAAGCTGGTTGCCGATAATGCGAGAAGCGTGAAAATGATAAAACGCATTCTTGATATAGCTTCGAGTGCACAGGCATTGTAATCAATTATGCGCCCGAAGAAGCTCCGCATTTTTCCGTTCAAATGACAACACAACGATAATAATGATATTAAAAAATAATAATAATAACGATAGGAGAGTGTACTCTCGATAGCTATTGGATGGAAACGTTCTTTCTAATCTTAGGATCCATATTAATTACGCAGTACAGTTTTATGAGAATTATGGAAACTTCTGGTTGTGAAATCGTTTGTGAATATTTTGAACGTGTCAGGGCACTTTTTAAACATTTGATTGACAAGCACATGAAAAGAGTTCAAGTATTTTTATTCCGTGTTATCCGTTCGGGATATCCTGTCAACCGATTTTCCACGAATTCGCTTTTATAAATTGACATACATGTATTCCATTCAAATATTCTATTGCATCTCCAAGGTGGCTGCGTCGACATAAATCATACGCGAACCTCTTTTCCCATTCCTCCCTGTGGGTCGTCTACCAGCAGACAGAGATTTATTCACTTTTCTCTCCGACGGGGGTGGGAGTTTCATTTTAACTCGTTAAATTGCTATTTCTCTTCCTAAGCTGCAATCATTTTCTATAATTATTGTAGGACACTGCACAACTTGTGGGGGAGGATGAACAGTAGGAAGGGCTGCGCAGTAAAGCCTTACTTGTGAGCTATTTAAGGGGGTATGCCTCCCTGGAAACTTAAAAACTCGTTTTTTGCACAATGTTAGTTTTGGTTTTTGTTTCACTGAGATCCGTGGACTGCTTGCGGGTGAAACTGCAAAACCACCCCTTGACACGCCTTTCTTTGAGGGGTGCTTTCCCCCTTTAAACCCGTTTAACCACAGATGAGAAAAAATACTTGTCTAATAGTTTTCAATGCTTTGTCACATATACAAGTTTCAACAAAATCGACGGCGGACACTTAAGGGAGTATCCCTCGCTGGAAACTTCAAAAAATCGTTTTTTGCATATTGTTATAGTGTGAACTTTTACGAATTTTTTTAGACCAACCGGACCCTGAAATTCTAAAAATTTACGAAGTTACACTTATTTTAGTGGAACAGTGTGCGTCGGGTTCACCGCGATCCGTCGAGTTTGAACGCTATTATCTCGAAACTGCATATCTTGACACGGCGGGATTGATATCTTGAGTAACTTCCACACTATTGACTTGGATTTGCACAGTAGTCATTTTCGGTTCACGATCGCATTTTTTAATTGGATGAACCATTTGTTGATGACAATGACTTCAGCATGCTGTTTTCCAAGAGAAAAATGAGGTTTTCTTTGGAGAAGCTGTCATTTTTCGTATTTTTCGAAATTTCGAAAAGTGGATCGTGAACCTATAGCCAGTTGGATATATTTGAAGATTTTTTTTTACTTTCGTTTCAGATTACATTCGAGCCTGGTAGAGATCCCGCCGCCCGTGCAGAAATTTTGGCAGGGATACAGCTGGATTCTGATTTGTATCCCGGGCTCCCAGTCGGGATCTAGTCCGATATCGGATCAGATTCTAAGACTAAATGTAAGATCCGTAAACTGGATTCCATTAGGGATCTAGAACCGGATCCTTTAATGACTCTAAATAGATTCCCCATGGAATCATTGAGGAATCTTGGAAGGATCACGGGTAAATACAGGCTGAAATAAAATGGCAAAAATGGAATTATTGCATGTTAAATTTATTATAAAAATAATTAACATTTATACATTTTTGGTGAATTAAAATATCAATTTAAAAAATGAAAGGTAAGAACACCATAAAAAATGGAAAACTACCACTGGGTTATCGTTTTTTGGACTACTTCGCGTCCTTTGCGTCCATCTCAGTCTTTTGCGTTGGATATTCCTATCTATAGAAATTGGAAATTCCTATCTATAGATAGGAATTTTATAGATAGGAACCTCTAGATGGAAATTCCTACCTATAGATAGGAATTTCATAGTAATACCGAAAATACACGTGACGCCAAAATTTTCAAAGATATGCCATCGTCGTCATACATATTCCGATACGGATGCAAGTTGGATTCTAACCGGGTTACCGGTTTTGGGGAATCCATGACAAATCCTGATCGGGATTTGATCGGACATAGGGTATCCCTGTCAAAATTTCTGCACGGGCGTTTCGGGCCTCGCTGCTGGAGGACTGCAACGCCAACTGCAGCACCACGAACACTTTGAAAGATTTTCTTCCGAAAAAATGTCATTGTAACCACAAACATGTGTACAACATGCTGGGAAAAAAATTAATTTATTGCAACCAATGTGTTACTAGAAAAAAATTCATCATTCTGACCCGTCAAATTGGGCTTCCAGGCACCCCGTTAAGGCATACCTCTCACGAACCTGAATGTTTAACAATTAAGTCATTTTCGTCTATAATCAGGAAAAAATACATCCCAGTGTACTGGTAACATTTCCAGCCAAATTACCGAACGAATTAAAAATTACGATTACAAAAATCGTCTCATTAAAACAGCACTTTAAGGGGAGGGTAGGGGTTTCAGCGTGAAAAAAAAACACTTTTTTGCGATTTTTTTTCATCTACATGGATAGTGTAAATTTATGGAAACCTTTTGTACATTGTTAAGTGTCATTTCGAGAACATTCCGTGAAATTTGTGCGCGAAAATATCCACAAACAAGCCGGTGCCGCGTTTTTCTCGAAACCACTTTTTCAAAGTCCGTGTTCACCACCATTCGAAAACAACATGACCGATTTATTTCAAACTTGGTACACACTTTTTACATATAAAATACCTCTCCCTAACGGTTAGTTTGAGATTTTTTTTACATTGAGGGGGTTTTCCACCCCCAAAATGGCGGAATTTTTCGTGAAAAATAGCACTTTTCACTTTACATGACCACCAAAAATTTCGAAATGAAAAAAAAATTATCAAAGACCATTGGGGGGAGGATTTGATGATACTTTGACTAAATTTTAATGGTACTTGATTTCAGATAATTTCTAGCTGAGATACAGCGAACACCGCAAATCGTGTTTTTCCAAAGGCGTTCTTGGAAAAGCTTTGTCACCGGCTTGTTTGGGGATATTTTCGCGTACAAATTTCACGGAATGTTCTTGAAATGACATTTAACAAGGTACACCAGGCTTCAATAAATTTACTATCCATATAGATGAAAAAAATTCGCAAAAAAGTGTTTTTTTTTCACGCTCAAACCCCTACTCGTCCCTTAAGGAGATGAGCTCTTTGAGCAAGAAGAAGGTGTGATGTATGGCCCTGGAATCGCAGACTGAGTGTAAGTTTGAAGCTTTCATCATATTTGTGCATGTACTGTTTTTCTAACTCACATGCTTTTTTTTCGAAACTATATTTTGCAATTGATCGTCAAGATATTTCGAAAACTAATCAACCAATTTACTTCAAATTTTAACCACATATATACCGGTGTCTATTACGCATACTAAAATCATTTCGATAAAAATATATTAACTATTTTTAACATGCATCATAATACATAATTATTGCATGAAAATTCGTTATGTTCGCTTACACAGTTGCAATTGTAAAAAAAATGTTTTTTTTTATTCCAGTAAGCGTAATAGCGACATGCTTACATATTATAAAAATTTTCAATTTTTTTGTTTCAGATCACTGGAAGCTGAGATATTATGCTCACAAGACGGCGATATCCATTTTTTCTAGCCATATTATATACGTGTAACTATGATACTAATTTTTTTTAATTCAATTTGTAAAAACGAATGTATTCTTCATTTCTCGTTCAATAAACCACAAAAATCCCCAATGTCCTATATCTGTTGGTTGTCGAGAAAAAACCCAATTAATGAATGCCTTTCTCTATCTTCACACTAGACGACGTCTTTAAGCGCCACTGGAATTTACCAATGGTTTAGAAGGGCTTTATGTCCCTTAATGGCTTAAAGCAAGGACATCCCCACAAAATACGGCCCACCGCGAAAGAAGTACCTTAATTTCTCAAAATGTAATCAGGATACGTTTGGATATTACGTATCTATCATTATAAATATAAAAAATACAATAGCAACAATATTGAAATTGTAAAAGCTTATATTCATTTCTTGAGTTCCAACGTATACCCTTGCGGGTATTCATGTGTTGCCTTTCCCAACTTAACTCTCTGCTATCGATCCCAATCCGCACTTCGCTGATCCACCAGTGTCGGTATTGTTAATGCTTAATTTAACATAATAATCGACGGTGGTGCCGTTCGACGATCTCCCAAGTTCAAAAACATTGTCTCGAACCAATACTGGGATGGGTGACCGTCCAGTCGCTCACGCAGTAAAGTATAGCCGGGTTCATCGGCACAGGTTTCGCACGGTTTTCCTGTGCCTCCGGGCACACGCGATCTATGAGTGCATTTTAAGAGAGAGGGACTGTGGACAAGGTGGGGGGGGGGGGGCGGGGGTCAAAGAACCGAAAATAGTAAAATGACAAGTGTGGGGACAAAGTCACAGGGATGATCATAAAAGCCCAAAAGGGCATAGGAAGAGACATCCAAAAACATTTATACATTATCAACATTTAAAAACACTAATACCATTAGTGAAGTCAAAAAATGATTTTTTTTAACATTCTGTTTTCATTAAATATCTTTGGACAGTGCAAGCATATATAAAATTGCATAATGTTAAATAGCCATGTTTCCAAAATTGTTTTTCCAAAAATATTATTTTTTATTCAATTTTACTCAACACTGCATACATATATAAAATTGCTGAATTAAAATATAAATTTAAATTATAAATTTAAAAATAAATCATATGTAAAATAGCAACTTTTTCAGAATGTGTGGGTCTTATTCGCTAAAGAAATGTCTCCTAGTTGACCAGAGCAAATGAAACGTTAATTTTTTACGATGTAGTAGAATTTTCCAATATTATTTTATATGTAACGTGTGCTTTGAGTTTTTTCCCCTCTGCTCTCTTGACTCTGCCGGCTTTCTTTCCCGGCTCCCTTAAAACCACAGATTCACCATCCATCACACAGAACATAGTTCGCCACCCTTTGTGGCATCGCGCCGTGCCCCTCATTCTCCATATCCCTCCCTAAGTGACGAAAGCATCCGCGCATTTACCGACGCAACTAAAATATAATGACCCTCGCGCGACTGACACTATACCCACGTCGTAATGGAGCTCTTGCGTAATCGCGACACGAATCGCCGATGTGAGGTTTTCGAGAGTACAGGATACGTCGTCCTTGTAAAAGAGCAACATATAGTTTCGACTTGCGTAACACGCCTCACGTAATCGAACTGCAAACGATTTTCTGACGATCCAAACGGACTCGTAATACGTATATGGAATGCAATAGAAGTGAAGAAAAATCGAAAAAATATTTTAAAAAGATTATTTGCATTTTATACAGAATGTGGTACACTATACAAAGAAAAAATCATATCTACGAAACTCTATTTTTTTAGTAGAAAAAGATTTACGTTGTACTTTATCTATCGCATAGTTCGTTTATAAATTTGGTCATAAAATTTGGTCATTTTCAATACCGAATTTGATTCATGCACCATGCATAAAATTGTCATTAAGTACATTTTTTTGCCTTGTCCTATCACAGAACTTCAAACACTAGGCACTAACTTTTTTTCCTTATCCTGTCGCAGACATTAAAAAAATAGGTACTAACTGTTTTGTTGCCTTGTCCTACTGCAGAATTGAATGAATTAAATACTCCTTGTTTAAAAAGCAATTACTTATAATTGTGATGAGAGTTTACTAGAGGGATTTCAGCTGATGACTACTGATGATGGAAAATAAAAAATGATTGCAAACCACATTGTGTTTGCCTATTGCAAAAATAAAAACTTAGCTACTCATTTTTGTTGCCTTGTCCTACTGCCGAATTAAACAAATGAAATACTCCTTGTTTAAAAAGCAATCACTTATAATTATGATGAGACTTTAGTTGAGGGATTTCAGCTGATAACTACTGATGATGGAAAATGAAAAATGATTGCAAGCCACATTGTATTTGCCTATTGCAAAACAAAAGAAAATAGGTACTGGTTTTGTATGCCTTGCCCTATTGCAGAATTAAACAAATTAAATACTCCTGGTTTGAAAAGCGATCACCTATAATTATAATGAGACTTTAATTGAGGGATTGCAGCTTATGACTAGTGATGATGAAAACTGGTCATTTTTAGATGAATGACTCGATGAATGAAATTTGGTCATTTTCAATACCGAATTTCATTCATTTGCCATTAATTTAACTTGTCATTGGATACATTTTTTGCCTTGTCCCACTGCAGAATGAAACAAATTAAATACTCCTTGTTTGAAAAGCAATCAGACTTTAATTCAGGGATGGCAGCTGATAACTACTGATGATGGAAGATAAAAAATTATTGCAAACGTCATTGTCTTTGCCTATAGCAAAAAAAAATAGGAACTAATTTAGTAAAAAAAAAAACAATTACCTATCATTATAATAAAAGTTCATTGAAGGAATTGCAGGTGATGACTAATAACGATGGAAAATAAAAAATGATTGTAAACAAGATTCCTCTCCATGGTTGTACTTTCGTCACGATTTTCCACCTGAACAATGTTCCAGCACTCTGAAGTGCACACGAACATCGAAAACGCAGACTCGTCGTTACAACTATTGCCCAAGCTCTCCCGTGTTGTTCTTTCCCTCTCGTGCACCTGAGTCTCGTTGAACTTTCCCAACAAGAAGAACTGCAAGCCAGGCTGCACCTACCAGGCTACATCAACCCCTCCGAGCCATGCGATACGTTTGTAATTGGACAATCGACAGCGAAGTACGCACGACAGAAATTGTCTTCAAGATTGAGAGTCCCGAACTGGCATATTTTTTCGTCTTCGTCTCAAAATGGATCACCGTGTTCGACAATTGTTGCTCGAGCTCTCAATCTTCAGGTTTCAAATCTGCAAAATGCCCTTTCGCGTTTCTCGCGTTCACGATGCTCGACGTAAGCCACAGGAGCGAAATGCGAGCAAAGGTATGACTAGATTTCCATGGAAACGCGGGGATTCGAGATGGGATCCAATGGAGGGAAGAAAAGAGGACGTTGGAGACATGCGAGGGGGTGAACGAGAGGGACAACCCTACGGACACGCACAGCATCGAATGATCGACGTTTCACAGAAGTTGTACAAGGACTAGCTCCTCTCAGTGACAAAGCCACCAAAGAAATCACAAGCAGAAAAAACCCACCCCTAAAAACGAGATCTCAAGAACGTCATTAAAATCGTCTTATCGCAAGGGATCCTCGCGAAGAATGACGAAAGGGAATATCCACAGACGAGTGTTCCTTGCAAATCTTCGTTTAGCTTTTCCTGACCCGCTGCTGGATGACGATAAGGGTGGAAATCGCACACTGAGTATACTCACAGCTTCGATAAACCAATCCCGGCAAACACTGAGTTATCCTCGACAACAATGGAACGAGGTCAATTGACACATCTTATACGAAAGTACGGCGCAAAAACTTGGCACCTGACGATGAGAAAAGTTTGATTAAAAAAAGGTCTTCGTAAACAACTAACCACGGCAGTCGGAGCTTTGACATCGCGGTGTAAACGCTCGGGCGGTGAGAGTAGCACTGCGAGTTTGAGAATTGAGCGTGGATGAATTTCCGGACGCAGGGGGGCGCGGCGGTCAGGATTAGCCACAGGTTGCGCCCACCTCGTTCACGCAGCCGAGAGCTTTCGTCTATATCTGTGTGGACGTGTACTTATCGATATATGAACGTGGAATTGATAAAAGGGCGTAAACGCCGGCTCGGGGGATAAAAACGAAAGCACCCCGTGCCTTTTTCATTGATGACAGTGACACAAGGAGGTGTAATGAGGTATTCCACGTGAATCCGGTGGACTTTTTCCCTGACCCCCGCCAATTCGATTTTTTTTAATCTGGTTCCATTGAGTCTAAAGAAACCCTGATTTTTTTTTACATTTTTCGAAACAACCCTTATGAAAAAATGTTACTCTGAAAAAAACGCCCCGATTTAAAAATCTGAAAAAACTCGCAAAAATGCGTGATTGTATGTAAAAATGTTTAAGCTACCAACCGCAGTGGAGGTATGATTCTTTCTGTGCTTTCTGAGCGCTTAACGTAAAAAAAATCCGAAACAATTCGAGAACCGCTTAGTTCGGGCGGATACTTAAATATTTTAATACCCACAATGAATTTTTTTGACCATTTTTGAATAACCGAATCACAAACATGGACCTTGAAGAGTTAGCAGTCAATTGTTCGGATTTTTTTAACGTTAATCGCTTAGAAAGCACAGAAAAAAATCATACTTCCACTACGGGTGATAGCTTGAACATTTTGACATATAATAACGCATTTTTAGGAATTTTTTCAGATTTTTAGATCGGGGCGTTTTTTTCAAAGAATTTTTTTTTATTAAGGGTTGTTTCGAAAATTGGAAAAAAAATCAGGGTGTATTTTAGAGTCAATGGAATCAGATAAAAAATAGATCGAATAGGCGGGAGTCAGGGAAAAAGTCCACCGGATTCACCTGGAATACCTCATATGTATATGTCTAAAGTCCAGTGAAGGAGACGAAAACCCATCACTTTTTAGCGTAGAAGTGGCATTTTTGACAGAAGGTAGATGGTTGCATACTGCAAGTAACCTCAATAAAACGTTGCCCCTCAACTCGCTCCAACCCTAAGAAATAGGGGTTGAAAACTTAAAAATCGCCGTATCTCGATAATTAAGCGTCCGCTCAAAAAAGTTTCAAACGAAAGTTGTTTGGAATAATAAAATTCGTATAAAGTTATTTGATGTCTAACCCTCTATCTCTGAAAATAGCGGCACAAAAATGATTCCAAAATTCGGGGTTGATGCGTGTGCGAGCGGAGTAGACATATCGCTGCGTCTTTGTCTGGGTCAGTGATGCTCTCGTATTTTAGATCCGCTATTTTCAAACATAGGGGATTGGACATCGGATAACTTTATACGCATTTTATTATTCCAAACAACTTTTGTTTGAAACATTTTTTGATCGGGCTATTAATTATCGAGATACGGCGATTTTTAAGTTTTCAACCCCTATTTCTTAGGGTTGGGGCGAGTTGAGGGGCAACATTTTATTCGGGTTACTTTCAGTATGCAACCATCTCCCTTGAGTCAAAAATTCATATTCTACGCTAAAAAGTGCTGGGTTTTCGTCTCTTTTACTGGACTATAAATGGAAAGCTATTTATGGAGGTTGAAAATGGGTGGGGCTGTGTCCGCACGTTTCAACGCACAGAGAGCCGGTAAGGGATGCGGGCATAGTCGGAAATATGCCGAAGAGAAAAGAGGGTGAAAAAACTGGATGCGATTTGCGACACCCTTGATCGGTAGACCCTGAAAGAGAAGCATCATTTTCTTTCACGCAGTTGCAAGTTAATTGTTCTTTGCTTCTGCAGCTGACTGCGTGATGTCTATTTTTTTGAACCGCCTCTCCTTTTTTTCATCGCTCTCAATGCTCTTGTCTGCACGCCCTGTCTTCCTTGCGCTTTTGCCAAGTCGTCATTTCCCGTGCGACCATGCCATCGAAACATCGTCTTGATGACATCGTTCCCAAAACATCGTATCACCTACTGATCCGTGGCTTGCTTTCCAATGATTACTGTCGTCGTGCTGTCATACACTTACTTCCTGTTGGAGCTTCCACGGTTTCTGTATATTTGTCTTTTTTCTAGTTATGGCAAGTTAAAGTGCCCAGGAACTAAAGATGTTGCCGATCTTTCAAGGAACATCACTTCAGGCGGTAGTTCCCTTTAGGCGAGACAAAATTTGCTGATTTTCATGATTTTTTTTTGAAGACAGATTTCTTCACCACTTTTGAGACTCGGGGTATGTTTTATTAATACTTTTGGCGGTTTCATGGGATTTTTTCCTCTTATTAAACTTTGAAAATGGCGAAGGTGTGGTACGGTCTTCTAAACTGCATTTTGAAAACTGGCGTGACGTATAGCTTAAAAACTAATCGACCGATGCTGATGAAATTTGGTATTAATTTTTCAAACCTTATTGTCTGACACATGACCATAAAGGTTTTAGGAAATAAAAAAAGTATTTTTTATTGCAAAATGTAACCGTTTTTCCCGAAAATTTCGATCTTTTGTTTTCAAAGCATACCATTTCATCGATTTTTCATATTTCTCACTTTTTCTTGGTTCATATTCTGCGTGTGAGTGTTGATAAAAGAAAAGTCCTCGTGACTTTTTTTCTTCAGATTAATCTCCGTGACGCTACGTGTCACGCCGTCTGACAACCTCCACCGCAACCCGTTTAGAAGACCGTGTCATACCTCTGGCGTTTTAAAGGATAGAAAAAAAATACCATGTAACAGCCAAAAGTGGCAATAAACCGTACCCTAAGTCTTAAAGATGGTGAACAAATCTTTCCTTAAAAAAAATCACGAAAATCAGCAATTTTGTCTTCGCCTGAAGGTAACACCCCTCTTAAGGGGGGATTGTCTTTTTTTTCGCAAAATTTACCGTTTTTTGGGAATTTTTTTGTGAAGAAAGTATACAACGGAGAACTTGTGAAACTTGGCATATAGTTTTATTGATCTGTTTACTACATACAAAAAATTTTTTAAACAATTTCATCAAAAAATCCGCCTCCCACCCCCCTCGACGCGCGATGGTCCTTTTTTGATGGTGTGCACGATTACAGCCTTCACGTTCATCCTGCAACAAAAACCCAAAAAGCATTTTACTTTAGACACATATAGCTATCGTTCGATGAAGGGAAAAAAAAATTGACGATTTGGTGACGTTTTAAACTTGAAGTATCGATTTTTCGAAAAAATTGATTGATTTTTTGTTATAAATAAAAAACTATTAAACGTATTGCTTTTTTGCTTCATCAAACGATAAAAGGATGTCAGCTGAGCATTCTGTCCAAATTTGAAGGCAATCGGTTCAATAGTTTTTGAGAAATCGTGCACACCATCAAAAAAGGACCATCGCGCGTCGAGGGGGGTGGGAGGCGGATTTTTTGATGAAATTGTTTAAAAATTTTTTTGTATGTAGTAAACAGATCAATAAAACTATATGCCAAGTTTCACAAGTTTTCCGTTGTATACTTTCTTCACAAAAAAATTCCCAAAATGCGGTAAATTTTGCGAAAAAAAAGACAATCCCCCCTTAAGTGTTCGCCTTCGATTTTGTTGAAACTCATATATGTGATAAAGCATTGAAAGCTATTATACACGTATTTTTTTATCGGCGGAAAAACGGTTTTCGGAGGGGGGGGGGCAAACCGCCCCTCAAAGAAAGGGGTGTCGAGGGTTGAATTTGCATTTTCACCCACAAGCAGTCCACCGATCTGAATGAGACAATGACCAAAATCTTCTTATGTAAAGCGACGAAAAACCCACTATACAAGTGTTGTAAAATAAATAAATTAAGGGGTGACGCGCCTTTCTTTGAGGGGTGTCACCCTTAAGGGGCTATACCAGTGTGACACTTTCAAAAAATCGACTTTCTGCCTTTTTCGACAGTTTATACTTTCAAGAATATCATTATCATTTATATCATTTATATCAATATCATTTTATCTTGCAAAAATCGATAGTTAAATCTTTAAACGCGTTTTTCTCGAAATGAGATTTTTCAAATTTGCTGACATTGTAACTCAAGAAGCAAGTATCCGATTGACTTAAAATTTGAACTGAGTACTTTTGAATATATTTACTCTACAATGACGTGGGATATTTTTGATTGGATGAAAATTGACGATTTGGCATTGAAAAAAAGACCATTTTATAGGCAAGAAAACAGACTTTTTTTTTCATAACTACGCTATTTTGTTAGATTTTGATATTTTTCGAAAATCCTACGTCATTGTACAGGAAATACCTTCCAGTTTAACGACATTTTTTTCCTTTTTCGGTTTCAGCTACTCAATCGGCCGGAACCATGTCACCAGTGGAGGAACTTTTTTTTTGGTGCCTCCGAAGGCAGCGCATAAGTCGCTTGGATCTCAATATTTTTCTATGAAAAAATTATGTAATATAGGTCAAATATAGCCAAATATATTCTTAATTTTCCGAAACATTAAAGTGAGTACTTTTCTTCCAAAAAATTGCCGAAAATCGGCCAAATTTTCAGCGTCCACACTGGTATAGCCCCTTCAAACCGTTTGTCCGCCGACAAAAAACAACACGTGTCTAATCGTTTCCAACGCTTCATCACATACATGAGTTTCAATAAAATCGAAGGCGTTCACTCAAGCGGTACGGTGTCAATTTTTTCAGTAGACTTACGTGTTGAAATTTTCGTATCGTTTTCACGAATTTTGGGAGAACGTTGCGATGCTGCTTTTTCTTATTGCCGATACGATTAACACTATCGTGGAAGATTTCGGCGATTTTCAGCCGCCTGGAACGTTCGAACGATCGAGTGCAAGCCCGAAATACTCGAGGAATCGAATATAATGACAAAACCCTAATAAGTTCGATGTTTTCGATCATTTTGTTCGCTCCGATAGAAGGCAAGGTTGCGCAACCCAAATATCCGAAGATCGGTACATTATTGATCACTCTGTACAGTTCGACGACGTTTTCTTATCAGCTCGGATGCTCTTATCGTGCTCGCCGATAAAACGACTGCTTTTTCGAGACTCTTTACGATTACGAATCATATTCGCCGCTACTCGCGGCTCTGCGCTCATTCACGAAACAACGAGAATTCCAAAGAAAAGAAAACCGGCTTCCAAGATGATGGGAGTAAGTGCAATGCGTCGCAAAGTTACGAGAATAAAAACGGCGTCGTTGGAGATCCAGTTGGCCTTTTGTTTCAACGTTTGCGCCAGGACGGGGAGAAAATAAAACGATTGTAACGGGTCTTTTACGAGGGCCGTTGAGGCAACTCGTGTTCATGCGTATAGACGACGGGTGTAAATTTTTCCAAGCCACATTTCGAGGGCTCTCAAGCTTGTGTGTTCCGAGCCAGTGACCGGAAGTTTAAAATGTCACATGTCGAATACGTAAGCTGGTAGGAAATGTCGTACACGCGAGAAAGGATCGTTTCTCCTCCGTTCGTAAACGTGTCCAGTTGCCAATATTCAGGAAAAGTTCGATAACCGTGTCGTTCAGACGAAAGCTTCAGTTCGAAAAATATGAAATATACAAACGTCACTGATATTCACAGATGTATTTCCACTTTGGCGTGGCCGAGACGATTCTTTTCTCCGTATGGAAAACGACCGATTGGCAGGGGATTTTAGCCTCGATGATTGGAATTATACTCCTAGCTGCCATCTACGAAGGACTGAAAAATTATCGGTGGGTTCAATGGTCGTATGGTCCACAATATACGTAAAAAAAATGACGTTTCGGAGCTAATCGAATCGATTATTTCAGCGAACATCTTTACATGGAGACCGTGATCTTAAGGAGGGATGAGAATAAAAAAAGATCGAGACGGTAGATGGAATATCGGATTTTTTTCTATTTTTTTTTCGTACATGATTTTGGTATCTTAATGTCGTTTCTATTCAACAGGGAGATGATGTTTTCGGGAATGCACTTATACCAAACCGTCCTACATATGATACAGTTTATCATTGGCTACTTCCTAATGTTCATCTTCATGACGTACAACGTCTGGCTGGCACTCGCGACGGTCATTGGCACCGGTTTGGGCTATTGGCTCTTCGCGTGGAACAAATTTACGAGCGAGGACAACGATTGTTGCAGCTGAAATCGATGCCGCTTGCCGTGCGGGCTTTATATCCGAAAGACTCGCTCACTAGCTTTTATCGAGGAACTTAATCGTAACGCCGGGACGCGGGGAAAACGTTTGTTTTATAATCACTCGAAATAAGAACGAAATAAAAAACCACGTTTTTGCGAAAAATAAATGTCTTGTGTTTTTTTGAGATGTCGAGTTGACGGATTACTCATCTGAGAGAGATGCGTCTATTTATACAAGTGCTGCTGATAAGACTCCAATTGTTCAATCGAACTCGCACGAAACTATTCGACGTCCGATTAAGGCCTTAGGCCACTCTAGAAGCCGAAAAAATAGGCTTTTTGGGGATTTTTTTTTTCAGAAAAACTACATAATAAATCGAGATTACAAAAAGGTTGTTTATCATGCATATCAGTGACTGTGTACAATCATTTTTTGGAGCGATTAATTTCAGAATGGCGGCTGTGCAGCGTTTATCTCAAAACTGCATTTTTTAAGTTGGCCGGAAACATAACTCATACAATTTTCAACCGATTCACTTGAAATGTTGAATATATATTGAAAAATACATTGTCTATGGAAGTACGTAAGATTTTTTTTATATTGCATAGTTCATTTGTTATTAAGGCGTTACCCCCACTTGTAGCGCAAAAAAAGGCCTTTTTCATGAATTTTTTTAAAGAAAACTGCAAAACCTTTTTAATCGATCAATATACCATCTTAAAGAACACATCTTGACGAACTTTCAGTAATTTTTTTATTGAAAAATATTACATTGTTTAGTGGCAAATGGCCGTCAATGAAATAATGTTTTTATATACACGGTTTGCGGTGACCAACATTGGGGCGAAGTGGATCATCTGAAAAAAAATGCGGATGGATTTAGTCAAATATAATTATAAACTAGTCTTTAATCGAAGGATTTTAAAAAATATTCATTTTTCACAAAATGGCGGACAGTCAAAGTTAATGGTTCGATTTTAACGAACAAAAACGGCCGTTTTTTGGCTATAAAACGGCCATTTTTTTTTTCGAAAAAAAAATCGAACGATCAAAGACTACATTTTTATGTATTAAATAAGCCTGCAAAATTTCAAGAAGATCGGTTCATTAGTGTTCGAGTAATCTTGGGCACCGACTTCAGAAATGCCATTTTGAGAAAAACCCGTTTAAAGTTTCAATTTCAGTTTACACAAAGAAAATATTTTTTTTGTAAACTTACATAGAGTCATCTATTCCGGGCCCATATAGAAGTATGGGCCCGGATACTTATACTTCAAAAAAATGCAATAAAAAAAATCGATTTTTTCAAAATCGCAAGTGGGGGTAACCCCTTAACAATTATCTGACGATTTTTTGGGCAAATGTTTGGAAAGTAAAAAAAATTCCTAAAAAATCGTCAGATAATTGTAAATAACAAATGAACTATGCAATATAACAAAAAAAAATCCTACGTACTTCCATAGACAATATGTTTTTCAAGATATATTCAACATTTCAAGTGAATCGGTTGAAAATTGTCTGAGTTATGTTTCCGGCCAACTTTAAAAATGCAGTTTTGAGATAAACGCTGCACAGCCGCCATTTTGAAATTAATCGCTTCAAAAAAATTATTGTTTACCATCACTGATACGTATGATAAACACCCTTTTTGTAATCTTGATTTATTTTGTAGTTTTTCTGAGAAAATAATCCCCAAAAAGCCTATTTTTATGGCCTTTAGAGCGGCCTAACCCCTTAATGCGTTTACTTTCTTTTCTTTACGTATAAGTACCGCTGCCCCAGCCTTTATCGATCACAATAGGGTATACTTATCTATTTGAAAATATACTTGGGTTTTTTTTCCTAACTGATAACACATGAAATAATTATCAACTGGACGAAAATCCTTCAGTTGCTTGATTCACACATGACATATTATTGTAGTTTTATAATTTTTTATTGTATTGCATAATAATTGTATAATTTTTTGATATAATTTTATAATATATTTTATAATCAACATAACACATTCTTTTTCGACGATACGTTTTATTTGCTTTTTTTTTACGTGCGATAAATCCGCCGAGCGCGTGTTCATTCGGTAAATAGAAATTTATGTGTCATACCTACGTGCCATACGTCAATTTTATTTTCTCACTCGCATATTTTTGGAATATACAAACGAATGTTGTTTTCTAGGAGTATTCTTCGTCGAAAAATTTCGGTGCTTCTTGAGGCAGTATTCTGGTTTGGAAATTTCGAACGATCGATTTATTGGCACTTTGGTGAAGTTTTTTGGCACTCTCTTAAAGTTTTTTGGCACTCTCTGAAGAATATGTGGTCAAAAGGAAATTTCGCAATTACCAATATTCACACCAACAGACGAGACCAGAATAGGATCGACCGGTCGAACTACGAACTTCAGAAGCTTCTAAGAAATCTAGAACTGCTTGCCGGGAAAAACAAGCTTCAGAAAATCATCATTCCGAAGACGGGGAAGGCACACTTTACGAGGCAGGAATGGCGAATTAAGGGGGTATTCCTCGCTGCCCCCATGGAAATTTATGTATGTAAAATATATGCAGAAAGTATATGCTACATATATATATCGGTCGCATATATAGTGACGAAAAATAGAATAATACGTATATATTCAGTATATATGCACCAAATATATGACGCATATATGACCCATATATTTTCAATATATTTTTCTGACCAAAAAATATATGCTACGTATAAACACTATATATGATGCATATATGAGGCATATACGACGCATATATTTTCGATATATTTTCAATCTATTTTTTCGTCAGAAAAATATATCAAAAATGTATGCGACATATATGACGCATACATTTTTGATACATATTCCTGACAAGAAATATATGCTGTGTATAAACACTATTACAGTTAAACTTCAAAAAACTTAAAACTTAAACTTAAAAACCTTAACTTACAGTTAAAGTACACTATTACATATAAACACTATATACATATATGTACCATATATATACCATTATGTACCATTAGGCAGTATATATGTGGTATTTATGCAGTGTGTATGCAACATATATGCTAAATATATATGGTATATATGCAGGATAAATGCTACATATATCATTGATATATGATACATTGATATACAGTAATACCACGCATATACATCGCATATATAAAAACGTTACGAAAATTAGAATTTGGCACATATATGCAACATATATTTTCAATATATGGCATACATTTCACATATATTACAATTATTAACAAAATAAATTTGCAGTATATTTTTGCGTTTATAAATTTCCATGGGGGTGGAAACTGAAAAAAATCGTTTTTTTTTTCTTTTCATATTCTTATAGTGTGAACTTCCAAGAATATTTTAAGACTATTTACCTCGATCCGTCGAGTCTTTAAACGCGATTATCTCGAAACTACATATCTTGATACAGCGGGATTGATATATTGAGTAACTTTTACACTATTGACTTGAATTTGCACAGTTAGCGTTCAAACAGTAGTCATTTACGATTCACGATCGCATTTTTTAATTGGATGAACCATTTGTTAATAACAATGACTTCAGCATGCTGTTTTTCGAGAGAAAAATGAGGTTTTCTTTGGAGAAGCTGTCATTTTTCGTATTTTTCGAAATTTCGAAAAGTGGATCGTGAACCCATAGCCAGTTGGATATATTTTAAGAATTTTTTTTTGTTTTCGTTTCAGATTACATTTGAGCTTGGTAGAGATCCCGCCGTTTCGAGCCTCGCTGCTGGAGGACGGAAACGCCAACTGCAGCACCAGGAACACTTTGAAAGATTTTCTTCCGAAAAATTATATTGTAACCACAAACATGTGTACAACATGCTGGGAAAAAAATAATTTATTCGAACCAATGTGTTACTAGCAAAAAAATCATCATTCTGACCCTTCAAATTGGGCTTCCAGCGAGGGAGACCCCGTTAAAATAACGTAAGTATAACATGCCATTATACTACTTAGATACTTGCTGTTGTCTTCAATTGTATTCAAAACTTTAAACGCGGTTTTCTCGAAACTACTTTTTTCATCCTGGTTGATATGAAATGCCCAGTTATATTCAACCCATTGACTTTAAATTTGGTATAGACCGTCAGTATATATCCCTCTATCATCTCTACCTCGGGCACTGCGAAATCATTAGTGTTACTATTTTTTTTTTAATCAACAATTAAAAACGAATCATTTTCTTGAAACCAATTGTATCAAATAATGATTTATTTATAGAAAACATACATCGCAGAATACAACAAAAGTTATTTCGTGCTACTCCAACTACAAACAAACAAAAAGATCACCATCTAAGGCAGTAGTCTGGTCTAGAGCGAGATTTTTGACGTCATTTTTGGGTTGGAATAACTTTTAAACCGTTGAAGTTATCTTGATGAAATTTGATGAAATTTGATGAAATTTTACATATATATTTATTGCTCCTTTGAGAATGTATCTACATTAAAAAAAAAATATTTTAAATATTTTCATGTAGTTTTATATTTTTTTACAACATGGTCCGCCGAAAACCGCCTCAATCGGCGCCCACTCTGGGTGATGTATGCATCTGAAAAAAAAAAAAAATATATATATATATATATATATATATATATATATATATTCTCAATCTGTATGAGTATTCTGAGCACTGGTAGCAGAATTACTACTTAAAAAAATGTTGTGACAAAATGGCGGCCTGTTAAACCTTGATTAACGATATTTCATACATTTTTGGGTATTCGACGAGTTATAAAATGTGGGCAAAATTATTGTTCGACTCAATTCTGCTACCAGTCATCAGAAAGAGGCTATCGAAGGTATGTGCAAAATTTGAGCTCGATCGGTCAATTAGTTATCGAGATATCGCGGGCGCCGATTTGAAAAACATAGTTCTGAGATAAACGCGTTCAAAGTTTTGATACCGTCCCAGGTAGGAATTGACGATGAAAAAAGGGCTCGCCAAGCTCTGAAACAAGGGTCACATTTTTTAATTCAGGCTGAGCACCAGCCTGATTTCAGGCCTAGCTGAACCTCTGAATGATAACGCGGTTTCAGGCTCTTGCACACAGGCTTGACCAGTGGCTGGTAGAAATGCCTGTACTAAGCCTGAAACGACGAAACAACAAGGCTCAAAACGAGCCTCAATGAAGCCTTCACGAGCATTTATGACCAGGCTTTTCCCAAACTCTTTCCGAGGCTATATGAGGCCTGTTTTTAGTTTTCTATATTCTACATTGGGGTAAATTTAATAAATCTGTAAAGAATTAATTTGATTTATTATATATATATTTATTATTTGTTATATTATTTGTTACAAAATATATATAAAAAATATTTTAAAAAACAATACTTTATTTTATTGCGTACTTTTATTTTCGTATACACTTTTTTGTGTACCTCATAAATATCGATAAGAAAATATGTTTAAATGTTCTGAGCTGCCTCCTTCGATTTCGTTTTTCGTGCCTTCGCACCCGACAAATTTATTGCTAAATTTTTTTTCATAAAAGTACAGAAAAAATATTATTTTAAACTTTTTTATTTTATCACAACCTGAAACAAGCCTGCATCCAGCCTTGATTTTTCAGCCTCAAAATTCACCGGCTGAATAAAGCTTGAAATAAACCTTAGTTTAGGCTAAGCAGCCAGTCTTGGTTCCAGGCTGCTCCAAACGATGCAATGAAACCTGGGCCAGGTCTGTCTCACTCAGGCTCGGTGAAACAAGGCTCGCACAAGCTTGTTTCCATCGTCAGCCTTTTAATTTCCTACCTGGGGTTAGATGAGGTTTGCGCGCGGCTTGCTTATAATTTCTATTACTCTGCTAATTTTTGAAATATCAATGAACGCTTTTCACGGGCGTATAAAGAAAGGTTTAAGGAATAATAAAATGAAAAAAGAATCGATTTTGTCAAATTTCTAGACCAGACTGCTTTAAGGGCGAAGTTTCGGGTAATTAGAAGAAAAAAAACATCAATTACCGTGACACTTAGGACATAGGGTCTCGGGTGAAAGAAGTATCAAATGACACCCCTAATCGCCCAAAAAAAAGATGTTGAAAACTAAAATAATTTAGCCAAAAGGCAAAAATGGAAACTGATATAAACTTTTTTTCAAACTCACTTCTATCCCATGAATGTACACAGACCCTAAGGGCAATGTTTTCCAAAATTTGTAAATAAAACCTAAATAGGAATAAATAATGATTAACGCTAATTATTGAATTATAAAAAATTATAAAATAAATAAACGCTAATTAAAAAATAATAAAAAAAAGTATTTACGGACGATGATTGCTATCACCGATACTGATGACATCTGAATATTTTTTATCGGATTTCAACATAACGCGGATTAAATATTGTGGAAGCAAATGGATTTGGGAATCCCATTTTTTTCATAATGATCCCTGCTTCCTATTTCCGGCCATTCGCACAGCAACGATGAATTCGATTGGGCCATAACGCGCGTACGGCGAAAACGTCGTCGCGTAATTGATAAAAAAATAACGACGTTATCCCGTCATGCCTGTACGTCTTATCATCCAAGACTCGCTCTTTTTTTTATCACGCACCGAGCGCGTTCGACATTCTCAAACGCCACGTTTATTCGTCGGAACGCTAGTCGCGTAGATCGGCTCAATCAGTATATTTCGTGATTTCCGATCGAGCATATTCACGTTTGAGCCAAGATCATTACTCAATTCGTCAGAATGTCCAGCAATTTCGCAAGCACGGATCAGATTTGCAGATGCGAGACAAGTGAGAAGTCGTTCGGTAAATTGATTCTCAGCTGGGACAAATTCAACAGTATCGCCTGGCTCCTCCTCATCACCTCTTTCGTCGTATGGTGCATTGCCTTTTTTGCCGCTTACGAGCCCGCCAAGTCGGCTGACGCCGGACATGACATGCACCACGACGCCCACCACCACATGCCTGGGGGATCGATGCACTGATCAGAATTATCATAATTACCATATCGTATGTCATCTAATCAAAATAATTACTCGATAAATCGAATAACAAATAAATGAAAAACGTATGCACTTGAGCTTGAAATTGCGTTACTTACCTTTTTTCACACTCAAAAATGGGCCTATTTAAGGGGCCTTCGCACTTTTCATGAATTTTTTTGATTGGTTTATATTATAGATATTGATATAAAAGTTGTTACACTTAATAAATAGACTTTCGAAATACATTAAACATTTTTTTTATGTATTTATGTAACCTAAACAAACTTAAAACACGTTTTTCTTGAAAAAAACGTTTTCCGACGGCTTGTTGATAAAATATTCGAAACTACTGAACCGATCCTTATGAAATTTTAACCACAGATTCTTTACAACTATAGCTATAGCGCATGTCAAGGTTTTTTTTAAATTTTGATATTTAGTTTCTTTGCCAAGAACGGTGAAAAATCACGTTTTCTTTGTTTTTTCGAAAGCTGTCCACCATTTTGTAATTTTGGCAGATATCATAAATCGTATGATATACGGTATAGCCATTAACATACTGAATATAAAACCGTTTGATTGTTTTGTTTTTGGTGATCCATCTCCGTGATTTCATGAATAGCGCGGACCTACGATTTTTTTAGAACATTTTTTAACTACCATTTTCGTCTATAAATAGTGAGTTAAGTAAATAAATAATAAAAAAAATGGATTTCGAAAGTGTATGTATTAAGGCGTTACCCCCACTTGTAGCGCAAAAAAGGCCTTTTTCATGATTTTTTTTAAAGAAAACTACAAAACTTTTTTAATCGATCAATATATCATCTTAAAGAACACATCTTGAAGAACTTTCAGTAATTTTTTTATTGAAAAACATTACATTGTTTAGTGGCAAATGGCCGTCAATGAAATAATGTTTTTATATACACGGTTTGCGGTGACCAACATTGCGGCGAAGTGGATCATCTGAAAAAAAATGCGGATGGATTTAGTCAAATATAAGTATAAACTAGTCTTTAATCGAAGGATTTTAAAAAATATTCATTTTTCACAAAATGGCGGACAGTCAAAGTCAATGGTTCAATTTTAACGAAAAAAACGGCCGTTTTTTGGCTATAAAACGGCCATTTTTTTTCGAAAAAAAAAATCGAACGATTAAAGACTACATTTTTATGTATTAAATAAGCCTGCAAAATTTCAAGAAGATCGGTTCATTAGTGTTCGAGTAATCTTGGTCACCGACTTCAGAAATGCCATTTTGAGAAAAACGCGTTAAAAGTTTCAATTTCAGTTTACACGAAGTGTAAAGTTTCAGTTTATCTCAGTCAACTTTGTTCGGATCGACTTGAAATTTTCAGGACATATTCTCAGATACTTATACTTCAAAAAAATGCAATGAAAAAAATCGATTTTTTCAAAATCGCAAGTGGGGGTAACCCCTTAAGTGCAACAACTTTTATATTAATATCTATAATACAAACCCATCAAACAAATTCGTAAAGAGCTTTTTTTAGCGTCTGAAGTGAGAAGACCCCTTAATGTTACAAAATTAAAAGCAGTAGGTAAAAATGAAGTTTCACGCTACTCATATCTTGAATTGAGAACAAAGATAATTTTCGAGTGTTTCAACGATATGTGTGCACAAAGCTGATCATACTTTCTGGATGGCTGAACAGTTTTTTTTTTATCAGCAGCCAGTATGCAAACTCTTATCAGCATTAATGAATTTTAAGCAAATAGTTCAACAGATTTTTTTCTCTTAAATTTATCGTTAAAATGCACGTTTCTCTTCACGGGACCAAAGTGTGAATATTTAAGGGGATCATCACAGTGTAACGGGTCAAAAAATAGTTGACTTTCGCGATTTTTTTTCGGTGGTTAAAATACGCTAATCAGTCTGATTTTTTAATGTCAAATCGAAGGACTCGAGAAGAACAGAAAATACATTTTTTATTTTTTTTACATTTTTTTTAAGGCTAAAAATGTCTTCGCAGTCCTCACGGTGTACACGGTTGTGGCCGCAAATATTATCCGACACAAAATTTGTAAATAGATAATTAATCAGCATGAAAGCCGCTATCTTGCTATGGAGGTTTTTTAAAAATAAAAATTGACCAAATGGCGGTGGTTTGAAAAAAAGTATCGAGTTTAGCCTATTTTTCGACAGTTTTTCGTTAAAAAAAATATGAAGATTTGAAAAAAAAAACTTCCATAGCAAGGTGAAAGCGTTCTTTTAACCCCTTGACTGGTGAGCGCGCCATGTGGCGGGCTGTCGAAAAAAATGCGTTTTATACGAAATTTCTTAGAATTTCAGTACTAAAACCCGTGCTCGGGGGTTTTCGGGGTCGCTGATTACGAATCTGCACTCAAAATTTAGAAATTCAAGATGGCTGATCCAAAATGGCGGACCGAAAATGCAAAAAATCACTTGACGAGAGCGAACGTTGGTACTCGGGGGTTTTCGGGGTCGCTGATTACGAATCTGCACTCAAAATTTAGAAATTCAAGAATTTTTCGATTTTTCTTTTGTTGGATTTTGTTCGTTTTGTATTTTTTTTGTTTTTGTCCATTTTTTGCATCAACTTTTTCCAATTCGTTTCCTTTGCAGTGTTTACGATCCAAAATATATTCCAAGTACCAACGTTCGCTTTCGTCAAATGACTTTTTTCATTTTTAGCCGGCCATATTGGATCCGCCATTTTGCAATTTTAAGTTTCGAGTGCAGATTCGTAATCAGGGACCTCAAAAACCCCTGAGTACCAACATTCGCTCTCGTCAAATGACTTATTGCATTTTTTGTCCGCCATATTGGACCCGCCATCTTAAATTTCTAAATTTTAAGTGCAGCTTCGTAATCAGGGACCTCAAAAACTCGCGAGTACCAACGTTCGCTCTCGTCAAGTGATTTTTTGCATTTTTGGTCCGCCATATTGGATCCGCCATCTTGTATTTCTAAATTTGGAGAGCAGATTCGGAATCAGCGACCCCGAAAACCCCCGAGTACGAAATTTCAAGTTGACAGTAAGAAAAAAATAGTCTACCAGAAATGTCCACTTCACTCGTAAGGCGTTACCCCCCACTTGTAGCGCAAAAAACGGCCTTTTTCATGATTTTTTTTTTAAAGAAAACTACAAAACTTTTTTAATCGATCAATATACCATCTTAAAGAACACATCTTGAAGAACTTTCAGTAATTTTTTTATTGAAAAATATTACATTGTTTAGTGGCAAATGGCCGTCAATGAAATGTCTTTATATACACGGTTTGCGGTGACCAACATTGCGGCGAAGTGGATCATCTGAAAAAAAAAAATGCGGATGGATTTAGTCAAATATAAGTATAAACTAGTCTTTAATCGAAGGATTTTAAAAAATATTCATTTTTCACAAAATGGCGGACAGTCAAAGTTAATGGTTCGATTTTAACGAAAAAAAAACGGCCGTTTTTTGGCTATAAAACGGCCATTTTTTCGAAAAAAAAATCGAACGATTAAAGACTACATTTTTATGTATTAAATAAGCCTGCAAAATTTCAAGAAGATCGGTTCATTAGTGTTCGAGTAATCTTGGTCACCGAACTTCAGAAATGCCATTTTGAGAAAAACGCGTTTAAAGTTTCAATTTCAGTTTACACGAAGAGAATATTTTTTTTTTTGTAAACTTACATAGAGTCATCTATTCCGGGTCCATACAGAAGTATGGGCCCGGATACTTATACTTCAAAAAAATGCAATAAAAAAAAAATCGATTTTTTCAAAATCGCAAGTGGGGGTAACCCCTCAAATCCGTTACCAGTGAAGGGGTTAAAGGTAATGGTCTAAAGAATGTTGTGTCTAAATTTGAGACGGATAGCTTGAAAACTCTTCCTTCGAGAGTGTACACTGTTTTGAAAAACGACATTTCGAAAAAAACGCGTTTAAAGTTTCGAGTGCGAAATTTTCATGTAAATTGTCTACTTACGTTTATCTAAGTATATGAACAGCGTGGTTATAACCGTCCATACTGCCAGACAATGAAGAAAAAAATCGATTTTTGGAAAATTTCACATTGTCATGATTGCTTAATGAGACAAGTAATTGAAACGAATAACGTGTACTTAGAAAAACAATTTTTTTTCAGATTATTCGAAAAAAGGCAAGAGGATATACATGATCAATCGAACAAACGAAAAAGAGCAATTTTTTCCATCAATCTATGCGGGGTGCCTGGAAAGAAAAAAACTTCTTTTCCGATTCGTGTCAACATCGAACTCCTTAGGTGTACGTTATATAGGTGCATGCTCGAATCTATCGATTAACACCTATTCCCGTACGGTTACGAATCTATCCCGAGAACTTTCGACCGCAAAGCGTACTTGTTTCTCGATATTTTGTTACATCAACGAAAATTCGTCGCGGATATTACAGTTTCAGATGAGACATTTTTTTCGTTCAACTTCAGCGCCGTATTTTGAAACATTTACATCTTGCTCTTCGATCCAAACACATGTGATGCATTGAGTGCGAAATTATAATTGTAGTCGGGTATATATTGCAGCGGTGAATTTTCATTCCGACACTGGAAAATAGAAACTGTATAATAAACGGTAGAAAAACGTTCGCGTGTTTTTTTCTTCTATAGTAGAACTCAAAAAGTTTTTTTTTCGTAAAATACGTTTTACTATTTTCTTCGAAAGGCCAATATAATTCGTAATTAAGAGATTCAGTATTTCAAGATTGCTGAGCAACTGCAGAATTTGTTATCATGGTTTTTTATTTATTCAAAAATTATCTGTAAATTTATTTAACGTAGAAATTGATTCAAATATTCTGATTTCATAAAAATATTCAGAATTGGAAACAAATATTTATAATTTGAAACAAATTCAGAAGTTTTTGAACTTCAAATGTTAATCAATAATAAACTTAAACATTTTTAAAATTATTATTAATTAACATTTGATGTTCCAAAAATTCTGTATTTGTTACAAATTCTAAATATTTGTTTCCGGGTCTGAAAATTTGTATAAAATTCTAAAAAAATGTATACAATTCTGAATTTTTTCAATAAAATTCTGAATATTTTTATAAAATACTGAATTTTTTTATAAAATACTGATTTTTTTTATACAATTCTGAAAATTCGAATCCATTTGTGAAAAATTCACATAAAATTCTGAAAATTTGCATCAAATTCTCTCCGCATAGTTTTCATTTTTCTCAGTCGATTTACCTTGAGTCTGCTGCAGTATGCAGCTTGCGGTACAGTCGAATAATTTCTGCGTCCTAGGGTGACCCGTGGCCTGGATCGCTGTAAAACCGGAAGCAATGTATACACCCGAGTGTCGGCCGTAATTTAAGAGCGTAGTGTGCATAAGTATGCTTGTCTCCTCGATGTGGAAACAGACTTTATTTAAATGCCAAACGTCGTACCTTAATGCGGGACAAAGGCACGGCTCGGATCGTTCATCAGGGCAATCCAAACGAAGACGGGTTGAAAATACTCGACCCTTGACATCGAAAATTACGGCGTGCTTATATATAAATGCGGTTTAAATGGAATCATTGTAGCAGAATATCTTTCTTCACGCTCGATTCATATTTGCTGTGATCAAAAAAATATAGGGTACAGAAATACACTTTGTGCAGATTTCCTGTACGTTAGTATTGGAAGTCAAGAAACTTTTTTATATCATGTTGCACGGAAATTTGCAACGAATAGGAAAAATGCAAATTATGCAACGAAAGTCTGCAACAAATGTGAAAAATGAAAAATGTACAACAAAAATATGCAACAAATCTAAAAAAAATGAAAAATATGCAAAAAAATATAGAAATGCAAAATATGCAACAAATGTAAAAAAAATGTAAAATATTTTTTAAAACTCACGACCGGCGGAACGTGTAGCTACACAGTTCGAATTTTTTAACGGGCCGAAAACGTACACACCTATGTAAAAAAAAACGCAAAGGCTTGTTCAAGGTAGTATTTTAAGGCGTTACCCCCACTTGTAGCGCAAAAAAAGGCCTTTTACATGAATTTTTTTAAAGAAAACTACAAAACTTTTTTAATCGATCAATATACGATCTAAAAGAACACATCTTAAAGAACTTTCAGTAATTTTTTTATTGAAAAATATTACATTGTTTAGTGGCAAATGGCCGTCAATGAAATAATGTTTTTATATACACGGTTTGCGGTGACCAACATTGCGGCGAAGTGGATTATCTGGAAAAAAAATGCGGATGGATTTAGTCAAATATAAGTATAAACTAGTCTTCAATCGAAGGATTTTAAAAAATATGAATTTTTCACAAAATGGCGGACAGTCAAAGTTAATGGTTCGATTTTAACGAAAAAAAAAACGGCCGTTTTTGGCTATAAAACGGCCATTTTTTCGAAAAAAAAATCGAACGATTAAAGACTACATTTTTATGTATTAAATAAGCCTGCAAAATTTCAAGAAGATCGGTTCATTAGTGTTCGAGTAATCTTGGTCACCGACTTCAGAAATGCCATTTTGAGAAAAACGCGTTTAAACTTCCAATTTCAGTTTACCCGAAGAAAATATTTTTTTTTTTGTAAACTTACATAGAGTCATCTATTCCGGGCATCAAAAAAAACTGCACTTCAAATTGCACTTCAAAAAAATGCAATGAAAAAAAATCGATTTTTTCAAAATCGCATGTGGGGGTAACCCCTTAAAGATAAAAAAATCAAGCTTGATTATGCTCTAATTTTTATTTTTTTTACTATTTTTTGTCCTGTACGCGGTTATCTCGAATATAATTCTTGTTTTTCAAAATTTTCCTCCTCGCATAAACTGGTAAATAATTATCTGCTGACATGGGAATAGGATTTTTTTCTCATTGCTTATAAAACTTGTATCAAAGAAATTTCTAATTCGTCATGGACTTGATTATTTCTCGTTGGAGAAAATTTATTTCACTGTTCCTCATTCGCCAGAGCCTGTCCCTTCAAAGCTCCATTCTTAAAGGTAGGAACATAGAATTCCCATTCTGTCTCTCAACAGTTAAAATTGCAATGATTATTAAACACTCCGTGCGTGGCTGTTTTTCGAAGATTCTGCAAAAAGTTTGGAGAGCTGTCTGGCGAAACGTAAAAATTGAAATTTCATTTTTTCAAGGGATCGTAAAAGTGTACTGTTCGATATTTGGAGCTGTCTGTCTCCGCTCCCTCCTCAATTACTCACACCCCTCGTTAGCTACATTTTCACGTGCGTAAGTCATTACGGAAGGAATAAAGTAATCAGAGTGGGTTAAGGGGTTGGTACAACGGGAGAGACACGTTCGAAGGTAAATTGAGTAATAGTGAGAGTCAACGTGAGCTCCGCAAAACTCTATATATGTAAGTCGCTTAGCACGCGCTCGTTGGACTGGTCGATACTGGCGGCGGCTTGCCTGGATATCCGTTAGGCATGGTGCTTTCCACGTACACCCTTGCCGGGCCAACAAAACTTTATCCCCGTGTGGATCGTCCATCTCGGGTTAAATTTGACCAGGCTCGATAGGAAACGGATCGATAGGAAACAGAAAGACGTAATCCGTACGATTGGACGCGCTAACAAGGAACATCACTTGAGGAGGTTGGTTGGTGGAGGATAAAGGTTAGCCGTAAACCAAGATAAGATTTGAAAAAAAATATATGTTATTGTCTAGACTATGCTGAGTCTTTGCGAATTTTTTGACATTTTTTCACCACAAGACACCAGAGATAAAAAAAATATTTAAGGCCTTAGGCCACAGTAACGGGTATAAAATCATGTGCGAAATTAACATTTTTTTTTCGTATGAAAAAGTGATTCACTCGTGAAATTAATTGCACATCTATTTAGTATGAATGTCGAGCTGTTCGAAAATATGTATATATTTTCGAACAGCTCGATGTACAAAATGGCCGACTACTAATATTTTCTTTTGTTATCTTTTTTTGGCGCTCCGCGGCGTGACGTTTAGCATCCACAATTTTTTACCTAGAACAAAAAACAAAAATTTTCGTCAATCTACATTAGAATACCTAGAGAAGTACCTACGGAATTAAAAAATATTGTTGTAGGTATTTGAACGTAAGAAATGAATTTTCAGTGAAAATTTCGTTATAACTGCTCATAAACCGCTCATAAAATGAAAAGTTTTCGATTAATCAGAAATTCGATACGTACTTCTTTACGAAATGCAATTAGGAGCATAACTTTTAAATTTGAAGTAAATCAAGTGAAAATTGTTCAAGTTATTTGTCACGCCAATTGGAAAAAAGCTGTTTCGAGCAGTCGGCCATTTTGTATATCGGAAAAAAAATTCTAGCAGCTTGATGTTCATACCAAATAGATGTGCGTGATTAATTTTATGAGTGTATCACTTTTTCATACGAAAAAAAATTGTTAAATTCGCACATGATTTTATGCCCGTTATTGTGGCCTAAGGCCTTGTGTGTAATTTTACGTGCGCTTAGAAGGGCAAGACGTTTACGCTACGGATGATGTTATTTTTATTGACTATTTACCACCAAGATAAACCATTCCTAACAATGAATAAACACTAACTATACTTTTGCAAACATTTAGAAAAAAAGTCCCATCTTGCCAATCGTAAACCATATATGTTCAATATTAAACCATCAAGGTTTGATGAAAGATTACGAATCTTGACTGCCGAATGAAGAGCATTGATGCCAACCTCAATGGTCACGAGAAGCAGCCGTATTTCGGCGACACTTAATATTAATTAATGGTAATAATAAAGTATCTCGTGACATGAATATAAATAGGCATAATTATGAATTACTCAAAATTTCATTTTGAGTTGTATAAAACATTGGCAGACGTGGTTTTTTCATAATAAACATCGATGATGTTATACTTTTTCAAGTTAGTAACAACACAATTTGTTTTCTTATTTCCGTGATAAAAATATAAAAATGCATATATTTGCTCTTGAATTATATATTTTATGGAAAACTAGCACCGACAAATTATATCTATACCTCGTATGCATTTTTTTGAGGTTCATTGAAAAAACATTCATAAACTGTCATTTGACTCAGCTGGACCGCTTCAACCTCCTTAAGTGTCCGCCTTCGATTTTGTTGAAACTCATATATGTGATAAAGCGTTGAAAACTATTAGAAACGTATTTTTTTTATAGTCGGAAAAACGGTTTTAAGGGTAAAAACTTACCCTTTAAAGAAAGGCGTGTCACCCCGTAATTTAATTTTTTCAATATTTCTATAGTGGATTTTTCATCACTTTACATCGAAAAAATTTTGGTTTTTGTTTCATTCTGATCGGTGGATTGCTTGTGGGTGAAATTGCAAAATCACCCCTTGACACGCCCTTGTTTGAAGGGTGTGTCCCCCCTTAAGAAAGTTTTTTCGCGAATAAAAAAAAATACGTGCCTAATAGTTTTCATTGCTTTATCACATATATGAGTTTCAACGAAATTGAAGAGGAAAATCCCTTTAGACGCTCGAAAATGAATCATTTTTCATCAATTTTTTTAAAGGTGATAAAATAATGGCATCATTGAAAAATGTTGACATTATCTTATTACAACTTTCAAGTGTTAATTTTTCTTTTCTTAATAAAAACAAAATGGCGGCGTCATAATATATTTCTTTCGGCGTCTGTTGAAAAACTGCTCATGTTACAGCTCAAAAAGTTATTGATCGATCTGGCTGAAATTTTAGGAGTTTTCTCACTACAACATTATTGGAAGGATATACCTAAAGTTTTAAGGTTATACATAAAAACGCGTAAATATATTACCTTTTTGGGGTAAAAATCGCGAGAAAATGGTCAAAAACTTTTTTTTCATATTTCTATCGGTATATCCTTCCAATAATGTTATAGTGAGAAACCTCCCAAAATTTCAACCAGATCGAGCTATAACATTTTCAAAAGACGCTTAAGGAATACCTTAAGAGGCTGCAATTTTTTTTGTTAAAAAAATTAACATTTGAAAGTTGTAATAAGATAATGTCAAAAATTTTCAAATGATGCGATTATTTTATCACATTAAAGAAAAACATGAAAAATGACTCATTTTCGGGCTTCTAAAGGGATTTCCCCTTTTAAGGGGATGTTCCTTGTGAGTGATGTGGGCGACGACCTTTAACTCGCCAGCATACGACCATCCCAACTCACAACCTATAACAAATTGCCAGCAAGGTTGTCACCCCCACGCAGCTCTCTCTCTCTCTCTCTCTCTCTCTCTCTCTCTCTCTCTCTCTCTCTCTCTCTCTCTCTTGCTAACTCCCGCATCGCTATCGCGGTTGTCGCTTAATTGACGAGCGCACTCAGTTATCACTAAGGCCTCTGTACGTTTAATTCTGCAGACAGCGAGACAGGTGGGATGAACGTAATGTAGTGAGGCACACCACAATTGTGGGCAACTTGATCGAGCAGAGATAATCTCAACGTCAAAGGGAGCGTCAGTGACAGTCGCTTCGACTATACTCGAATATTAAGTACACATTGAAATCTTTGCATGGCCGACGATGGTCCCTAACATTGACTCATGCCAAACGGAGACGGTCAATTATGAAGATCGGTTCAGATATTGATAACGTAAAATCGTATGCCATCATCGCGTGAATTCGTCGCGTAGAGTACGCGAAGAGTATACGTTTAAGGGGTTACGTGGGCTTCGAAGCCAAAAAAGCATATTTTCTCTATATTTAAAAAAATATAATATATAAATTGTTTTATTCAAAATATTAAGCACATAAAAGAGCTACATTTCAACAATATTTTTAAAAATTCATCCAAAAATTTGGGAAATTCAGCCATTGGGACCTGGTTGCCAGAGACCCCTTAAAAGAAGTGTCCTCGTGGTGGTCAGGATAACTCATGATAGCTTTATCTGAAATTAAAAAACCAATTTTTTCTGTTAGTAGATAAGTATAGCTCGTGATTAAACGAAGGGTTTTTTTTTATTGAAGTTTGATTTTTTGGCAGAGTTGTCCGCAAAATAGTTCAATTTTTGGTACAATTTAAACTACGCATAGCCTTGTAAAATTAGTTGTAATCGAAAAAAACCTTCGTTCAATGACTAGTCAATGCTATTTTGAAGAAGTGTGCAAAATGTCAACAAGATCGGTGCATTAGGTTTTGAGAAATCGTGTCCAGCGACTTCAAAAATGGTGTTTTGAAAAATATGCGATATAACTGCGTCGCTCCTGGCCGGTCTTTCCCAACGGGGGGAATTCCCAAAGGCTCTCTCTTCTAGACTTTTACTCCGATTGACTTAAAGCTTTGGGATAATATTCTAGACATATTGCACTATTAGATAATAAAATGTGAAAAAATGGATTTTTTTTTAAATTTCCATACCCTCGTAACCCCTTAAGTGGCGATTGGTTGTGACAGTATTAGAGAACGGTTCGTATAACAAGGAATCACAGGTTATGCAGGTTTATCATATAGCAGTGCATATTTGCATTCTGTAGACTTCGATATGCGATCAATTTTTTTTTCAATTCAGTTAAAACATGCATAATTTCTATTGAACAGTAATTAAAATGAAGAAAATGCAAACGTAAGAGAATGGCACGCATTTACAAAAAAAAACAAATTTCATGCAAAATTTCGGTAAAATTTGGATTCAAAAAATAGTTTTTATTTTTGATTTTTAAAAAACAATTCACGTCAAGTAGGAGGTAGCAATATTATCAATATTTCTACCAAGTTTCAACTCAACCACTAAAGTACTCTGTTACAAAGTAATTAAATTATCAATTACAGTAGTAATTGTAATTGTTAATTGATAGTTTAATCACTTCTTGCCCATCTCTGCCTGCCCCTCTGCGCTCTCGCTTCTACCTGCAGCGCGCGCTCCCAATTCGAGCGGTAATGCACAGCATTGACGAGCTACAACGTTTGAAGTTTTTCGTATTTCGCTTTGAAACTTTGGAAAGATATGCTACCGATATAGTTCTGTCGTTAAAAAAAATCGATTTTTTTATCGTTGTCAATATCCAGTCTTAAGACGGCTGTGCATGAAACGGAAATTAGGCTAGATCAGCGAAGTGCGAGTAGGGAGCGATAGGAAAGGCTTCAATAGGAAAAGGCAATAGGTAAAGGCCGGCAAGGGTATACGTTGGCACTCAGGAAATAATACTGAACGTTAATCGTCACCGCGAAGATTACAAGATGTTCTAAGATCTGTCGTCCCGGTACGTCTCGAATTCCAGAGCACTTGTTAATTTGCATAAACGAGTTACAACACAGAATATAATTTACCGGTTTAGTACATCGATGAATGAAAATTCCTATCTGTCCAAAAAAATCGAATCGTCTTTGAACGAAGCCTGCACTGAGGATTCCCGAATTTGTACAGTATTGGAGAGTGTGTGGTGCATTCTAAAAATCTCAAAGCTGATCAATAAAAAACGGAGTACATTGGTAAATCAGCATTTATAAATGTATTAAGGGGTTACCCCCACTTGCGATTTTGAAAAAATCGATTTTTTTTTATTGCATTTTTTTGAAGTGCAATTTGAAGTGCAGTTTTTTTTATGCCCGGAATAGATGACTCTATGTAAGTTTACAAAAAAAAATATTTTCTTCGTGTAAACTGAAATTGAAACTTTAAACGCGTTTTTCTCAAAATGGCATTTCTGATGTCGGTGACCAAGATTACTCGAACACTAATGAACTGATCTTCTTGAAATTTTGCAGGCTTTTTTAATACATAAAAATGTAGTCTTTAATCGTTCGATTTTTTTTCGAAAAAAAATGGCCGTTTTCTAGCCCAAAAACGGCCGTTTTTTTTTTCGTTAAAATCGAACCATTAACTTTGACTGTCCGCCATTTTGTGAAAAATGAATATTTTTTAAAATCCTTCGATTAAAGACTAGTTTATACTTATATTTGACTAAATCCATCCGCATTTTTTTTTCAGATGATCCACTTCGCCGCAATGTTGGTCACCGCAAACCGTGTATATAAAAACATTATTTCATTGACGGCCATTTGCCACTAAACAATGTAATATTTTTCAATAAAAAAATTACTGAAAGTTCTTCAAGATGTGTTCTTTAAGATGGTATATTGATCGATTAAAAAAGTTTTATAGTTTTCTTTAAAAAAATTAATGAAAAAGGCCTTTTTTGCGCTACAAGTGGGAGTAACGCCTTAATACGTAGGGGCGAAAATAAATCATTATTATCGTTATTGCTATTCTCGTCATCGTGATTGCTGTTACTACAATTCTCCAGCTGGATATTGGCTGGGTCGTTGTCTCATTCGCGTTTTTAATGGTCTAGTTACACAACACGAAAGATACAGACGGAACTGGCGTTCAAAGCATTTCCGAATTACTTTAGCGTGAAGCTTATCGTATCCCTATAACGAGTCACCTGATTTTCTTTCAGGCATTCGATCCAAGAAACAGCTCGAACGAACAGATTGAAACTTGCAATCAATGGCCCGTGCCTTTATGATTGCACCTGCATTGACAACACGTTAATGAGGTGCTGGGAAATGTGTACTGGTTATGGTTCTCTCCCTCTCTCCCTCTCCTTCTCTAGCTCTCTCTCTATATATATATAGGGTGGACCATTTAACGTGACCACCCCAAATACCTCCGGTCCCTTTAGTGTGACGAAAAAAATGTCAGAAGGTAATTTGATTGATTTCGAAGAGCTGGTACAGTGGTGAAAAATTCATTTTGGTGAAGGTCATTGTTTTTGCGTTCTCAAAGTCATCAATGGCTTTTCAAATAGGAACATGTTTTTTTTTAAATTAAGATGTTGTAGCTGGTATTCAGACGAACCTAACGACCTATGATATCATTTGACGGTCATGATATTA
This sequence comes from Ophion slaviceki, assembly GCA_944452715.1. Lineage (NCBI taxonomy): Eukaryota > Metazoa > Arthropoda > Insecta > Hymenoptera > Ichneumonidae > Ophion > Ophion slaviceki. Next base: position 16,018,464 of record OX101794.1, on the reverse strand, counting down.
CAGGTCGTTGGATTCGTCTGAATATTAGCTACTACGTCTTTATAAAAAAAATGTTCCCATTTGAAAAACCATTGATCCGTTATCCCTTGGATAACCTGCGCCGCTATCACACCAAAAACTATTCGAAGGTCAAGAGCATCATTCATCCGACGTCGTCAAAAATGTGTCGAGGTTAATGACCATCGCTCGAACGTTTGTTACAATAAATGTTCTGCCCAAAAAATTCAATTATTTTAGTGAAAAAACATTTCAAAGTCATGATATCATAGGTCATTAGATTCGTCTGAATGTCAGCTATAACGTCTTAATGAAAAAAAAAACATGTTCCCATTTGTAAAACCATCGATGATCTTGAGAATGCAAAAACTATGACCTTGACAAAAATGAATTCTTCACCACTGTATCAGTCCTTCGAAATCAATCAAATTACCTTCTAACATTTTTTCCGTTACTCTAAAGGCAATGGAGATATTTGCGGTGGTCACGTTAAATGGGCCACCCTATATATATATATATATATATGGATTTGTATAATCAATACTGACCTTCAAAGACCTTCAACAACTTTGACCCCCTAATATTGTTTAAGATCATTCAAGGTCAGAGGCCCCCTCGCCTCCGCCGAGATAAAAAAAATGGTCGCATTTGATGGCCCCCTTCACACCGTACAACTTTTGTCTGGAACATTTTTTTGTGACGTCGATAGCTACCGAGTTATTTCGGGTGGCAGAGATAAGAGGGACACCCTGTATATGTTCATATAAATATCACGCCTATACACTAGTATAAATGAAACTGAAAGAAAAGGAAGTGCGTGGGATTCACCATTTTTCCGATATCAATTAATTAGAGTGATCTTATGTCGCGATAGGGTCGCTCTTTCCATTATCCGTATTTCGAGTAACTGTTTCACGGAATGGTATTCATTGCAATGGACAATTTTTTTTTTCAATATCGAAAGCATCCTCCAAGGTCTCTCTCTCTCTCTCTCTCTCTCTCTCTCTCTCTCTCTCTTATTCTTCTTTTACACAGACGATAATTAGACTCGAGTGCTCTCAGTAATTCGATACGTGCAGGGTATGGAGCGCAGACGAGAAACAGGCCACAGAGCCCTTTCATACCCTCTACGGTTCTGCAAAACCGTTTGGCAGAGCTCCAAGTCGCCTATGTTCGTGCTTGCCGTAACTGGCCATGAATCTGTTCCGGCTACTTGTTACTTCAATGTGCAGACAGCTGATTCGCTTTTCATCTCGGTCAGTCTCGCGAATATGTTGGTGGTCGCGAAACGTATTGGTTGTGTTTTTTCACACCTAATTGTGGAAACATCTAATTGTGGAAACATCTAGTTTGGGTGTGACATAACAGTGATTAGTGTGGTCTGCAAACCAATTTAATCCTTCCGCTAATTCACCTGGCCAGAGAAATGTAATGTGCACAGACCAAGTGTGTAGCGTCCATGAAAGTTGACGTTACGGAATTCGTTGGATTGGTGGTCCACGCCCGGTGGAACTGAATAACGAAACGTGTGGCCATCTGCCATAGCAAGGGCGAAGTTTTTCTTTGCAGTTCTCGTCTTACGGACAACCGGTATTAGCCCTTTCAAAAGGAAGGAACTTTGGTACAGATGGAACCAACGTCAAATTCTGCTATTAGGAATTTATTAGGATCTGCGTTTTCGAAGATTATCCGTTTGTGAATGTTCGCGGAAGAAGACAAGTTTTGACCCGACTTACCTTGGAAGGAATCAACCACATGAACGAAGTTCAGAGCAATCGGGCAAAAGGGTATGAGAATGTTAGGACGTCATTGTAATGCAGGAGGTTTTAATCCAGATGGCGCAAACTATCACGGTAATCGCCCTCTTGTGGTACGTGCCCGGTACCCACTACCGGAGGTCGGTTGTACAGTCTTCGTGTGCCTATAAAGAGTGTCGTTAGATGTCAGTGCCTCCGTGTCAAATCGATGCCGTCTGCTCGTACGCAAGAAATCGTTCTTTCCCTCCTGATGGTTTTGAAATAACTCAGCGAGGCACGTATGCCAAATGTGGCAACTTTTTAGCTTCATAACGATCCTGTGACAATAAATACATTATTTTTTATGAAACCTTCGTTGATCTTGAATTCCGGACTAGTTTTTCCGAAATTTGATTATTGGAACTTGGGAAATGCCTACAATAAAAATGCTTGAATGCTTCGTTTTGCGCATTGACATGAGTGAGAAAAATCTTTCGATGGCTCCTCATTTATCATGGCAGCCTAAGGACACGTGTCACACGTCCGATAGGGAAAAATCCTATGGCTTTGTTTTCCTAGACGGATTACATTTAGGACGAACGAACTTAGGGAAAACTATTAAATAACTGGAGCTATTCACTAGTTTGCGGTAATAACTAGGGTTATTCACTGGTTATTTACTACACCCTTGGTCACTAATTATTTATTAGATGCTAGATTCACTAGTCATCTAGTGAATCTAGATTCACTAATCGTTCGCTAGTTTCTAGTTTCGATAATTATTCACTAGACTCTATACTCAATAGATTCTAGGCTCACTAGTCATTCACTAATCGTTCACTAGTTTATAGTTTCGATAGTTATTCACTAGACTCTAGTTTTACTAGCTATTCACTTGGCACTAGATTCACCAGTCATTCACTAGACTCTAGATTCAATACTTCTTTAAGGGGTTACCCCCACTTGCGATTTTGAAAAAATCGATTTTTTTTATTGCATTTTTTTGAAGTATAAGTATCCGGGCCCATACTTCTGTATGGGCCCGGATACTTATACTTCAAAAAAATGCAATAAAAAAAATCCATTTTTTCGGGAATCGGATTTTATATTCCGGGCCCATACAGAAGTATGGGCCCGGAATAGATGACTCTATGTAAGTTTACAAAAAAAAAATATTTTCTTCGTGTAAACTGAAATTGAAACTTTAAACGCGTTTTTCTCAAAATGGCATTTCTGAAGTCGGTGACCAAGATTACTCGAACACTAATGAACCGATCTTCTTGAAATTTTGCAGGCTTATTTAATGCATAAAAATGTAGTCTTTAATTGTTCGATTTTTTTTTCGAAAAAAATGGCCGTTTCATAGCCAAAAACGGCCGTTTTTTTGTTGAAATCGAACCATTAACTTTGACTGTCCGCCATTTTGTGAAAAATGAATATTTTTTAAAATCCTTCGATTAAAGACTAGTTTATACTTATATTTGACTAAATCCATCCGCATTTTTTTTCAGATGATCCACTTCGCCGCAATGTTGGTCACCGCAAACCGTGTATATAAAAACATTATTTCATTGACGGCCATTTGCCACTAAACAATGTAATATTTTTCAATAAAAAAATTACTGAAAGTTCTTCAAGATGTGTTCTTTAAGATGGTATATTGATCGATTAAAAAAGTTTTGTGGTTTTCTTTTAAAAAATTCATGAAAAAGGCCTTTTTTTGCGCTACAAGTGGGGGTAACGCCTTAAGTAAAATCCTACGGCTTTGTTTGCCTAGACGGATTATATTTAGGGGGAACGAAGAGAATTTAGCGCAAATTGTTAAATAACTGGAGATTCACTAGACTCTAGTGAATAACTATCGAAAGTAGAGTCTAGTGTATAACTATCGAAACTAGAGTCTAGTGAATAACTAGTGAATTTAGATTCACTAGTTACTCACTAGAATCTCTAGATTCACTAGTTATACACTTGACTGTAGATTCACTAGTTATTCATTAGACTCTAGATTCACTAGTTATTCACTAGACTCGAGATTCACTAGCCATTCACTAGACTCGAGATTCACTAGCCATTCACTAGACTCTAGTTTCACTAGTTATTAACTAGGCTCTAGATTCGCCTGTTGTTCACTAGATACTAGATGCACTACTTATTCACTAGACACTAGTTTCACGATCTATTCACTAGACTCTAGATTCAATAATTATTCATTACACTCTAGATTCACTAGTGATTCACGAAACTCTAGTTTCACTAGTTGTCCACTAGAATCTAGACCAATAACTCTAGCTATTTAGGAGGTTCCTCACATAGCAATAACTCTAATTATTCGTGATCCTGGAAAAAAGGTACCGATTCACTTATCACAGAAAATTGTATTCGAAACAGAATGGAAAATGAAATCTCGGTTTATCTAATCGCACATCGAAGGGAAATAACTGCTACCTTTAGTGCTCATCGATTCATGTCGCAATTTTATACTCACGAAAAAACAAAAGCCCATAATTGGTCTAATATCCTTCTTTCCGTAAAATACACAATCTCGTACGAACCTCATAATCCGTCCAAGCATCTTTAAAAATCCATCAGCCGAGGTTTTCCGTTTTTCCAATCGCAAGCAAAGATTGCCGCTTTCAAACGTATATTCACTCGGAACAAATTAGCCTTGAGAGCAGATTTCAATTATCGCGTGACACAAAAATACTTCGCCCGACGAAGTAAAATAATTGCAAATTAATCAATCATCCGGAGGAAAATGCTCGGAATTACGTTCCCATCGACGCCGTTTTTCACTCCCTTATTTTCTCCTTTCCTTTTCTTTCTTCGTCGCGGAAGTTCCACGTGGAGCAGTACCTGATAAGGGGGCGCGATCAATGACGGTAATTGAAAGCGCACGCAAGATCGCGTATACTTTGGGATCTCGGGTGTGTCGGATTGGTGAGGCTGCGTACACGTATACGCACGAATACGTAGGGTATGTAATGACCACGCTGTGGCGGATCGGGGACGATAGGAAAAGAGCGCAGCCTGGTCGCGCTCGCATGTTAAACATTCATTCGAAAATTGGAGCCACCCCCGAATCGTAAAATGGTCTGTTTTGTCGCAGGACAATCCCTCGCGATAAGGCGCGCTCACTGGTTGCTCTCGCACGAACGAAAAAATCAACCACCCACCACGTGAAAAGAAGTGGAAAAAAAGGCTCATTTGGGCCCCTCCGTAACCGCAGAGAAGCGGAAGAAACACGTGCCGCTCGAAGGAACGACAAAATTGACCGACAATTTTCTTAACTCGTTCGTCGAACACGAGGAAACGAAATGCCAGCGGAAAATAGAAAGTCATGAAGAAATCAAGATTTAAATACTGGAATTACGACACTCAAAATTGGGATCGCGTGTTCGCGGTAAATTCTGTTTTGGCATTTCTTCGCTCAGTCGTGTTTAGATCGTTAGGAGAGAAAAAAAGCGCCACAATCGATGCAATAATCAATCGGAATTTGTGGCAAGGCTCGAAAATTACTTCGTTCGCTTCACCTTGGTCTTGAAACGCGCTGGCGCACCGTGTAAATTTCCCACCTAGGAAAATCTTTTACGAGTTGGAAAAAAAATCTGCGCAATGGACTTAATGCGGAATTTCTTCGATTCTTCGTGTGTTCGCACGCGAATTTCTGGGAAAAAAAATAATTGGCACCGGGCAATAAGAATGAGCGAATCATACATACGGACGCACGCACACACGCGGGTCTTGCACTTACGTGTAAGCATATACGAGAAGACGATGTGAACGCGTGTAATAATATCCTGGATTCTTTTTTTGCGACCTGCCCCCACTCTTTTGTACGTTATGTATGCATTTTTTTCTTCATTTTATGACCTTGGCCTCGAGCTGTATACGCGGTGCTAAATAACGCAAAAACATGTAACGGTGTGTGCCACACTCGGACACGCGATGCAATAGGAAAGCTACTTACGAGTGAAAATCACTGCGTTGCCTATATACAGATCAAAGTACACTCACTGCGGTCACCGTTTTCTTAACGGGTTACCCCCACTTGTAGCGCAAAAAAAAAGGCCTTTTTCATGAATTTTTTTAAAGAAAACTACAAAACTTTTTTAATCGATCAATATACCATCTTAAAGAACACATCTTGAAGAACTTTCAGTAATCTTTTTATTGAAAAATATTACATTGTTTAGTGGCAAATGGCCGTCAATGAAATGATGTTTTTATATACACGGTTTGCGGTGACCAACATTGCGGCGAAGTGGATCATCTGAAAAAAAAATGCGGATGGATTTAGTCAAATATAAGTATAAACTAGTCTTTATTCAAAGGATTTAAAAAAATATTCATTTTTCACAAAATGGCGGACAGTCAAAGTTAATGGTTCGATTTTAACGAAAAAAACGGCCGTTTTTTGGCTATAAAACGGCCATTTTTTTTTCGAAAAAAAAAATCGAACGATTAAAGACTACATTTTTATGTATTACATAAGCCTGCAAAATTTCAAGAAGATCGGTTCATTAGTGTTCGAGTAATCTTGGTCACCGACTTCAGAAATGCCATTTTTAGAAAAACGCGTTTAAAGTTTCAATTTCAGTTTACACGAAGAAAATATTTTTTTTTGTAAACTTACATAGAGTCATCTATTCCGGGCATAAAAAAAACTGCACTTCAAATTGCACTTCAAAAAAATGCAATTAAAAAAATCGATTTTTTCAAAATCGCAAGTGGAGGTAACCCCTTAAAGTGCTATTCCACTTTGAAAATTAAAAAAAATCGAAAGCAACAAGTCTTGAAGAAATCGACGATGATGAGTAATCAGAAGGGATTTTGTACGGTGCAGGAATTGCCGATTGAGTTTAGGTTACAGTTTTTCATAGTGTAAACTTCAAACGCGTTTTTCTCGAAACAACGTTTTCAAAATCTAGCTCCATCGTATCTCTAAAACTAATATACCGATTCTCTGGAAATTTGAACCCCATATTGTAAACATGATTCGCAACAAGATGACCCTCGATGGTTTTAAAATTTTTATTTTTACTATTTTTTTGCGAAAAACTGTGATAAACAACGCGTTTTTAGAAACTTTTTTTGTTTTTCAGCTACCATTTTTTTTTGATAAAACTTTATATCCGAGGGTCATTTTGTGTCATACTGAATCTAATGGACTTTGATTTTTTGTTTCAGACAAGCCGTTGCCGAGTTGTGATGGAGCTACTTAGCCCACCTATTTTTGAGGCGTTACGTTAAACTATAGTTTTTGTACTTAAAAATGAATAAAAATGAATTGAATTTAAAAAAAAATGCATTTCAAGACTTTATTTATCAATCCCAACAACTTTTGTATTCATATATTTTATAAAATCCTAAAAAAATCGCGAAATCAGCCTTTTTCGTGGCTCCAAAGTGGACTGGCCCCTTGAGGCGGGAGCCTAAATTAGAAGGTGCAAAGAAAGCGTTTTTTCGGGAATTTTCTTAGAAGGGAGAAAACTCACTCGTTTTTTTCCTTCTAAAAAAATTACAGTACAGTACACATTGAGGTATATTTGAAATGTATAAAAAAATGTCCACATGAAACAACAAATGATTGCAGATGTATCAGCCTATTCCATGTGCGTCTTGCCACTGCAGTCCCTAATCGGCGGGAAAGATGCAGCTCGTAATTCGTAACTGAAACAAAAAAACCGATAAAATGTTTAGTTGTCATATATTTTTCTTCTGGATGAATTAAGAAAAAGCTGAAAAAATCGTGAGTTTATAACTTTTCTCAGATTTGAAAAAATGTGTTAAAAAAACACTTTAACGTGCTATAAAAATTATTTAAGACGGAATGACACCTCATCGCGGTCGGTACGGTAGAGCAATTGTAGATACCCAAAAATCTCTGAAACGGCTCTTCAGAACCGTAGATTGGCTTATGATAACCCGATCTACGTTTTTTTTCTCAAATTCAGAAAATTTGAGGGGCAGACAGCTGTTCGTCTATCTATTTGACGTCGTTTGGCAAAGTTTCGACGGGATCTGAAGAGCCGTTTCAGAGATGTTTGGGTATCTACAATTGCTCTACCATACCGACCGCGATGAGGTGTCATTCCGTCTTAATTGGCCACCAAGATCGTGCGATTTGACGTCATTGGACTTCGTTCTTTGGGGTTTTCTGAAAGGAAAAGTGTAAGCCAATGATCCACAGACCATTCCGGAGCTCAAAGAAGCAATTGGTCGTACCATTGATGAAATCAGTCCGCAATTATGGCAAAATGTTATTGAAAATTTCGTCAAAAAAGTGAACGTTTGCAAACAGGGACGAGGCGGACGAAAAAAATTATTCAAAAACAAAAAAATGCATTCGATTCAGCACAAATAAAAAATTAACCGTTTCAGGCCTGCCGAAGCCCAATTGGAAATCATTAATAACATTATTGGACATTAAAATAATAAAAATCTTCTGAGAAAAATATGATTACTTCGGGAAAAAATAGAAGGAAAAATGGGCCCACGATGAGACTAGTCTTAAAAATCATAGAAGAGGTCACTCTATTTTCAAGAATTTTTTGAAAAAAATAAAAACAGTCTATCATCTTTAAAACAATCGTTTTCGCGTTAGAAGCCAAAAAAAAACGTTGACATCGATGATTGATAATTTTTATATATTTTTTAACGAAAGTATGCTTCAAAATGAAAAAAAAAATACATAGTGACGTTTGTCGATATCTCAATTAGTTCAGAAGTTATGAGCGTTTAAACGTTTCCAGAACTTCCGAAATCGACATTTTTTGAAATATTATAACTCCTAAAGCAGAAAAGATAAAAATCTAAAAATTGGTGTGGAAATTCCTTTTATGGGGTACAATTATACAAAAAAAATCAGGAAAACCAAAAATGGTCAAGGGCTAGGTGAAATGACGTGGAATGTCCCATACACACACATGCACAAGCAGATATAAAAATGCATCAATCACGGATGCATGTGTCGCCTCCATGAGCAGCGAAGAAACAAAAGATATAAGTGACTGACAATTACAAAACTAACCGGAGCTAAAAGATTCACTGGACTTCCAGTGCTAATCAATAATCTTGATCACCACGCACCCCAAGTAAGAATATCCTCTGATGTTGTGCATTTCGTTCTCTCAATGCGTATAGAAAAGACAGGACAATGTTGCTTTCCAACATTTTCATACGCTTTTGGATGTTTATAGGTATTTGTGACACAAAATATACTATTTTTCTGAGACCAGTCCGACCCTTGGAATATTTGGTATTCCACGCGTCTACGAGACTTCGATATTGGAGACGATGTTATTTTGCCCTCGTGTTCCACCCGCGTCGTGAACTTCCTCGTTGAGGTGTACATGTTCCCTGAAAATCCACTTCCCGGCCAGGCGCAATTACAGCGATTAATCGAGTTTGCCATGTTGGTATAGCGTCAAACTCTGCATGCCCTGCACGCATTTTGTATCTGCCCTCGACTCGCGGTCGATACCGATATTCTCGGAGGACCCGTGTTCTCGTGCGTGACATCGATACGTTCGACGTTGTTGGTGACCGTGAAAAGCTCGATCCTTTCACGAGCTAAGAAATACTTTTACGTCCAGTGATAAAACACCTTTTTCACGGGCACTACGATCAATGAAATTAAGGCAGGATATACATTTACAACGATACAAAAATCGATATCGTTTTTTTCTTCTTTAAGGGGTTACCCCCACTTGCGATTTTGAAAAAATCGATTTTTTTAATTGCATTTCTTTGAAGTATAAGTATCCGGGCCCATACTTCTGTATGTGCCCGGAATAGATGACTCTATGTAAGTTTACAAAAAAAAATATTTTCTTCGGGGAAACTGAAATTGAAACTTTAAACGCGTTTTTCTCAAAATGGCATTTCTGAAGTCGGTGACCAAGATTACTCGAACACTAATGAACCGATCTTCTTGAAATTTTGCAGGCTTATTTAATACATAAAAATGTAGTCTTTAATCATTCGATTTTTTTTTTCGAAAAAAATGGCCGTTTTACAGTAAAAAAACGGCCGTTTTTTTCGTTAAAATCGAACCCTTAACTTTGACTGTCCGCCATTTTCTGAAAAATGAATATTTTTTAAAATCCTTCGATTAAAGACTAGTTTATACTTATATTCGACTAAATCCATCCGCATTTTTTTTTCAGATGATCCACTTCGCCGCAATGTTGGTCACCGCAAACCGTGTATATAAAAACATTATTTCATTGACGGCCATTTGCCACTAAACAATGTAATATTTTTCAATAAAAAAATTACTGAAAGTTCTTCAAGATGTGTTCTTTAAGATGGTATATTGATCGATTAAAAAAGTTTTGTAGTTTTCTTTTAAAAATTCATGAAAAAGGCCTTTTTTGCGCTACAAGTGGGGGTAACGCCTTAAGGGGCCAGTCCATTTTGAAAATTTCAAAAAAATCTAAAGCAAACAAGACTTGAAGAAATTGACGATGATCAGCAATCAGAAGGGATTTTGTACGGTGCAGGAGTTGCCGATTGAGTTTAGGTAAGAGTTTTTCATAGTATAAACTTCAAAGGCGTTTTTCTCGAAACAACGTTTTCAAAGTCTAGCTCCATCGTATCTCTAAAACTAATAAACCGATTCTCTTGAAATTTGAACCACATATTTTAAACATGATTCGCAACAAGATGACCCTCAATGGTTTAAAAATTTTGATTTTTACTCTTATTTTTGCGAAAAACTGGGAAAAAACGCGTTTTTTTACTTTTTTCGTTTTTCATCTGCCATTTTTTTTATTTTTGATAAAACTTTATATCCGAGGGTCACTTTGTAGCTGGTGTCATACTGAATCTAATGAACTTTGATTTTTTTGTTTCAGCCAAGCCGTTGCCGAGTTGTGATGGAGCCACCTAGCCCACCTATTTTTTAAGCGTTACGTTAAACTATAGTTTTTGTACTTAAAAATGAGGAAAATGAATTAAATTTTTTTTAAATGTATTTCAAGACTTTATTTATCAAGTCCAATAACGTTTATATTCATATGTTTTAAAAAATCCTCAAAAAAATCGCGAAAATAGGCTTTTTCCGTGAAATAACTTTTACTCACTTTCCTAGTTGAGCTGTATAAATTTGCAAACTCAAGCGACCTGCTTGAGGTGACGATTACTGGGCCATTTACCTTACATGTTCTAACTGAAAAAATGTTTGAACTTTTTTGCAAATCAAAGTCTACGGGAAGCTAGACTGCATGCCGATTTGCAACTCCCGCGGCGACCTTGCTGTAACACTGCCACAGCTCTGCCATTTTGATGAATTAATTTTTAAAAATTGTTTCGTATAATTATTATGTAATATTTAATTATTAAATATTATTTCGTATAATACTAATAAATAATTATTCTACAATTATCAAACTTTAGGTATACTTTAAGAGTATATTTGAATATACTCTTAAAGTATACCTAAAGTTTGATAATTGTAGAATAATTATTTCTTAGTATTATACGAAATAATATTTAATAATTAAATGTTACGTAATAATTATACGAAACAATAATTGAGTTGAATATACTTTAAGAGTATATTCAAATATACTCTTAAAGTATACCTAAAGTTTGATAATTGTAAATAATTATTTCTTAGTTTAAAAAATCCCTCAATACTGCTTATTTTTTTCCTGTCTAAATGTATATCCCGCCTTGACGAGTATTCCCGTTCCATTATTTCAGGAACACAAATTCTAGGCACGTGAAACTTTCAATGCTCGTTGCACTTTTCCATTTGGTGAGAGGAGTGTGGTTTCTCTCAAATTCAATATTCGCTTCAAGAGTCAGGTCACCGTTCACGATGATGAAAAAATCGACTTTTTCACATAATTTGCATCCCTAAAGTGTTGAGAACACGTGTTGTTTGTTGGGTTGTCAAAAACAAACTTTAAATACGATTTTCAATAACGTTAAACTTTCCATGCGTTTTTCTGGAAACAGCATTTTTCAGCGCGCTGGGCGATTTACAGCTTCAACGGATGAACCGATTCACATGAATCTCTGTACAATTGAAAGGAAATTCAATATGCGCGGCCATCAGGAAGCGATTTTTGTCAAAAACTGATTTAGAAATATTTTTTTCTTCCGTTGAGGCAAATATAAAACCGCGCCAAAAAATTGAGTTTTTTTTCAGACGGCTGCCTTTTTGTTGTACAGGGGTTTTTCAGGAAACAAAAAACGATAAGGCCCTCGAAATTTAGTCTGGTTTAATCATTTGAAGGGGAGATATACACCTGGGAGCCGGAAAAAGGTCATTTTTGTGAATTTTTTTCAAGGAAAACTACTGGAAATTTCGGATTGGAGTTTTAATTATCGAAAAGTATATACATTCAAAAATATGTTTAATTTTCTTTATTTATAAATATCAAATATATACGAGGATATTGTATGATCCTTGGAGCGTCGTAAAAAAATCTGCGTATACTGTACCCACTGGCGTTTCTTCAAAAATCATCTGAAGAAAAAAACCAAAAAGATTATTAAATGAGATGCTATAATCTGGTACTTGTCATAGCCGATTTTTAAAATATCGATTTATTACAAAATGGCGGACGTTTGAACATAAATAGTGATTTTGGGGCCAAAAATTAGTTATTATTTTGCCTATTAAACAAAAACTAAGTAACGGAAAAAAATCCTATGACAAGTACTAGATAATGGTGTATTGAATAACCACAAAAAACCTCAAGGCAATCGGTTCATTGGTTTCCAAGAAATTTTGGGTACCGATTTGAAAAACGTGGTTTTGAGAAAAACGCGTTTGAAAATTTGGGAATGAATAAATCATGAAATTTGTCAACTTACATGGAATCATCGATACCAGGCTCAAGTGTAGGTCTTCTACGGTCGACGGAATGTTCATAGCTTCTAAATCCTCGACCTCGGCCATCTAGATGTATATCTCCCCTTAAACCCGTTTTTGTTTCAAATGAACTGGCAAGGCTGTGGAGCGCCCCGCGCAGACCAAAACATGCCGTGCATGACTTTATTTGACGGGAGCTGGAGCCGTCGACTCGGATTTTTTTTAAATAAGTAAAATTGAAATTTCCCCTCCGTTGATAGAAAAATAAAATACGCTGGAACCAATTACCAAAAGTATGTATTTTATGTAAACAAAATTTCCGAAGTTCATGCATTTTTCATGCCTCTCGACGGTAGCCTCCCGTTAAGGGGTTACGTGGTTTTCACAGCCTATAAATCTGTCAATTTCGATTCGATCACCTTGAAATTTTCCAGGAACATTTATAAAATGATATACCGTCAAAATATATGGGTTTTGAAAAAAAGTGACTTTTCGGCTTTAAAAACTAGGCATAACCCCTTAATCAGATTCCTGAAAGACATGGATTTTTGTATACGCTGTTGAAGGGCACGGTATGACGTTTTACGCTTTGTCATTGCACTGTTACATCACGACAAATAGCAATGAACTTTCATTTCGTGAATGCCCTGCACGATAACTCGGCCCACACCTCCACGGCATTTGTTACCGACCCTTTTAACATATAGCTCGAAATGGAGTGTATAGAGCCATTCACTATTTACGATGACGTGACATTTTGAGCTCAATCACGAACATCCACCGCATTCCTATTCACAGAGGGGTGGATTTATCGCCTGACGCACGTTCGCTCATCAAAGCCTCGGCAGGAGTATTTTCGTAGGGTCAAATTGTCGCAAGATTAGGTAAGATCTGTTAACACCTGAATCCTAATTTCTTATTTTTTGGAAGCCCCTTTCTGTTCGTGCTGCGATTGATCATGATTCGGATTATTCCCGAATATCCGAACCAACGAATGGTGGTGGGATAATGATAAATTAATTGCAGGGGCAATTCATTTAACTTTGAATAATTTAAGTAAGTTAAAATTGACTTTGTTCCTGCATTTAAAGTATCCTTTTATTCAACAATTATACAAAGTTAAAATTTGCATCGGTCGAAAGCAACGATTTTTTAAATTTCTTTATTTTTATCATTATCCAAAACCTTTTTTTTGTGAATTGAGGTCACGAATCTTCGAAAAGAATAGGCGAAAATGTTTAAGTGAGTATTACGGCAAGATGGGCTAAAAACAAGGAATTTAAAAGAATTCATTTTCGTTGCATTCCAACGATGCAAACTTCAACATCATTTTTGAGGGTGCATGGGAGTCATATGGTGTTGAAGTTTCCATCGTTGTAATGCAATAAAAATTCTTTTTTAATTTTTTCATTACGTTATTTTTTCATATCTTTATTTTCATTAACACTTAAAGCCTTTTTTTTAAGTTTAGGCTATGGAATCCTAATAAGGAACTCCAAAAAAAATTTGGTAATTTTGTAGCCCAAATGGGCCAAAAAAATTGGGCGATACGAAAAAGAAAAATTTTTGTTGCATCTCAATGATGCCAACTTCAATAGCATACGATTTTCCAATTTCACTTGAGTATTAATCGGCGCAAAAGGATCACAGTATCGTTCTCTTTCTGCGAAAAATTAGCGACTATGTTGCTATTTGAATGACTTGTATATCGGTACCCGACAAACTTTGGCTACTTCTGAAATTTCAGGACTTTATTTATGGAGTTCATTCAGGATGTTGTTTAGGAAAAATACGGTCTATTTTGAAAGCTTATTTACGAGAAGGAGAATAATATCAATAACAACAATTCTTGTGTTACGGTTGAAACTCGTATTCATTTTAGGGGGCTATACCAGTGTGAACGCTGAAAATTTGGGTGATTTTCGGGAAATTTTTACCTATATTACATCATTTACCTATATTACAGACCTATATTACATCATTTGTTCATAGAAAAATATTGAGATCCAAGCGACTTATGTGCTGCCTTCGGAGGCGCCAAAAAAAAAGTTCCTCCACTGCTGACATGATTTCGGCCGATTGAGTAGGTGAAACCGAAAAAGGAAAAATGTCGTTAAACTGGACGGTATTTCCTGTACAATGACGTAGGATTTTCGAAAAATATCAAAATCTAACAAAATGGCGTAGTTATGAAAAAAGTCTTTTTTTGCCTATAAAATGGTCGTTTTTTTCAATGCCCAATCGTCAATTTTCATCCAATCAAAAATATCCTACGTCATTGTGGAATAAATATATTCAAGAGTACTTATTTCAAATTTCAAGTCAATCGGATAATTGCTCTTTATTTACAATGTCAGCAAATATGGAAAATCGCATTTCGAGAAAAACGCTTTTAAAGATTTAACTATCGATTTTTGCAAGATAAAATGATATTAATATAAATGATAAAAATGATAATGATATTCTTGAAAGTACAAACTGTCGAAAAAGGCAACAAAAAATCGATTTTTTGAGTGTCACACTGGTATAGCCCTTTAAATGCGTTTCACCTCGTAAAAACTAATCATAACTGAACGTCTTCGTTGCCACTAGATTTCCCTAGTTAACACTAGAATTTATGTTTCGCAGCCTTTACAAACCCAAATTTTGACCTTATTCGGAAGCAGTTCGTTTATTTGGTTTTGGATTTGTCTGAGTTTATTCGTATTTGTTTGGGTCAATTGATTAATTTCGTTAGGACTTGTTTATCCTAGTTGAGACGAGCTTTAAGGGGCTACATCTACCGAGAGGCTCGAAAAAATGGCGAAATTCCGATGTTTTTTTTCTGAGAAACCGTTGGTGATAAAGAAACGCATTTTTTTAACCCAAAGGCACATATATTGGGAACCTTTAAAAAAATCACCAAAAAATACAGAAAAAAAAACAAAAACATGGCCACCGGCCGATGATACTGTTTTCAAAGTCGGTGGACATGATATCTCAAGAACCACTGAATGGATTATTTCCAAATTTACGGGAGATACGATGCGAAACACTTAAAGGTCGTTGACGATCTCACTTTTAAAAAATCGATCCTCATCTTCTTATAGTTACGTAAAAATGACGACTTTTTTTCAAAGATTTGGTATGCTCGAGTTTCAATTCATCGCCACTTAGTTGAAAAAAAATATTTAAAAAATCAACGATCGACAACGACTCGTGTTTATTGTTAACTTGAATAACCCGATTTGTTTCAATATTTCAGATGGACCGTTTAAGCTGGAGAGAGTCCACCGCCACACGTCGCGAAAACAATTTCATCTTCTGCCGGTAGCCATGTTTTTGTTGTTTTTCTGTTTTTTTTACTGATTTTTTTAAAGCTGTCAATATGTGTATCTTTGTATTAAAAAAGTGCGTCTCTATTTCACCAACCGTTTCCCAGAAAAAATCGTAATTTGGCGATTTTTCGGGCCTCTAGGTAGTCCCTTAGCCCTGCGTTGACACACTGGGTCATTTTGACCCGGATAAATTTGAAATAAAATGCTTACTTTCCCAAAATTGAAAGTTTTCAATAATTTTTTACTATTCAATTTTTAACTTTCCGAACTTTAATTATGCAGACATATTAAGAAATGTTTAAAGGGAGAAATCCCTTTAGGCGCCCGAAAATGAGTAATTTTTCATGAATTTTTTTAAAAGTGATAAAATAATCGCAGCATTTTAAAGTTTTGACATTATCTTATTACAACTTTCGAGTATTCATTTTTTTTTCGTTTTTTAAACACAACAAAATGGCAACGTTGTAAAGGATTCCTTTAGGCGTGTTTTGAAAAACTGCTCATGTTGTAGCTCGAAAAGTTATTGATCGATCTGGCTGAAATTTTGGCAGCACTATAAAATTATTGGAAGGATATACATATAAAAATATAAAAAAGTATAAAATGAAAAATTAACTAGGCTTTGTAATCGAATTTTCGTATTTTTGACCAGTTTCTCGACAATTTTTACCCCAAAAAAGTAATTTATTTACGCGATAACCTCAAAACTTTAGATATATCCTTCCAACAATGTTATAGTTTCCAAAATTTCAGCCAGATCGATCATTAATGGGTAAGCCCACAGTAGAATTTTCAAAAAATCAATTTTTTTCCCGCTAAAACGGTGCTTTATCATCATAAGAATAAGTTACCATTCGATTTATAGCAGGAACATTTTTTTTCACCGACTTTGAGCGTTTCACGTAACCACGTAACTTTGAGCGCCCACCTCTGGCACGGCCATAGAGTACCTGAAACTTTTAACGCGTTTTTCTCGAAACAGCTGTTTCCAATTGCCGTGACAAATAACTTCAACAATTTTCACTCGATTTACTTCAAATTTAGAAGTTATGTTCCTAATTGCATTTCGCAGAGAAGTACGTACGGAATTTCGAATCAATCGAAAACTTTTCATTTTAAGAGCAGTTTATACGACATTTTTCACTGAAAATTCATTCAAATATCTACAACTCAATTCAAATACCTACAACTTTTGAATAAAACAATATTTTTCAAATTCCGTACGTACTTCTCTAGGCATTCTAATGTAGATTGACGAGAATTTTTGTTTTTTGTTCTAGGTCAAATATTGTGGATGCTAAATGGCACGCCGCGGAGCGCCTAAAAAAAGATAACAAAATAAAATTTCAGTAGTCGGCCATTTCGTACATCGAAAAAAAATATACATTTTCTAACAGCTTGATATTCATACTAAATAGATGTGTAATTAATTTTATGAGTGAATCACTTTTTCATACGAAAAAAATGTTATTAAATTCGCACATGATTTTATACCCGTTACTGTGGCCTAACCTCTTAACGGGGTCCTCTAGTTTCTCGGGTCGAAAAAATCGATTTTTTTTTCATAAATCACATCTACAACATGTGTAGAAAATGTGTAGGAAGGCCTATTGTATGGTCCAGGCATAGCAGATTGACGGTGAGATGAAATTTTTAGTATAAATCACATGCGCGAACTTTCAAACGCGTTTTTCTCGAAACACCATTTTTCGAAACGGTGACCACGATATTTCAGAAACTACTGCACCGATCTTGTTCAAATTTATACAGCATCTTTAATATGTTATAAGCCAGCGATTAAACTAGGATTATCATGATTGCTTCGATAGTTTTTTTTTTGTACGAGCGAAAAACTTAAGAAAAAATGAGTAAAAAATAGAATGTAATTTTCAAAAGTGTATAAAAAAGTCAATTTTTGTAATTTAGAATTCACTCTAGTTCAATCGCTAGTCTTAAACATGAAGATTAAAATGCCGTTTGGTTTTTTGATTTCAGATAAGCAGAAAAGCCGCAATTTTGGTCACCGTCAAGCACCTCTTTTACTTGATGTCTTCCTGTCGGCCACTATAACGTTTATTCTATTATATATTTTGACTTCAAAACATTTGTAAAGCTCATTTAAATGTTAATAAAGATTATGCAAAAACAATGAGATTGATTATTTCGATGCTTTGCCCGTAAAAAATTATTGAAAAAGCCGTAAAAAAACAGCCGAGAAACTAGAGGACCTCGTTAACTTTGTGAGCTGTAACATAAGCAGTTTTTCAAAAGCCGCCTAAAGGAATATCTAATACCACCATTTTGTTTTGTTCGAAAAAGAATAAAAATAATTCCAATACTTGAAAGTTGTAACATGATAATGTCAAATTTTTTAAATAATGCGATTATTTTATGACCTTTAAAAAAAATTATGAAAAAAGCCTTTTTTGGGGCGTGTAAAGGGATTTCCCCCTTTAATTCAAAATTTATTTATCAGTAATTTGTACTTTTAACTAGGAA
Source organism: Ophion slaviceki (assembly GCA_944452715.1). Classification (NCBI taxonomy): domain Eukaryota; kingdom Metazoa; phylum Arthropoda; class Insecta; order Hymenoptera; family Ichneumonidae; genus Ophion; species Ophion slaviceki. The sequence continues at coordinate 16,000,084 of OX101794.1, read as the reverse complement.
AAACTAGTTGCAACGAAGGCGTTCATTGAGAACTAGTTTTCACCAGAGAAAACGTCCTCAAACTAAAAACGGCTTTCAACTGAAACATACATGAGCGTAATGTAGGCAGTTATTTGAAAAGTTATCATTATTCAACCTGCAACATAATAATTGCTCTTTCGTAAATAGCGAACAAAAAATTAAAGGGCTTTCGCCTCAAGTCAAGACGTCGAGTCGTAAGGGATCGATAAACTATACTGTGTAGGACGCAGTCATCCACAGTATAGCGAGCAAAACTTAGTATAAGAAAATCACGACGCCTTGACCCCTCGCGCTCTCCATCGCTCTTTTTTTTCTCGCTGAATGACGTCATCGACATTCCGCACCACAAATTTATACGAGGACCTCGTACGTCTCGACGACGTCACCGTGATAGCGATATGCCGTGGAGAACCCCGAGAGCTTCGCGGCTCCGCGACGATAGAAATATATACCCTTCTTCGGGCAAGTAGAAACGTCCTTACGATCAGACCGGTCGACTCTACAGCCGTCGCGTGCCAAGAATCTCATTCGCGTCTTATCGCAGTTTCGACCCCTTTCGCATTTTCATCCCCATGTACAATTTTTCGCAACCTTACCCTACCCTCAGGCTAAAACTCGATCTATCCTGACTCTGAAATTTCGCACCTCGCTTTCCCCTTGTCTTCTGTACAATGGAGCTCAGATAGCTCTTCCAATCTCGTACACCCTGCCGAAGGGACGAGGAAAATGTTAATTTCGTAAAATCTGCCGCAGTGAAGTACGTTAGGACGTTGAAGCTTGCATCGTTGAAGTGCAACGAAAATCAATTGTTTTCTCAAGTTTATTGGTCGATTTAGGATGTGAAAGGTGCTTAAACGTTTTTACGTATTGTTCTTGAAAATCAATTTGGCCCTCAATTTGCAAAAAAGGGCTTTGGATAATGATACGATTGAAGAAATTGAAAATGAAGGCAAAGATCGTTGTATCCCAACGATTCAAACTTCAATTTGTCGTTGAACTACTTGGAAGCCTTTGTCGAATAATTTGGTTATTGAAAAACGTTGCGGACCGACAAAACTGACAAGTAATATTATTATTGATCGTTTCTTGTGTCTTTGAGGACGCAATATTGGGCAGTTTCAATTTTCTCTTCAACGTCTTCTTGCATTTACTTATATGTAGTATCGATGATGATTTAATTGTATACTAATATATTCCATTCATGAATACGAACCTAAAAAAAATATATAAAAATATATATATAAGAATACATATTTATTATTTTTATAGAAAAAAATGGACTATGGTCAATCTGTATGGGCAGATTCAATTTTCTTCTGAACGTCTTCCAACTTTCACTTATATATAGTATTGATGATTTAATTGTATACTAATATATTCCATTAATGAATGCAAAAACTAAAAAAATACATAAAAGGCATAAATAATTATTATTTTTAGAGAAAAAAAATCGACGATGGTCAATCTGCATGTGCAGTTTCAATTCTCGTTTTAACGTCTTCTAACTTTGACTTATTTGTAGTATTGATGATGATTTAATTGTATTCTAATATATTCCATTCATCAATTCCAACCTAAAAAAATACATAAAAACAATATATATTTATTATTTTTAGAGAAAGAAAATGGACTATGATCAATCTGTATGTGCAGTTTCAATTTTCTTCTGAACGTCTTCCAACTTTTACTTATATGTAGTATTGATGATGATTTAATTGTATTCTAATATATTCCATTCATGAATTCGAAAAATAATAAAATATACAAAAAGAATATAGTTATTATTTTTGGAGAAAAAAAATTGACTATGGTCAATCTGTATATGCAGGTTCAATTTTTTTTCTTGACATTTTCCAAATTTTACTTATATATTTACTTAAATATATTCCATTGATGGAGGGAGTATACATGTAAATACCCTAACAGGGTATACCGTGGAATAAATACTATTACTACTACTATATTTCATTAATGAATTCTAAAACTCAAAAAAATATGCAAAAAGAATACATGTGATTATTATTTTTAGAGCAAAAAATTGACGATGGTCAATCTGTATATGCAGATTCAAATTTTTTCTCAACGTCTTCCAAATTTTACCTATATGTAGCATTCCAACCGAAAGAAAGAATTCCAACCGAAATAAATATGTCAAAATATAAAGATTTTTGTTAATTTTAAAGAAAAATTCACGATGGTCAATCTATATAATACGTAAATCTATTCTCAATGAAAATAATTGAATACGAGAATACCCGAAATGCATGAAGCACGGTATATACCCGTTGCATAATAATTGATCCTTACAACTAAACAATTAACTCTCGTTTGGAGAATCAGAGTATCGTAAAGTGACGCTTTTACGCCAAAAAATCGATTCATGTGACTCAGAATGTGTTCATCTGACAACAAAATAACTCGATGTTGACTTTTGCATCGTTGGGCACGATGACAATATTTTTTACACAATTGCCAAATTTTTGGCAGTTTTAAGCGACGAAAATCACTTTGACATTTTTAGTATCCTTTTTTAAATCTACGTGCTGAATTGATAAAAAAAATGTCGTAATAAAAATAGTGATGTGAAAAATGAAAAACCGTCTTGCGGAATCGAGTTAGAGGAGTCGAAATGAAATCTACGAATTTCGAGGAAGATTGTAGATGTTGTGTGTCGTCATCGCGAGCCTCGAAACCACATCGTCATGTATCGATTTTCCGCGTCATTATATACCACACGAGCCGCGTGAGCCACAGAGAGAAAGCTTTACTATACCTCACCTGTACCATTTTGTATGTACATTTACACTCACACATACGTATACGTAGAAGTCCGTGATTTATCGATGGTAGGTGGAGTCCAATGTACTAAATCTGTCTTAATGCGAAACTTCGAAATAACTCGGTTTATCGCTTCAACAATTTGTCCGCGCCACGATCGCGCGCTCAGCTTTTTGCGTGATCGCTCCCTTCACTGCTGTCATTTATTTTTTCATTTTTTACACTCTTTCTTCGTCGTTTTACACGTTACGTTGAACGAGTCCGTCAACTTCTTATCCCCTAATTTATCGAGAGAAATTCATAGCGAACAGAAGAGACGAAATTAACAAACTCAAAACCACGAGTTTGGTGGAGGCATCTGCGAAGCAAAAATAAAAGAAACATCGCTTAGTTCTTCGATAAGCAAGTGACGTTGATCGAGTAGTGGGGCACCGTCGAATTCGTAATTTATGCAATTATTTATCGCGAATCGCTTTATTTGGAAATGAAGCCGAGGCGCGCGGTTGCTGCGTGACGTTTTTCAAAATAAACACGCCAAAGTGTCTTCAAACAATTTCGTTAATTTTCATTATATATTTGTAGCGCAGACAGTGATCATCTAATTTTTTGACCGTATCAAATGTCACAAGATAATGAAATTTCCTCTCACAACCAAATGATTCCCATTAATTTCGTATAAATTATCATATCTTTGCTGAAGAGCCACACATGAGGTTGAAATTTGCATCGTTGGAATGCAATGATTCTTTTTGGTTGTTTTTCGTTTCTTTATTTTTACCATTATTCAAAGCATTTTTCTACAAATTAAGGTCGTAATGACTAATAAATTAAATGTAAAAAAAAATTCTTAAAAAAAGATTTTATTTAATGTACTAAAAAGTAGAAAATATTTTTCAAATCACCTATCTGTGACTATAAATAAAAGTTTGGGGCGCTCAACTTTTTAAGTGTTTAATAAATTTGATCAATTCAGTTTCATCAACCGTATTTAATTTGGCATAATAGTAATTAGAAAAATTATTATCACACGTTTATACTCAGTTTCAGGATTTTTACTTAAGAAATCTAAGGTTGTTTAACAGTAAATTAAATACAGTTGACATGTTAACGGATTTATGTAAATTTAAAGATTATATGTCAAAATTTTTAGCGCCTCAAGCTGTTATTCATAGTGACATATCGGTGAAGTTGTAAAGAAAGTTATTTTCTACCTTGTAGTACATTAAATCAAAGCTTGGTTTTTTAAATATGATTTTTACATATAAATTATTTCCTACTTTTTCGTATTTAATTGATTTTACTAGTTAGTTGTTACTAGTAGTTTACTAGTTTACGAGTTCGTACGTTAGGAACATGGAATGCTTGTGAAAAACAACAAAGACTGTAATTGGGATTGAACTTCCGACTAATTACTGCATATAAACTTTTCACATACAATCACAGTCGGCTACGAATTTGTTCGTATGTATTCGTGAGATTTTATGTGGATGATTAGGTGTCACTTATTTTACATGAAAAGTTGAACATTTTATGGATATTTTTTTTAAGTTCAATGCATTTTCACCTTTTCGATGCATATTTGCAAAATTTCAGAGCTCTAAGTAGTCGGGGAGTGGGTGAAGAATAAATTTTCCGTTCTGCATCTCACAGAAAGATTACTTTAAAATTACTTTTTAAAATAATTTGCGCAACATGCGTAGTAAATTTATTTACAGCGCAGGCTATTATAGTCAGATGTTCGAATTGGTTTGTATGAAAATTCTGCATAAGATATGTTTTCATAAAGTTTCCTTAGCATTTAAGGCCTTAGGCCACAGTAACGGGTATGAAATCATGTGCGAATGTAACAATTTTTTTCGTATGAAAAAGTGATTCACTCCTAATTTTAGTTGCATATTTATTTAGTATGAGCTGTTAGAAAAAGTATATATATATTTTTTTTCGATGTACAAAATGGCCGACTACTCGAAACTTCTCGAAACAGCTTTTTTCCAATTGGCATGACAAATAACTTCCACAATTTTCACTCGATTTACTTCAAATTTAAAAGTTATATGCCTAATTGCACTTCGCAGAGAAGTACGTACTGAATTTCTGATTAATCGAAAACGTTTCATTTCATGAGCCGTTAATGAGCAGTTATAACGAAATTTTTCCCTGAAAATTCATTTCTTAAGTTCAAATACCTACAACTTTTGAATAAAACAATATTCTTTAAATTCCGTACGTACTTCTCTAGGTATTCTAATGTAGATTGATGAGAATTTTCGTTTTTTGTTCTAGGTGAAAAATCGTGGATGCTAAATGTCACATGCAGCGCCTAAAAAAAAGACAACAAAAAAAAATATCAGTCGGCCATCTTGTACATAGAAAAAAAAAATTTAACAGCTTGATATTCATACTAAATAGATGTGTAATTAATTTTATCAGTGAATCACTTTTTCATACAAAAAAAATTGTTAAGTTCGCACATGATTGTATACTCGTTACTGTGGCCTAAGGCCTTAAGATTGAAAAGAAGACTTTTCTAGATAAAACAAATAACCAAGAGTATTTTTTTCACCCGGTGAAAAAAAGTTATTTTTAGAAATGGCATGCGCAAACCAAAAGCAGATGATTTTCATCTCGAAATTTGTCGGACTTTGACTAAACTGAAGTTCCAGCATATAGTAGGACATGACCTATCGACAGTTGCAGGATTATCCATTTATAACAGGACACCATGGATGTACATACATATATATATATATATATATGTGTGTGTGTGTGTGTGTGTGTGTGTGTGTGTGTGTGTGTGTGTGTGTGTGTGTGTGTGTGTGTGTGTGTGTGTGTGTGTGTGTGTGTGTGTGTGTGTGTGTGTGTGTGTGTGTGTGTGTGTGTGTGTGTGTGTGTGTGTGTGTGTGTGTGTGTGTGTGTGTGTGTGTGTGTGTGTGTGTGTGTGTGTGTGTGTGTGTGTGTGTGTGTGTGTGTGTGTGTGTGTGTGTGTGTGTGTGTGTGTGTGTGTGTGTGTGTGTGTGTGTGTGTGTGTGTGTGTGTGTGTGTGTGTGTGTGTGTGTGTGTGTGTGTGTGTGTGTGTGTGTGTGTGTGTGTGTGTGTGTGTGTGTGTGTGAGTGTGTGTGTGTGTGTGTGTGTGTGTGTGTGTGTGTGTGTGTGTGTGTGTGTGTGTGTGTGTGTGTGTGTGTGTGTGTGTGTGTGTGTATGTGTGTATGAAAAAAGGTCCATTCGCTGAAGTTTTCGCGAATCGAATACTATCGAGGGATATTTGTTAACCGTACGTCATCGTATATCATACACTTGCAAAAAATCCAATATCCATCTCGTATTCCGAGTACTGCGCACACCGCGCTTCTATAGTAAGCTTGAAGTAATTACCATTTTCGCAGAAGGTAGAATTAATTTTCCTTGCATCGAAGTCACAGGTGCAAACGCCCTTTAGACAGTGGACGGAATCGAGGTCGGATTTGACGTAACATTCACCCCGAGAATAGCACGTTTCATCGAGAACTGGAACAAGAAGAGAGACGTCGTGGATCATATAACACGGAAGGTACGAGCTTGCCTGGCAAACTTTTCTCATTTCAATGAATAATTGGATTGTTCCGTCCAATCACCTCTCGTCCGGTAACATTTTTCATATTTCCGATGTTGACCCGCATCACATTTGCATGAACCGATCGTCCGGGACGTTGCCCCGATAATCGTTGACTCGTCGGATTCGGCCACTTCCGGTTTGAAGCATCGCGCATCCGCTACACTGGCCGAACATTGCACATCGTACTGGCATTCCCCACCGAACGGGGAAACTGCCAAGAGGAAATTGATGGTAACTGTGGCATTCAGTTTCTCATTCATTAGAAATCATAATCACATTGATCCCGAATCAATATTAACCCTCGAACCGAACATTATTTTTCGGCACCTTTTAACGGAATACTATATTCCCGAAATATTCCCGAAATATTCCCGAAAAAACGCTTTTTTGGACCTTCTAATTCAGTCTCCGGCCCTAACCGATTTCAGCGGGTCTGTGGCAGTGAACGAACCTCTACCCCAAACTTTTTTTTGCAAAACAGTGTTGAAAAGCCGAGGACGCAAATGACCCATTCGGTTCGAGGGTTAGTTGGAAAATTAACGGAAATTCCATTGCGGAGTCGACACGAAATTAATTAGTATATAATTAAGGGGTTACCCCCACTGGCGATTTTGAAAAAATCGATTTTTTTTTATTGCATTTTTTTGAAGTATAAGTATCCGGGCCCATACTTCTGTATGGGCCCGGAATAGATGACTCTATGTAATTTTACAAAAAAAAATATTTTCTTCGTGTAAACTGAAATTGAAACTTTAAACGCGTTTTTCTCAAAATGGCATTTCTGAAGTCGGTGACCAAGATTACTCGAACACTAATGAACCGATCTTCTTGAAATTTTGCAGGCTTATTTAATACATAAAAATGTAGTCTTTAATCGTTCGATTTTTTTTCGAAAAAAATGGCCGTTTTATAGCCAAAAAACGGCCGTTTTTTTTCGTTAAAATCGAACCATTAACTTTGACTGCCCGCCATTTTGTGAAAAATGAATATTTTTTAAAATCCTTCGATTAAAGACTAGTTTATACTTATATTTGACTAAATCCATCCGCATTTTTTTTTCAGATGATCCAATTCGCCGCAATGTTGGTCACCGCAAACCGTGTATATAAAAACATTATTTCATTGACGGCCATTTGCCACTAAACAATGTAATATTTTTCAATAAAAAAATTACTGAAAGTTCTTCAAGATGTGTTCTTTAAGATGGTACATTGATCGATTAAAAAAGTTTTGTGGTTTTCTTTAAAAAAAATCATGAAAAAGGCCTTTTTTGCGCTACAAGTGGGGGTAACGCCTTAAGTTTATTTTACGTAAAAAAACACGTTAATGAGAAAATATAACTCACTAGCGGATTTATAAGTTTGTATGAAGTGAACCGTTATTCTTACCCGGGATGCAGATATCGGGGGCAGGAGAAACAAGGTCTTTCCCGCATTGGCAAATCTCCGAGACACACGTGGCATTTTTCGTATTGCAATCATGACTGGTTTTGCACGGTGCGTCAATTCCTACCAAAGACATTCGTAGAATTAAGGGTTAGTGTGAGAGGAGTGAATAAAATGTAACACGAATGGGCGAAGACGAAAGCGTTAAGGGGTGAGATGCAGTCAGAATTAAAAAAAAATCGATTATTTTATTTACTTTTTCTTGGAGTATGATGTTTCGAAAATATTCCCTGAAAATTTCAAGTCAATCCGATGAATAGTTTCCGGGATATTCCACAATTAGTGAAGGGGCCACGTCTATTCTTAACGTATAGACGTGGCTGACAAACGCGCAAACGATAATACCCGGGAAGACAGAATGCTTCGAAGACAACAACAAATTGATATTTTGGAAGCTTCCACATCGGCAGAAGCCCTATTGTATGGGCCAGGAATTGATGATTCGATGTAAGTCATTTTTTTATTAGTATTTCTATACATAAATCAAGTGTATAATTGGAAAACTCTTTCAGAAATGGTAAAAAATGTATTACTCAAACACTATGAACTTTAGCAAAATTTTATAAAGAATACTTTCGTTTTAAAATTGCCCAAAATGCTTAAAAATAATAATTCATTCTAAAAACTTCAATTTTTGAAAAAATTGTTTCAACAATTGCTATAAACAATTAAATGCTCGACTTTTCGGCAGAAAAAATGTGATATTCGGATTCAGCGGATCAAAATACATAACAAAAGTTTAGCTTCATCCATCGAGTTCAAAATTTTACGAACATATTACCGTATCCACATCGAAAACCTTTGAACGCGTTTTTCTCGAAACTATGTTTTTCAAGTCGGTGACCACTATAATTCAAAAACCACTCGATGGATGTTGATGAAATTTGGTGTGCTTATTGATAGCATTAAAAACTAGTCCTTAATCGAAGGATTTTCATTTCCGTTGAAAATTTATATTTTTTGGTCGCAAATCGAAAGTTATCTGTCGAAAGCCGCCATTTTGTTAATTTTTGAAAACAAAAAGCTTCGATTAAGGACTAGATTTATTATTAAACTAATGATTTTTTTTGGTTTTTTTTTTATTTCAGATGATCTAGTAAAATTTTGTGATTGTCACCGCAAAGCACTACATGCCGAAGGGGGTCCGACATAGATGGCGATATTGTTATAAATAATCAATATTTTTCTTTGAAAATTTGTACAAGTCAAGTTGAAATATAACATAAAAAGTCTGTGTAACCGCTTTTGTAAAACAAACTTAATTACTGTAAAAAAAAAATTATTGAAAATGCTCGTTTTTCACGCCTCTGACAGCAGCTCACCCCTTAAGGGCTCACACGTAGTTGGAATTTTTGAAAATATCTCCTTCTTGGATTTCGATAGATTCTCACAATATAACATTTCAAAAATATTCTCAGAAAATTTCGAGTCGATCCGTTCAAAATTTACGGAGTTATGGGTGTTTATAGGCAGGGTCCGCGAGTCGGCGAACTTCAACCCTTAATTGCCACACTTCTCTAGAATACACATCATCAACGCATTTTCGCATAAGAAAAAAAAAGTGGTGGGCTTGTTTCGAACCTCACAGTGGCAAGTAAGGGTTTAACACGTTTTTCTTGAAATAATTTTTTCAAATTCGGTGACCACGATATCCCAAAAATCACTGCATTGGTCAACTCCAAATTTTACCAGTTTCTTTTACATTTCTAAAGGATTTTTTTTTCGCTGCATAGTTTTTTTTAATAACGAAAGTAGAGGGTTTTTTTCACCGAAAATCAATACTTTTACCTTGGACCACGGCCATTTTTTCGGAAATCAATATTTCATGGAATTCTTCGTCCAAGCATTAAATCATTTCATGCTAAAACTAAATGCGTTTGATTTTTTTCATTTCGGATGATTTGTTTCCGAGCAGCAAATGGTCACGGCGAAGGACGTTTTTCGAACAGCGCTCTGCATAAACCATTTTATCTACCACATTATAAATATTTTTCAATACCAAAATTGTACATAAAATACTTCACACCATACTCTTTAATGTAAAAAAAATCATTTGAAAGGCTGCATCCGTTTTCCCAGAAAAAAATTACGAAAATTTCACTGTTTTCCGACGACGAGCTAGGTGTAACCTATTAAGGCGGTTGTCCCATGTGATAGGTCCAAATAATCGAAAATATTTTCTGTTGCACAAATTGCGAAAAATATGTGTGTGTGTTACACAGACCCGGCATAGCAGACTAATGGTGAGTCATCATTTTCTTTCTGTAAATCGTACTAGAACTTTTAAGGATGTATGGCAGCTACTGCAGAGTCGTTACAGAACTGATTATGGAATTTGCAAAAATCGCATTTAAAGACTAAATAAAATAATTGTAGTATTCTTTGAAACTAAAAAGGAGATTTACCACAGCTCAAAGTAAAACATGCGGTACAGAAAGAAGAATTTTCAATTTTTAACTGCAAATTTAGTTGCTGATTTGATGAACGTTTTCCCTGACGTTGTCGTGGTTACGACATACGAGCTAAAGAAATACGAAAACGGTCCCATTTAACTCGCAATATCTCGCAAAATATATGGGCACATATCGATTTTTTTTAACGTATCATGCATATTACAGCGATACCGCACAAAAGTTTTTTTTACAAAAGAGTACTCCGGAAACACCTTTTTTGCCAATGTAAAGGGAATTTTGGACGTACAGTCCTATGTTCCCCGTGTTAAATGACCCAACTTTGAATTCGTTTATCTCAGCATTCACGTGGGCAAATTTTGTTTTTTTAATCTCAAAAAGTTCTCGATATTTTCCTTTACAATATCAGTGAGTTTCAATTCGAACAGTGGTAAATAATTTAGTTGCCATACATCCTTAAACGTGTTTTGCCAAAATTGTATTTTTCAAATTGGCTTCCATGATATCTAAAAAACTATTGAACGGATTTCGCTCAATTTTGTATGGTATAGTCAGCACATCTATAGTTCTCACTCGAACTAGAATATTTCTGATATCTGCCATAGGTTTTTGAAGCTAAAAAAGTCGAAAAAATGACGAAACTTGGAACTTAACTTTTAAAACCGTGCCAAAAATTCAATTTTCGATATGTTTACTTAACTCTAGTTTCGGCGATAGCCTCAGCTCTGCAAATTAAAATGCTGTTTGAGTTTTTTAAATTCCAATGAGCAAAACCTCCGGAACCATCGCAGCCGTCAACCAAGTTCTTTTACACATGAGTGTCTTCCGAACGGTATAAAGTTGATTCAAGGCGATACTTTCGTTTAATAAAATGCTGAGGGACTGTAGAAATGTTAATAAATGTGTGGTAAAAATTCAAAGATAGCGTGTTTTAATGGTTCAAAAAATGAAATACCCAGAATTTTTTTTTAGAAATTGCTGTCACATGGGATGACCCCATTAAGGGGTAACGCCACTGTCGAATTATCAAAAAATTGATTTTTTTAAAACTGGCTTAAGAGATGCTTTGAACCATCTAGAATAGGGGAGGAAAAGTTTGGTACCTATAAAACAAAGGTCCGCAGGCCCGTGTGGGTCTGCGGTGGCAGTGGCTGGCCCGTGTGCGAGACGTCGACCGTTTTTCTCGGAACATAATATTTCAAAATGACACGCAGCATAACTTCAACAATTTTCATTCTTTTCACTCCAAAGTTTGAGCACATCTTTAAAATAACATTCCAAAGAAAAATACGTACGGGTTTTTCCATGAGTTAATTATAACATTAGTTATTAACAAATATCGTCCTTTTTTTGTCAAACATTGAGTTTTTATTTTAAATGCTTGCCAATTACACAAAAATTCATATTTTCAAAATCCCCTACGTATTTCTCTAGCTATACTCATGTAAATTAATAGATTTTTTTTAAAGGGGAGATATACACCTAGATGGTCGCGGTCGAGGATTTAGAAGCTATGAACATTCCGTCGACCGTAGAAGACCTACACTATGGGCCTGCTATCGATCATTCCATGTAAGTTGACAAATTTCATGATTTATTCATTCCCAAATTTTCAAACGCGTTTTTCTCAAAACCACGTTTTTCAAATCGGTACCCAAAATTTCTCGAAAACCAATGAACCGATTGCCTTGAGGTTTTTTGTGGTTATTCTATACACCATTATCTAGTACTTGTCATAGGATTTTTTTCCCGTTACTTAGTTTTTGTTTTATAGGCAAAATAATAACTAATTTTTGGCCCAAAAATCACTATTTATGTTCAAACGTCCGCCATTTTGTCATAAATCGATATTTTCAAAATCGGCTATGACGAGTACTAGATTATAGTATCTAATTTAATAATCTTTTTGGTTTTTTTTCAGATGATTTTTGAAGAAACGCCAGTGGGTACCGTATACGCAGATTTTTTTACGACGGTCCAAGGATCATACAATATCCTTGTATATTTTTGATATTTTTAAATAAAGAAAATTAAACATATTTTTGAATGTATATACTTTTCGATAATTAAAACCCCAATCCGAAATTTCAAATAGTTTTCCTTGAAAAAATTCACCAAAATGACCTTTTTTCCGGCTCCTAGGTGTATATCTCCCCTTAATTCCCAATTCTCAAATTAAACATACCTCCCGAGAATGGCTCCAGCGTCACCATTTTGTATCATTCTTTAATATTAATTTTTTTTTGTAAACTTAAAGATATGTCTAATAACATCCTTGAATATTATTATCCTATCACTTGTCCTTCCGCCCAACAAAAAATCGCGAAGAATCACTCAATTTTAGACGTTTACAGTGGTTTAAGCCCTCAAACGAGTGTTGAAGGGTATCACAGTAATATTGCCATGTTCCGTGTTGATTGCTAAAAAAATACTCACCGGCAACACATACACCCGAGAGATTGAAATAAGTATCGTTGCACACGCAAGACTCGTTGAAACATCGGACATTGCTTAAGGGCTTGCAATCCACATCGGCTGAGCAGGAACTCCCGATGAACGGATTATCGTCGATGCAAGCGGTTTTAGCCGTGTTGACATGAGTACCCACAGGACACGAGCATTCGTACTTTTCGTTGCAAGTTAGTTTTGAACCGAATTCAGCTACGTAACAATCCGCATCCTTTCGGCAACTCTCTCCTATTCCTCCGTTTCGCCAGCAAAACATTTCGTCCTCGACGTAGTGAGAATTCTCGTTGCAAACGCACTGTTTGTTGCAAACCGAATCCGGCCCGAACGCGTAGCATTGCTCGTCTGACTTACAGAACGAGTTGAACGACCTCGTGACTAAAGGAATCAATGGAAAAACCAACGTTGGATTAAGGGGTTACTCCCACTTGCGATTTTGAAAAAATCGATTTTTTTTATTGCATTTTTTTGAAGTGCAATTTGAAGTGCAGTTTTTTTTATGCCCGGAATAGATGACTCTATGTAAGTTTACAAAAAAAAAAATATTTTTTTCGTGTAAACTGAAATTGAAACTTTAAACGCGTTTTTCTCAAAATGGCATTTCTGAAGTCGGTGACCAAGATTACTCGAACACTAATGAACCGATCTTCTTAAAATTTTGCAGGCTTATTTAATACATAAAAATGTAGTCTTTAATCGTTCGATTTTTTTTTCGAAAAAAATGGCCGTTTTATAGCCAAAAAACGGCCGTTTTTTTTAGTTAAAATCGAACCATTAACTTTGACTGTCCGCCATTTTGTGAAAAATGAATATTTTTTAAAATCCTTCGATTAAAGACTAGTTTATACTTATATTTGACTAAATCCATCCGCATTTTTTTTTCAGATGATCCACTTCGCCGCAATGTTGGTCACCGCAAACCGTGTATATAAAAACATTATTTCATTGACGACCATTTGCCACTAAACAATGTAATGTTTTTCAATAAAAAAATTACTGAAAGTTCTTCAAGATGTGTTCTTTAAGATGGTATATTGATCGATTAAAAAAGTTTTGTAGTTTTCTTTTAAAAAAATCATGAAAAAGGCCTTTTTTTTGCGCTACAAGTGGGGGTAACGCCTTAAGAGGGAGGCGAGGAAAAAAATTTGCTGATTTTCATGATTTTTTTTTAAAAGAAAGATCTCGTTACCATTTTTGAGACTTAGCGTACATTCTGTTACTACCTTTCGCTGTTATATGGTATATTTTTAGTTGATTAATCTTTAAAAATGGCGGAGGTATGGCACGGTCTTCTAAACTGCATTTTCAAAATTGGCGTGACGTATAGCTAAAAATTTAATCGACCGATTCTGATGAAATTTGGTATTCATCTTTCTAACTTTATTGTCTAAAACATGACCCTAAATATTTTGAAAAATTAAAAAAAAAAAAGTATTTTTTAGTGCCAAATTTGGCCATATTTTTCGAAAAATGCACTTTTTTCGTTTGAAAGCGTACCATTTAATCGATTTGCATAATTTCTCACTTTTTCTTGGTTCATATACCGCGTATGAGTGTTGGTGAAAAAAAATTCTTCGTTGGTTTTTTTTTCAGATTAATTTCACCGACGCTACGTGTCACGTCGTCTGACAACGTTCGCCACAGCCTGTTTAAAAGACCGTGTCATACATCCGCCATTTTTAAAGATCAATTAAAAAATACCTCGTCGCAGCCAAAAGTATTAATAAAACATCCCCTAAGTCTCAAAATTGGTGAAGAAATGTAAAAAATCATTAAAATCGTCTATTTTTTTCTCGCCTAAAGGTATCTTCCCCCTCAAACGATCCGGTGCTAACGGTTAACGATTGATTAATTTCACTTGTGTTATTGGTATGCATAATCATTAAAAACGATGAAAACGTTATGTTGAAAGTGTCCCAATGTGTCTTCTTCTGTATTTGAATGGCGTATGCTGATTCAAAATATTTATACAAGATCCAAATTGATGTTGAGAGTGTGGAGAAAAACCGAGAAATCTATGGTCCGACTTTAAAATTGTGCCAAAAATCGAAAAATAATCGGACCTCGATGAATTAGGCGGCAGTTTTTAGAGCAAGCGATTGGAAAGGGAATGCACGCAGAACGGAGTTTCAAATTGAATCGAAAAATAAATACTCGCCGGTTCAGAAAAGCCACTTTTTTGGCCGAAATGGGAATTTTTTTACTTTCATTTTTTTTTCTAAATTCATATCAATGTATCTTTAACCCTTGGATACGAATTCAACATTCATTTTCCCTGAAATTCTCAGTTTTTATCAAAAAATCGTCAAAAATGTGTGAAAACACATTGTTCGCGTTGAGCCGGCGTAATTTTCAAAATTTCCCATCGGATTGACCCTCAAAATCGTTTAAAAGACAAATAAAAAAGAATTCGTCTTATTTAGTTAGTTTTTCACTCGTCACAATCCAAATACATCAAACGGACGTAACGGCGGTCCTATTTGAGAGAAACAAACTTAATGTGAGGATTTTGCAAAGGATTTTGATAGACTTAGAGAATGTCGTTGGATTTATACCGAAACTCGACTAGTTTTCCCGGTAAGTGCACGTGAAAAACGGCCGAAAAAGAAGCAGCAGTATGCAAAAATTAGCAAAAATCAATGGTCCTTGTTTGAAATTCTGCCAAAAATCAGAAAATCACCGAAGCTGGACAAATCAAACGGCATTTTGAAGAGAAAATGATAACGAAGAGAACGAGCACAGCGTGGAGTTCTAAAGCGGAACAAAAAATAAATAACCGCCGATGGAGTGAAGCATTTTTGTTCACCAAAGAGCGAAAAAAATTTGGATTCTTAATATTTTTTTCTGCATCGCTATAAATGTATTTATATTTCCCGAATACGAATTCGCCGTTCATTTTTCCCAAAACCGTTAACTTTCATACTTAAAATCTCCAAAAGTGTAGAAAAACACATTTATCGCGTTTAATCGGCGTAATTTCGAGCTTCCAACAAAAACTCAGTTTATCGAAATTTTCCATCAGACAGACCTTTGAAATCGTTTAAGGGGAGATATACACCTAGATGATCGAAAAAATCGCTTTAGAAGCTATGAACATTCCGTCGACCGTAGAAGACCTACACTATGGGCCTGGTATCGATGATTCCATGTAAGTTGACAAATTTCATGATTTATTCATTCCCAAATTTTCAAACGCGTTTTTCTCAAAACCACGTTTTTCAAATCGGTGCCCAAAATTTCTCGAAAACCAATGAACCGATTGCCTTGAGGTTTTTTGTGGTTATTCTATACACCATTATCTAGTACTTGTCATAGGATTTTTTTTTCGTTACTTAGTTTTTGTTTTATAGGCAAAATAATAACTAATTTTTGGCCCAAAAATCACTATTTATGTTCAAACGTCCGCCATTTTGTCATAAATCGATATTTTCAAAATCGGCTATGACAAGTACTAGATTATAGTATCTAATTTAATAATCTTTTTGGTTTTTTTTTTTCAGATGATTTTTGAAGAAACGCCAGTGGGTACCGTATACGCAGATTTTTTTACGACGCTCCAAGGATCATACAATATCCTTGTATATTTTTGATATTTTTAAATAAAGAAAATTAAACATATTTTTGAATGTATATACTTTTGGATAATTAAAACCCCAATCCGAAATTTCAAATAGTTTTCCTTGAAAAACATCACAAAAATGACTTTTTTTCCGGTTCCTAGGTGTATATCTCCCCTCAAAAAATAGATAGAAAAAAATCTATTTGGCCACTTTTTCAAAATAGTAAAAATCCCTAATTTTCACACAGCCCTAGCGGCTATTCTACTTGAGTCATGGAGACTTATTTGGCAGTACTTCTCGATATTTGAGTAGTGTATCTCGTTATTAGCATTGCAACGCGTATGCGGCAAAAATGTTGATGCGGTCGAGAAACTGAAGGAATCAGCTTTCCACCCTGTTTCAAAATTGCAGAGATAGATTTGACGAAAGTATTGTCGAGAGGAGCTTACTTTTGAGGCACTCGAGGTTGTTCTTCGAAGGTACTCTAGCTCCTCCACAGCTCCAACGACCGTTGCGACATATCGAGTATTTGATTACAGCGTCACTGTCCGATCGGCAGATTTCACCCAGCTCTTCCAACACAGCAAAAAAATATTGAAATAAAATTGAAAACAATTTGTTTTTGGATTTTCATACGGTAGTACGGTCGCGAATTCATAATGACGAGCCGTTATTTCACTTCCCTTTTAGTCGAAATTATGATACAATCTCTAATTCACCAAATACATTTATATTCCATTTGTTACTAGGCATCTAGTAATCTGTGTTACTACTTTTTTCTTCTGATTGCATTAAATTATAAATTCACCTCATTATTTAAAATGATAAATTCATCTGATGACTTTAAATTATAAATTATAAATATTGTCAAATTGATATTAAAAATCGCAAAGACTTGCATCGTGTGAAAAATACCCCACAAGAATTGCAGTGTTATAGCGATTTGAGTAGAGGACTCTGCCACACTTTTGTTCAGCGTATTCCATTTTTTGCCTCGGGGGAAGGGAAGTTTTACTCAATAGAATTGTTAAAAGAAATTCGATTTTTGTTAATTTTGTTTTTTTTTAATAATAAAACAAAATGTAAAAAGGGTTTTTCTTTGAAATAATTCTAAAGATAATTATTAATTGTTTTTATATCACGATAATTCAAATTATGGATGTTGGCGCGAAATGAAATTGGTGTCATTTTACATCTGAATACATCTGAAGTGTCAACATGAAGGCAGCGCATAAGTCGCTTGGATCTCAATATTTTCCTATGAAAAAATTATGTAATATAGGTCAAATATAGCCAAATATATTCTCAATTTTCCGAAACATTTAATTGAGTAGTTTTCTTCCAAAAAATTCCCGAAAATCGCCCAAATTTTGAGCGTTCACACTGGTATAGCCCCTTAAGGTGGATTTGTGAAAGAAAATTCGAGTAATTTGCCGACTGTGAATTTTTAGGTTATGAGAGGCTTGATAAATTGTGTCAGTTATTGTCGCTACGTATCATAAGCACATTGAGAAAGACGTATTTTTAAAAGAATATTTCACTACGGTTTATGTTATAACACGTTTGCGCTTACATCAAAGTGGTCTTTAGAGCAAAAATACTAGGTGCGCAATTAAGTTTCCGGATTATTTTACCAATAAAAAATTGAAAATTTCAAGACAAATACAAAAAATAGTTCATTCGAAGTATCGACCCTCGCTATTTACACATTTTTGCCATCTCTCTGGCAATACATAAATACCGCGACGATAAAAAGACGCGTCTTTGGACTGAAACCATTCGTCCAACCAATTTTGTACCGCATCGTAATTGGCCAAGTGTAGCCCACCCAAGCCATGCGCCAACGACCGGAACAAGTGATAGTCCGAAGGGACCAGATCTGGCGAATACGGCGAGTGCGGTAGCAGATCCCATTTCAGTGTTTTTATGGTGTCCTGGACGATGGAACTGCGATGGCACGGAGCGTTGTCGTGCTGCAATATCACACGTTCGTGTCTCGTGTCCCATTCTGGCCGTTTTTCGAGCAATGCGTGGTTCAAATTGATTAGTTGTTGTCGGTAGCGATGCCCATTGACAGTTTCGCCCGGTTTCAGCAGCTGATAGTACACGATTCCTTTCTGGTCCCACCAAACGCAGAGCATTGTCTTTTTTCCGAAGCGATTTGGCCGTGCCGTCGATGTTGACGCTTCGCCAAGTGAAAGCCACGATTTTCTGCGTTTGGGATTCTCGAAATATATTCATTTTTCATCGCCAGTAACAATTCGATGCAGGAAACTCTTTCTGTTCTGCCGCAAAAGCAACATTTCGGAAGTGGCTCTTCGATTTTCCATTTGTCTCTCAGTCAACTCATGCGGCACCCACTTTCCTTCCTTATGAATTTTTCCCATGGCGTGCAAACGTTTCGAAATACATTGCCGAGTCACATTTAATGCCTCGGCAAGTTGATCTTCTGTTTGAGTGTCATCTTCATCCAATAACGCTTGCAGATCGGCGTCCGCAAATGTTTGCGGTCTTCCCGAGCGCTCCTTGTCCCCAGTCTCAAAATCGCCACTTCTGAACCGCTTGAACCAATCTTCACACGTTGTTTTTGATGGTATATGTTCGCCGTAGGCCTCCTCAAGTAACCAACGTGCTTCAGCTGCTGTTTTTTTAGATTGAAGCAGAAAAGCAATGCTTCCTGCAAATGCTGTTTATTTGGCACAAACTTCGACATTTTCGAGGTCAGAAAAAAAGTCGTTGTGTTGCGATAGTTGTTTATATTGCGACTGGGTATTCTTGACAGATGTCCAAGCTATAAAGACACCCAATTTCAGACCTGTATGCCGACTACATGTGTCGCTAGCGCCATTCATGTGTGAAACCTGGGAACTTAGTTGTGCACCTAGTATACCGACTTTCGAACGATGACGTCACAGAGAGCTCCGGTAACTTCGGATGCTCTCGGCGCGTTTTTGCCGAGCCGAACAGAACAACAATTTCAAAGTGCTATATCGCTGTTAATTGTTGAAAAAAAATACTTTACTTTAAAAACCGCACTTGATATTTACAATGAAAAAAAAAATTATTCCATAACCAAATTAACGCCATTATTATTATCGGTGCCAATTTTTAAGGCGTCTTCTCACTTTACAATTTTCAAAAAATCGATTTTTTTCATTACATTTGTCGAAAGCACATTTCCAAAAGTATCATACTAAAATTTTATGAAGATCGGAGGACTAACTATTTGTGTGACCTTTACCTTACTACCTTCATACGATTTTTCATTAAAAAAAACTTTAAACGCGTTTCTCTCGAAACAACGTTTTTCGACGGCTTGTTGATAAAATCTTCGAAACTACTGAACCGATCCTTATGAAATTAACTACATATTCTTTACAACTATAGCTATATCGCATATCAAGGATTTTTTACATTTTGATATTTACTATTTGCCAAAAACGGTGAAAAATACGATTTTTTTGTTTTTTTTCGAAAAATGTCCGCTATTTTGTTATTTTTGCATATATGAAAAATCGTATGATATGCGCTATTAAGGAGAGATATACACCCAGATGGTCGAGGTCGAGGATTTAGAAGCTATGAACATTCCGTCGACCGTAGAAGACGTACACTATGGGCCTGGTATCGATGATTCCATTTAAGTGTACAAATTTCATGATTTATTCATTCCCAAATTTTCAAACGCGTTTTTCTCAAAACCACGTTTTCCAAATCGGTACCCAAAATTTCTCGAAAACCAATCGACCGATTGCCTTCAGGTTTTTTGTGGTTATTCTATACACCATTATCTAGTACTTGTCATAGGATTTTTTTTCCGTTACTTAGTTTTTGTCTTATAGGTAAAATAATAACTAATTTTTGGCCCAAAAATTACTATTTATGTTCAAACGTCCGCCATTTTGTCATAAATCGATATTTTCAAAATCGGCTATGACAAGTACTAGATTATAGTATCTAATTTAATAATCTTCTTGGTTTTTTTTCCAGATGATTTTTGAAGAAACGCCAGTGGGTACCGTATACGCAGATTTTTTACGACGCTCCAAGGATCATGCAATATCCTTGTATATTTTTGATATTTGTAAATAAAGAAAATTAACCATATTTTTGAATTTATATACTTTTAGATAATTAAAACCCCAATCCGAAATTTCAAATAGTTTTCCTTGAAAAAATTCACAAAAATGACCTTTTTCCGGCTCCTAGGTGTATATCTCCCCTTAACATACTGAATCTAAAACCGTTTGATTTTTTTGTTTCGGATGATCCATCTCCGAGATTTCATCAACAGCGCAGACCTACAATTTTGTTAGAACATTTTTTTAACTACCATTTTCGTCTATAAACAGTGACTTAAATAAATAATTTTTTTTAATCGTATTTCGAAAGTGTATTTATTAAGTGTAACAACTTTTTTATTAATATTTATAATATAGACCTATAAAAAAATAATTAAAATAGCCTTTTATAGCGTCTAAAGTGAGAAGGAGCCTTAAGCCTTTTCCAATTCATACCTGGTATACAATTTTCCTTTTTGGAGTCAAAACCATATCCGTGTTTGCAAATACATCTGCCTGTCCCGGTGCACACAGACGGTCCGAGATGCGTACACTCACTGTCTTCCGTGCAGCCCAATTTGGAGAACTGTCTAACGTCGACATCGCGAAGTTCTCGAGAGTGAGATGCCAGGTCATTTGACGACTCACTTGCGTTACTGTATGGTGCGATCTTTGGGCTCACGTAACATCCTGACTGTTTATCGCACTGAGCTTTTTTATCGAATGTACAGTCCAAGTCTATAACGCACTCGGCCCCAATCGCTGTACATTTTATACAACAAAAAAGTAAGCGAATAAATTCTCGTTCCAACTTTTGCAATCTCGGGAATTATTCACACCACGTAGAAATCATTTGGACCTAACTTACGTATTAGGATGATGAGCTGATTCACTTTTTTTCGTTAAAGCTATATTATTCAATTTTTTATTGCGTTAAGTATGAGAAATTCTTCCATTTTTGCACTCGAGTTGCCTTTTTTCATTTTGGCTCATATATCACTCACTAAAACTAAAATCATGGCCGTTCTGAATCCTCAAATCATTGGTTTAGAAAAAATCAAAGGATTTATTAAATAAAACTGGTACTGAATTGTTTAAATATTCAGGTAACTATAAATTTGTTATCAGCATTCGATTAGAACGATTTTGTTTAATTCATACGTCACAATTGTTAGATCTCCACAGACGGGAAAGAAAGTCTAAAGATTGAGGCCGTAAAACGTCAATAAAAAGTTGTAAACAATTGTACTTTGAACAACTGCATTCTTTTATTATTTCCATCAGAATCCAACATTTTCTATGACGTTGAAGTTTGAATCGTTGGAATGCAACGATTTTTTTCTCCAGTTTTCATTTCATTATCTGCTTATCATTATTATCAAAAGCCTTTTGTGTGATTTTGAGGTTATTAATCTCGTTTAAGGGGTCACTCCCACTTGCGATTTTGAAAAAAGCGATTTTTTCTATTGCATTTTTTTGAAGTGCAATTTGAAGTGCAGTTTTTTTGATGCCCGGAATAGATGACTCTATGTAAGTTTACAAAAAAAATATTTTCTTCGTGTAAACTGAAATTGAAACTTTAAACGCGTTTTTCTCAAAAGGGCATTTCTGAAGTCGGTGACCAAGATTACTCGAACACTAATGAACCGATCTTCTTGAAATTTTGCAGGCTTATTTAATACATAAAAATGTAGTCGTTAATCGTTCGATTTTTTTTCGAAAAAAATGGCCGTTTTATAGCCAAAAAACGGCCGTTTTTTTCGTTAAAATCGAACCATTAACTTTGACTGTCCGCCATTTTGTGAAAAATGAATCTTTTTTAAAATCCTTCGATTAAAGACTAGTTTATACTTATATTTGACTAAATCCATCCGCATTTTTTTTTCAGATGATCCTCTTCGCCGCAATGTTGGTCACCGCAAACCGTGTATATAAAAACATTTTTTCATTGACGGCCATTTGCCACTAAACAATGTAATATTTTTCAATAAAAAAATTACTGAAAGTTCTTCAAGATGTGTTCTTTAAGATGGTATATTGAACGATTAAAAAAGTTTTGTAGTTTTCTTTAAAAAAATTCATGAAAAAGGCCTTTTTGCGCTACAAGTGGGGGTAACGCCTTAAACTATTTTCTTCTCTAGTGTTTTGTGATAGAAAAAGTTTTAAAAAATCGTCACGACCCAGTACAGTCTAGAAAATATAATATATTTTTTTCCAATTCAATCTTGGATTATGACTTACGCCCCAACCTCCTCAAACTATTTCACAAATGGTAGAATTAAATTATTGTCTTATCGTTACCTGTAGCGGCGCGTCTACACGTGCGGTATTCGCGTTGATAGAAACCTTCGCTGCACTGACACGACTCGTTTTTGCACGAAAGGGCCTCGAAGTCTGCATTGACGAAACAATCGTCGTCCGTTTGACACTTCTCCCCGAGACCTTTGATTAACGATCAGACGGTTTTAATTTCAAGCCGAATCCGCAATGTCGACTCATCGACGACTCGATCTGTTATTATTATGGTCACGTTAATCGTGAGTTATTTTGTCGCTCACCCGAAGACTTGTTGCATCGGCCGTGAAGATAGTGATAACCCGTGGCACAGTTGCAACTTCCATTTGTGCATGTGCCACCTACTGACATATACGCGACGCACTGTGACGTCTCCGTACAGTTATCGCCGTATGCGGTTGCAGCTGCAACGTATGCAACATTTATTCCAAAATTTTGTTTATTGAATTCTTACTAAATTTATTATTTCACGGGAAATATTTTCTGGCAAGAAACAAAATTGAGCTCCAACGTATTCGGAACACCGGAATATTACAAATAATGATAAATTAATCGTTTCTGGATGATCGGGATAAACATTTCTATAAAAATTGTCGTATTCTTCTCAGATAATTTTTCCCTGACGATGAAAGTGGCGCGAGATTTATGGATCGTGATCATCGAATTATAACAATATAATTCCTATTGTTAGAAATATACAAATGTACACATTTTAATTTGCACAATATTCGTCAAGTTATTTACAATTTTTGCAATTACTCATTATTATTCAATAATGAAAAAGGATGAATTGTATTTTTCGAGCCTTGCATGCACGTAAGAATAAATGTGAAATTTCGTAGCACAGATGTGGAAGTTGGTAGAAGTTTTGTCGTTCTCATGGAATTATTAAATGCCAATGAGCAGTACTGAAGAATTAAATACCTTCTAAGCAGGCTGTCATGGCGGCATTGAAGACATAACCCGATGGACATTGACACTTATTTTCTTCATTGCAAAAACTTAGTGGAGTTGAGCAAGTTAAATTTGATGTGCAGCTCCAATCGACGTTGCTGTAAACATCGTATGTGCTGCTTCCATCAATGGGCGAGACGGCTGAAGCTGCAAGCAGTACACTCCCGTCACTCAAGAGTATGCACATGGTCAACATAACCTCAAATTTTCGGACAGAGCTCTGTCAAAGATGGTTAAGGTAGTGCTATCGCTTTACACTAGTCATACCACTGATCATACTTGAGACTTGTACCATTTATATTTTTAACACATAAAAAAATGTGTAATAACTACATTTTCCATGTGTAAACTGTTTAATTAATGTTCACATTTAATTAGAATAATGAAAAAATATTTATTCCAAGGATTCGCGCAGTATTTCTAGGTTTGATATTTGGCAATATCGGTTCTATCTCCGTCTCTTTTTACTCAACCAGACGAGTTTAACCTCCATGCTTTTCAACGTCGATCTGTCAAAACAATGTCAGGTGCGGAAAATATAAAGCATTGTATTCGGGCCACGATTGGTAAAAAGCGTGGAAAATTTGTGTCGGCGAAATATGTCGGTTAAAAATGAAATATGTGTGGAAATTCGAATGAGTGAGATTAGGTTAGGACTACAGTCAGCTGTTGCCTTGCTGTCACGTCTCTTTATCGTAGCAAGTTGTAATAAACCCAATAGCGGAAATTCAAATTAAACTTGATATTAGGGGCCGTCCATATATTATGTCATAGATTTTTGCTGATTTTCGACCCCCCCCCCCCCCCGAAATCATGCTATCCTTCCTATCGTCATAATCCAATTATCGTTACCGTCATTCAGCGACCAGACCCCCCCCCCCCCCTATTTTAAAATAACGTAATTTATGGACAGCCCCTTACATAAAAATTAGGTCATTAAGCGTATTTTTTTTAGAGCACTGGATTACTACAAGTGTCAAGTATGTAAATCTGATTATTTTTACGAATCTGACGGATTCCCACTGTTATATACACATTTTTGTAGCGACCGGAAATTGGGTTTTTGCATGTCGTCTCGGAATTACTTCACAAAAATACGCAATTTTAATATTTCCTTTCTCTGTAATTGGAAATTTTACAGAGATGATTATGAATATATTTAGTGAAGCTCAAAAAAAATTATGAAAATCCTATGGATTGAAGCCTGGCGACAGGACTACCTTAAGTTTTTCGGAATAAAACGAAACGTCACGTTTTGTAAGATTCACTGACACAGAACTCGACGATTTTCTTTTACCCTAAATATTATTAATCGCTGAGAAATCTCTATCCGAAGATTGCAGCTATCATTCTCCGCACTCATATGTCACGTGGCAACGCTTTAACTCTGCTTTGATGTTACTTGACACGTTTTCTCAAGCAGAATCTGCGCACGTTGTTGGAAAATATTCCTCATTGTGAAGTGAGCATTTGAGTGCCACTTAAGGGGCCAGTCCACTTTGAAAATTTCAAAAAATCGAAAGCAAGCAAGACTTGAAGAAATCGACGATGATGAGCAATCAGAAGGGATTGTGTACGCTGCAGGAATTGCCGATTGAGTTTAGGTAAGAGTTTTTCATAGTATAAACTTCAAACGCAGTTTTCTCGAAACAAATTTTTCAAAATCTAGCTCCATCGTATCTCTAAAACTAATAAACCGATTCTCTTGAAATTTGAACCACATGTTGTAAACGTGATTCGCAACAAGATGACCCTCGATGGTTTAAAAAATTTTATTTTTACTCTTTTTTGCAAAAAACTGCGAAAAAACGCGTTTTTAAAATACCATTTTCGTTTTTTATCTGCCATTTTTTTATTTTTTTGACGAAACATTATATCCGAGGGTCATTTTGTAACTGGTGTCATACTGAATCTAATGGACTTTGATTTTTTTGTTTCAGACAAGCCGTTGCCGAGTTGTGATGGAGCTACGTAGCCCACCTATTTTCGAAGCGTTACCTTAAACTATATTTTTTGTACTTAAAAATGAATAAAAATGAATTAAATTTTTTTTAATGTATTTCAAAACTTTAATCATCGAGCCCAACAACTTTTATTTTCATATGTTTTATAAAATCCTCAAAAAAAATCGCGAAAATAGCCTTTTTTCGTGGCTCCAAAGTGGACTGGCTCCTTAAGGGGTTACCCCCACATGCGATTTTGAAAAAATAGATTTTTTTTATTGCGTTTTTTTGAAGTGCAATTTGAAGTGCAGTTTTTTTTATGCCCGGAATAGATGACTACGTAAGTTTACAAAAAAAAATATTTTCTTCGTGTAAACTGAAATTGAAACTTTAAACGCGTTTTTCTCAAAATGGCATTTCTGAAGTCGGTGACCAAGATTACTCGAACACTAATGAACCGATCTTCTTGAAATTTTGCAGGCTTATTTAATACATAAAAATGTAGTCTTTAATCGTTCGGTTTTTTTTCGTTAAAATCGAACCATTAACTTTGACTGTCCGCCATTTTGTGAAAAATGAATATTTTTTAAAATCCTTCGATTAAAGACTAGTTTATACTTATATTTGACTAAATTCAACCGCATTTTTTTTTCAGATGATCCACTTCGCCGCAATGTTGGTCACCGCAAACCGTGTATATAAAAACATTATTTCATTGACGGCCATTTGCCACTAAACAATGTAATATTTTTCAATAAAAAAATTACTGAAAGTTCTTTAAGATGTGTTCTTTAAGATGGTATATTGATCGATTAAAAGAGTTTTGTAGTTTTCTTTAAAAAAATTCATGAAAAAGGCCTTTCTTTGCGCTACAAGTGGGGGTAACGCCTTAACAATAACGTACACGCGCAATAGAAAAAGCGGAATTAATCGTATTGCAAAAAAAAAAAAAAAATTTTTGTACCAACGTCACGTTGCAGAAAGAGAAAGTGAAAGGTCACTAAGAGAAACCTCGTGGTGGTAGTTTTACCATGAAAATGGCGGATCGCGTGTCGTGATTTTTTGGCGAATTGTTGCGTTTATACGAAAGCATTGCGAATCAAGCACGAGGATTTCGCTGTATATAAACTTGCGGAATAATGTTAAGGAGAGATCGCTTTAGTGCGATGCGTGTCGGAGAATAATTTCATGGACTATCGTGTGCACGAAGAAAGGGCAACGTTGTTGCTTTTTTTCCCTTCGTTGCTCGATGTTTTCAAGGAAAACACAGTGAACGCGAGCCCGCGATAAGTCGTGATACGAACACATTGACAATGACATTAATCGACGAGAAAAGTATGAAGATTTTCAAAAAATGATTACCGGATATTCCGAAGTCCCGGATGCCGTACAACGTCATCGAAAAAAAGAGAGGAATTTGACGCAAAATATTTGACAACATCATCGGGTAATGCGCGCGACTAAATGACCGGGAATACCTGGCTGATTCGGCTACGACTGACATTATCGGTGAGGAGATATGAAAAATCGTGAGATACGTTCAGGGGCGAGCAATATTCCACGTCTTGAGATTGGACACCTGCATGCTTATCACAGCGTTGGAGATTCGACGCCCGTCAATCTAAAACTCGGAGAGCCTCTTTTGGAGCTTCGAGTGAGTGTCGAAGAAAAATCATGGTACTTTTGTTCAGTGAATGATTTCTCCCAGTCCAGAACCAGGATAGAGAAGCTCTCTTCCTCTCCAACAAGATACGTACCTTCATCGTAAGACGTTCGTGTGAATAAAAAATTCATAACGCTGAGTCATCGTCGGACTGATATATTATATCCTCAATGGTGAATTTTATGAAATACATGCTGCAAAAGATGTTCTCGGCGAATATCTTCAGTCACGAATTTGCCACGAAATTTTTTATTCTTCGACGACACGCGGGTTCATCCTGATCCCAACATTTTCATGGGCCTGACGTTTGCATCGTTGGATTCCAACGAATTTTTTTTAATTTAATTATTTTATTTTTAACTAATTTTGTTCGGGGACATTTTGGCTATAGAATATCTGTAGAGCCGATACAAAACGTTCAAAAAAATTCGGTGGGTCAGTATCCACCCTTATTACGGGGTTGAAAGAGAAAAAAAATAACATCTCGGGCGGTAATGGCAATCCCAGTTTTTTCTTTCCGAAGGTCATTTCCAGACCTAAGGAAAGCCACAAAAAATTGGCTACGATTTTCAACTTCCGGTACACACCCTTGTGATGACGTTGAAGTTTGCATCGTTGGAATGCAATGATGTACTTTTTTCCATTTTTAATTTCTACGTGTTTATCGTTATCCAAAGACTTTTTTTTTACTAATTGAGGTCGTAAATTTCTGATAAGAGTACGTAGAAACGTTTGAGCGATTTTCACAACCTAAATCGGCGAAAAAAATTTGAGTAATTGAGAAGAATTCATTTTCGTTGTGTTCCAACAATGCAAGCTTCAACGTCATACATTTTTTCGCGCAGCTACGAACTCTAGCATATTTTTCCGCAAATGTATATTTTTTTAAGGGGTTACTCCTGGTTGAAATTTACCAAAACATCGATTTTTCGGTTTCGACGGATTCTTAAGAACATTTCACAAATATTCTCTCAAAATTTTAAGTCGATCTGTTGAAAGTTGAGGGAGTTACAAGCGTTTATAGGTAGGTTCTGCGAACCGGAGAACTTAGAACGCGTTTTTCTTAAAATATCTTTTTCCAAATCGGTGATCACGGTATATAAAAAATCACTGCACCGATCAACTTCAAATCTGACAAGCTTCTTTTACAGATAAAAAATATGAGCTTGAATTCAGGAATTTTCTTTCGATGCATTTTTTTTTATCAACGAAAATAGAGCGTTTTTTCACCGAAAATCGATACATTCACTTTGAAGTGCGGCCATCTTTTTAAATATCGATATTTCATTAAGGGGCTATACCAGTGTGACACTTTCAAAGAATCGATTTTTTTGCCTTTTTCGACAGTTTATACTTTCAAGAATATCATTATCATTTATATAATTTATATCAATATCATTTGATTTTGCAAAAATCGATAGATAAATCTTCATACGCGTTTTTCTCGAAATGAGATTTTTCAAATTTGCTGACATTGTAACTCAAAGAGCAATTATCCGATTGACTTGGAATTTAAACTGAGTACTATTGAATATATTTACTCTACAATGACGGAGGTTATTTTTGATTGGATGAAAATTGACGATTTGGCATTGAAAAAAACGACCATTTTATAAGCAAGGAAATAGACTTTTTTTC
The DNA here is from genome assembly GCA_944452715.1 of Ophion slaviceki. Taxonomy (NCBI): domain Eukaryota; kingdom Metazoa; phylum Arthropoda; class Insecta; order Hymenoptera; family Ichneumonidae; genus Ophion; species Ophion slaviceki. Next base: position 15,971,257 of record OX101794.1, on the reverse strand, counting down.
ATAACTACGCCATTTTGTTAGATTTTGATATTTTTCGAAAATCTTACGTCGCTGTACACGAAATACCTTCCAGTTTAACGACATTTTTTTTGGTTTCAGCTACTCAATCGGCCGGAATCATGTCAGCCGTGGAGGAACTTTTTTGGCGCCTCCGAAGGCAACGCATAAGTCGCTGGGATCTCAATATTTTTCTATGAAAAAAATTATGTAATATAGGTCAAATATAACCAAATATATTCTTAATTTTCCGAAACATTTAATTGAGTACTTTCCTTCCAAAAAATTCCCGAAAATCACCCAAATTTTCAGTGTTCACACTGGTATAGCCCCTTAAATCCTTCGTCCAAGCACCGGATAAATTCATGCAAAAACTAAATGCATTTGATTTTTTTCAGATGTTTTGTTTCCAGCAGCAGTGATCATCTACCACATTTATAAACATTTTTCAGTAAAAAAATGGTAAAAAATACTCAAAACGATACTCTTCAAAGAAAAACGAAGTGTAACTTTCACACGGTTTTCCAGAAAAAATTCACGACTTTTTTGTTTTCGACCATCGCTGCCCTTTTAAGGAGAAATATACACCTAGATGGTCGAGGTCGAGGATTTAGAAGCTGTGAACATTCCGTCGACCGTAGAAGACCTATACTATGGGCCTGGTATCGATGATTCCATGTAAGTTGACAAATTTCATGATTTATTCATTCCCAAATTTTCAAACGCGTTTTTCTCAAAACCACGTTTTTCAAATCGGTACCCAAAATTTCTCGAAAACCAATGAACCGATTGCCTTCAGGTTTTTTGTGGTTATTCTATACACCATTATCTAGTACTTGTCATAGGATTTTTTTTCCGTTACTTAGTTTTTGTTTTATAGGCAAAATGATAACTAATTTTTGACCCAAAAATCACTATTTATGTTCAACCGTCCGCCATTTTGTCATAAATCGATATTTTCAAAATCGGCTATGACAAGTACTAGATTATAGTATCTAATTCATTAATCTTTTTGGTTTTTTTTTTCAGATGATTTTTGAAGAAACGCCAGTGGGTACCGTATACGCAGATTTTTTCACGACGCTCCACGGATCATACAATATCCTTGTATATTTTTGATGATTTTAAATAAAGAAAATTAAACATATTTTTGAATGTATATACTTTTAGATAATTAAAACCTCAATCCGAAATTTCAAATAGTTTTCCTTGAAAAAATTCACAAAAATGACCCTTTTCCGGCTCCTAGGTGTACATCTCCCCTTAAAGCTGCATAAATCTGCTACAAAAAACGTCTCCACATACATCTCACCGAAAATGAGTTTTCGAGATATTAGTACCCGAGAATCTCTCGGGGATCAATTGCAGCAAACATTAAATTGTGCATCTCCGTGGCCGTGGAATCTACCGACACGAATTTTTCGTTCGAGCGCGAAGAGGTCAACGATGCATACAATTAATAATTGAGATCGGTTATACGTCGGAATTAATAGAATACAAAAGATCTATTTGCTCTGCCTAACGGATAAACGATGGTCGCGAATGACGACTGATAAAGAAGCGTATAGAGTTCATCGAGTTGATCGTACATGAATCATATTCTTGTTATGCGTATGTGACACATCGTTCTAATAATGAAATGGTATTGGATTGTGGCGATAAAACTGATCTCCGCACATGTCTACTTCACACAAGATTGTTGACGTCCTTCCCTGGATGCCATATATCAACTAGTTCGAAATGGAACTTGCCACATATTGGAAAAAACCGATGTGAGTACCTACATGTGAAAAAAAAATGGATCGCGTAATTTGAAAATAAATATATCAAGAACATGCACGAAAGTTGGATCAATTTTTATCGAATGTTGGCGTGTTTTCGGTGAATTCAAGCCGTAACGAGACGAAAAGTCGATGTGAAAATCCGCGGGATTGCTTGATGCGAAATTGACAGGTCGCGTGTCGTATTTTTCTTTCGACAAAATACCACGCACCTTAAATATTACGAAGCATGCACGGTGATGTGTCAGTGGAAATGTACGCGGGGAATGATGTTCGGAGAAAAAGGCATCGATCCGATGCGGGCCTGAGAATCATTTCATCGAAGGAGCACCTGGAAGGGTGTCAAGTATAAAAACAGTTAAAATGCTGTTTAGAATAGTTCAGGGTGGAAAAATTGGCAATTCAGTGGTAAGACCGATAAGAATGTAACTTACGAAACATCTGTGACATTTAGAAAAGAATAAGCGTCACAGTGATGGCTTGATAGCCGTCGAGTCAAAATGTTCACCTCTATTCCATCATAGAATTGATATCCGATTGCTGGTAAAGTCGATTTTCACTTTATCGACTCAGTACAGCGCTCCAAAGTCGAAGCGCTCGGTGCGCGCGCTCTAATATGGCTACCCGCTGCACGACCGTGGCAACTGTTGGGACCAGCTGTTTTGAATCTATACTTGAGTATGCACATATACGAGTACATGTATATTTCTATGCATTTCCTTAAGGGGTGTTCTCACTTTACACGCTAAAAAAGGGTATTTTCATTTTTTTATAGGTTTATATTATATATATTGATATAAAAGTTGTTACATTTAATAAATACACTTTCCAAATACATTAAACATTTATTTATTTATTTATTTAAGTACGATAACGATTTTTGATATGTGCAAAAATAACCGAATGGCGGACATTTTCCGAAGAAAAATTTAAAAAACGTGATTTTTTCACCGTTTTTGGCAAAAAAAATAGTATGTATCAAAATTTTGAAAAATCCTTGATATGCGTTATAGCTATAGTTGTAAAGAATATGTGGTTAAAATTTTATAAGGATCGGTTCAGTAGTTTCGAAGATTTTATCAACAAGCCGTCGAAAAACGTTGTTTCGAGAAAAACACGTTTAAAGTTTGTTTGGGTTACATAAACACATTTTAAAAAAATAAATGTATTTCGAAAGTGTATTTATTAAGTGTACCCACTTTTGTATCAATATCTATAATATAAACCTATCAAAAAAATTCATGAAAATAGCCCTTTTATTAGCGTCTAAAGTGAGAAGACCCCTTCATGGTAAACTTCAAACGCGTTTTTCTCGAAACGACTTTTTTCACCTGGCGTTGGTGATTTCGGAAAAACGGCTTAACCCATCGGGCTAGAATTTTTACTGTCGCCCGAAGTAGGATTATTAAAAAAAACATTAATTTTAACTTATACTCTAGCCCGAATTATGATGATAAAAAACGAACACTTTTACAAAAAACGACGCCATTTTGTTATTTTGCAATATAAATAATAATCCTAGTTTGGGCGATAGCGACACTCATACAGATTAAGAATCTTTTTTAATTTTATGTTTCCGATTACCTGGAGACTTATTCATGCCTTTACACGATTATAAATTATTAAATAAATATACTTTTACATGCAACAAAAAAAATTGTTTTCTATTCTGGAAGAGTGTACCTTTAAGCGAAAAAAAAAGTTTCTACCGAGACACGCTACAGTTTAAAAAAATTATTAAAAATAGCTTATTTTTTTAGCCTTCACAGTAGAAGGCACCTCATCGGATTATGCCTAGTTATAACAGTTAACAGAGACTATTTTTGGGATTTTTTAAATAGAAAATCGTGTTGACAAATTTCTACAGAAATTAAGTATTTGGGAAAGTATCATCCGAAGAACGCTCTATAATTTTTTTTGTGTAAAGATATTTAATTATAATTGATTTACAGCCGATGTCCGAGAAGCACCTCTCGAAAACGTCTTTTGCGGTGAGCAATGCCCTTCTGAACCAGGTCATTTAATATTAAAAAATCCAACAGTTTTGATTAGAATATCAGTTTATCCTATGATTAATCGAAGGAATTTCCGAAATATCGTATGTATTCAGAGTCTTGATTCTTGCGAAAAAAATTGACATTTTTCGTTCACCAAATCGAAAGTAAAAATCGGAAAAACATTTGTCGATTAAATACTAGATTTTTACATCCAGAAAAAGGCCTACAATTTTCAGAAAGATCGATGCAGTCGTTTTTTATATATTTTGGTCACCGACTATGACAAATTAGTTTTGAGAAAAAAGCGTTGAAAGTTTCGAACGACGCTCCGAGCGTTCCGACGGGCATCGACATAACAGCCTATAAACGTGTCAATTTATATCCGATCACCTTGAAATTTTCGCGGAACATTTATAAGATTATATACTGTCGAAATATATTTATTTTGAAAAATTATGCATAACCCCTTAATAAACACATGTGTTTTTGAAGCTAAATTATATATGCCAAAGCAGGTTAGAAATCGCAAACGTGTCTCTGCGACCGCCCCTCGCAACATCAATAGCGATGTTTGAGTAGGTGTAAAACTGAACTCGGCTGAAGAATCATCTTAGATTCAGATTCCGAAAAACCAAAAAAAAAACCACACACGTGTCGGATGATTCCGTTAATTTTAATACACGGTACAATGGATTTAAAAATAGGCAGTACATACATACAGCGATATAGATAAATTCTGAGTGATTACTGATAACGAAGAGTATCGAGAGCATGGCACCCGAGGATATCGAATAATTATAGACGATGTCTGTAATCTGTAATGGTTACGCTGTATGCTATAGAATAGATATTTTAGAAGAAAATGGTCTAGAAGTTGAACAATTTTTAATATAATATAAATGTATGGTCAATTCCATAAGAAATTAGTACGAAGCTTTTCCAAGTGACGAATTATACGATAAAAATTTCAAAGATATCAAACTGGAGGATCTTTCGTAACAGAATTTGCACATCGAATTTGCAGCGTTGGAGTGCAACGAAATTTAATTATTTTTAATTATTGTAATTCATTTCAGCCAGTTTAGGATGTGAAAGGCGGTCAAACATGTTTACGTATCGTTGTTACAAATCTACGACCTCAATTTCCAAAAAAGGCTTTGGATAATGATAAAAATGAAGAAAAAAAATGTCGTTGCATTCCAACGAGGTAAACTTCAACGTCATATTGGTACTTGACTATCGCTAAAAGTAAAATGGTCAATATATTCTTTATTTTCAATGGATTGATTCTGTGTTTTATTATTCACGAGCTCTCAGCGACGAGATTATTCTCCTTGTTTTTTTTTCGGTACTGCACTTTAACTCTAAAAAATCACAGCTACGCATATTCTGGAAAAGCGAATAATTCTCTTTAGACATTGAGATAAAAGAAAACGTTGGATTTTTTCTCGTGTGTGAACTATGACACGATGAAGTGTCATCAGAACGGAAAGTGTTTACGAAACTCTGTTCCAATTATTGATACGTGAAAAAGTAAAGGTTTTGACGAATTAGAAATGCCGGTCTCCCTTGCTCTACTAACATATAATTTCTGTCGACCCTATTTGCATTGCTGTGTTTGGTGTATTTGCATTTCTGAGAATGAGGCAAAAATGTAACACACATCGCAATGTGCGAGAGTAACGACGACGCTGCTCTTATCGCCAAGTCTTCTGCCTTTGTTGATCTATGTCTATTTTTATGAGATCACGGAGAAGGGAGGCACCAAATTACGAATCGGCAAATATAAAGCTGAGCGCGATAGCTAATAGTGTCAGTTCGTCGGCGTTCATCATGAAGATGCAAACCAATGTGTATCCCGGTAAGTGTCAACGCGTACATTTGTCATTACCCCAAGTAGGGGAGGATGGGGTTCAAAGTGCCAGGGGTGAGTTGTTACGACGAGAATATCTGTCAATGGTATGATGTTCGCGATACGCTTCACACTTATCGCTCTCAGATTTTTCGCAGTGATATTCCTGGCGGAACAACTTACCCTCGACACTTTGAACACCGTCCTCTCTATTAAACAGTAATACTCGTATCAAATATCCATGTCTCATTTATTTTTAAAAAGATCACAATATTTCTGTTTTTGACAAATAATCAACAAGATCCTAAGTACTAATTTAAAAAAATCTTTTTATAACTGCCATTCATATTTTTCTAAAGTTTAGGGAAGTAAGGGCTTAAAGAAGCTTAAGGCGTTACCCCCACTTGTAGCGCAAAAAAAGGCCTTTTTCATGAATTTTTTTTAAAGAAAACTGCAAAACTTTTTCAATCGATCAATGTACCATCTTAAAGAACACATCTTGAAGAACTTTCAGTAATTTTTTTATTGAAAAATATTACATTGTTTAGTGGCAAATGGCCGTCAATGAAATAATGTTTTTATATACACGGTTTGCGGTGACCAACATTGCGGCGAAGTGGATCATCTGAAAAAAAATGCGAATGGATTTAGTCAAATTTAAGTATAAACTAGTCTTTAATCGAAGGATTTTAAAAAATATTCATTTTTCACAAAATGGCGGACAGTCAAAGTTAATGGTTCGATTTTAACGAAAAAAAAAACGGCCGTTTTTTGGCTATAAAACGGCCATTTTTTTTTCGAAAAAAAATCGAAGGATTAAAGACTACATTTTTATGTATTAAATAAGCCTGCAAAATTTCAAGAATATCGGTTCATTAGTGTTCGAGTAATCTTGGTCACCGACTTCAGAAATGCCATTTTGAGAAAAACGCGTTTAAAGTTTCAATTTCAGTTTACACGAAGAAAATATTTTTTTTGTAAACTTACATAGAGCCATCTATTCCGGGCCCATACAGAAGTATGGGCCCGGATACTTATACTTCAAAAAAATGCAATAAAAAAAATCGATTTTTTCAAAATCGCAAGTGGGGGTAACCCCTTAATAGAGCTTAAGACAAGTTTCTGCCTTGTTGGGCCAAAAAATGTTCGATTTTTCACCAATTTTTTATGCGAAAAGTATTAAATAAAGAATGTTGATATTTAGTATGTCGACTAAGCGGTCTTCATTGAACATCGAAATATTTTTTAAAGTTTGACAAAACATGGTGGTTGGAGTGGGAGGAGCCACGTATGTCGATGCACGGGCGATGACATTCTTCGCTTGCGGAAGTCCTAATTCCCGGACAGGCGATCCGAAGCAAAAAAATCAGACATATTTTTACTTTGTACAATATTGTGTACAAGTTGAACTAGAATAAAGAAGAAAAATTGAAAAATAAAAAATAGTGAGCGATCTAAAGGAAGTTTGTTTTTTTCCCAAAAATTTTCGCATTTTTTTCTTCATTAAATAAAAACTTTTAGATACTTTTGGATAATTCTAGTTCAACTTATGTACAATATTGTGCAAAGTAAAAATATGTTTGATTTTTTTGCTTCAGATCACCTGTCCGGAACTTAGGACTTCCACTAGCGAAGGATGTCATCGCCCGCGCACCGACATACGTGGCTCCTCCCACTCCCACCACCATGTTTTGTCAGACTGTAAAAAATATTTTGATGTTCAATAGAGACCGCTTAGTCAACATACCAACTATCAACATTCTATATTCAATACTTTTCACATAAAAAATTGGTGAAAAATCGAACATTTTTTGGCTGAATAAGGCAGAAACTTCCCTTAGTGAAAGGGTAAAGTTAAACGTAAATCAACGGATGGTAAAGAATTTGCAAAACGGAGAGTCCTTCAAGACGATGATTCTGGGAGTGATAATGAAAGTATACTAGGTGCGCAACTAAGTTTCCGGGTTTTTTTACCAATAAAAAATCGAAAATTTCAAGACAAATACAAAAAATGGTTCATCCGAAGTCCCTCGCTATTTACACATTTTTGCCATCTCTCTGGCAATACATAAATACCGCATCGATAAAAAGACGCGTCTTTAGACGGAAACCATTCGTCCAACCAATTTTGTATTGCATCGTAATTGGCCAAGTGTAGCCCACCCAAGCCATGCGCCATCGACCGGAACAAGTGATAGTCTGAAGGGGTCAGGTCTGGCGAATACGGCAGGTGCGGTAGCAGATCCCATTTCGGTGTTTTTATGGCGTCCTAGACGATGGAACTGCGATGGCACGGAGCGTTGTCGTGCTGCAATATCACACGTTCGTGTCTCGTGTCCCATTTTGGCCGTTTTTCGAGCAATGTGTGGTTCAAATTGATTAGTTGTTGTCGGTAACGATGCGCATTGACAGTTTCGCCCGGTTTCAGCAGCTCATAGTACACGATTCCTTTCTGGTCCCACCAAACGCAGAGCATTGTCTTTTTTCCGAAGCGATTTGGCCGTGCCGTCGATGTTGACGCTTCGCCAAGTGAAAACCACGATTTTCTGCGTTTGGGATTTTCGAAATATATTTATTTTTCATGGCCAGTAACAATTCGATGCAGGAAACTCTTTCTGTTCTGCCGCAAAAGCAAAATTTCGGAAGTGGCTTTTCGATTTTCCATTTGTCTCTCAGTCAACTCATGCGGCACCCACTTTCCTTCCTTATGAATTTTTCCCATGGCGTGCAAACGTTTCGAAATACATTGCCGAGTCACATTTAATGCCTCGGCAAGTTGATCTTCTGTTTGAGTGTCATCTTCATCCAATAACGCTTGCAGATCGGCGTCCGCAAATGTTTGCGGTCTTCCCGAGCGCTCCTTGTCCCCAGTCTCAAAACCGCCACTTCTGAACCGCTTGAACCAATCTTCACACGTTGTTTTTGATGGTATATGTTCACCGTAGGCCTCCTCAAGTAACCGACGTGCTTCAGCTGCTGTTTTTTTTCGGTTGAAGCAGAACAGCAATGCTTCCCGCAAATGCTGTTTATTTGGCACAAACTTTGACATTTTCGAGGTTAGAAAAAAGGTCGTTGTGTTGCGATATTTGTTTACATTACGACTGGGTATTCTTAACAGATGTCCAAGCTACAAAGACACCCAATTTCAGACCTGTATGCCGACTACATGTGTCGCTAGCGCCACCCATGTGTGAAACCCGGGAACTTAGTTGCGCACCTAGTAGGCTGGAATGGTATTGCATAACTTGCTACGATTCCTATTCCAATTCACAACCAAGAAAACAATGGATTGAATGCGGCTTGTGCAAGGATTGGGCACATTTAAGATGCTTGGATTCGGACGATGTTCATACGTTTTTTCTACGTTTTCATTACGTTTATTAGAATTGAAATTCTGACGACGAACCTTTCAAATAGTAATAATTATTGCCAAAGTTCATTCTAGGAGACTGAATAAAGACTTATCTTACTATTGTAAAATAACAGTTAGTTGATTAATCTCAATGTTATAATCAACACAAAACATTAAACCCGATAAAAGTCGACTAATGTTTAAAAATATGTTATGAGTATAAAGACTGTTAATTAAGTTAAATTTCATAATAAATAAGAATGAAAGTTTTTTAAAGATATTTTCGATTTTTTAAAATGATTTCCTAGTATTTTGTTGGTTATTCATCAAAAACAGAAATATGTTCTTTTTTTAAATAAATGAGACATGGATTTTTGACACTAGTATTACTGTTCAAAAGGGAGGACGGGATTCAAAGTGCCAATATGTGGAGTCAATAGTTGAGAATGGAACAAAGTACTTCATCGGGTGAACAGTAAGTAAACGTGTGTACTTTTTGTAACAGCGAAGCTGCCGTCACTCGAGGAGGGCCAGATGACATACAGGACATTGAGTGAAGGCTCCATATCCAATCACGATCGAAGTAGCGATGTCTACGCCCGATGTATACGATTCATAAAAGTCATTCTGTACATCGAATTGATACTTTTGCTTGGCTGGGCAGGGTGTATATTTCTCACCAAACATTACCAGGATCACAAATGCAACAGCATCCACGGAGCCTACGATGGCCCGGATAGGGTACGATATCCCGTTCGAGAAGATGCTCAGAAGGATGACTTCAAAGACTCATTGGCGTTGCCTCTCTGGCTGAATACCTTCTCCGCGTCCGACTACAAGGACGAGCTGACTGATGCCGAAAAGCCTGCCCTTCTGGACGATCCTTTTGCCAATCTGAGATTCGACATCGAATTTCCCGATTTAGCGGAGCGCTACCATCCAAGACAGGTGAGAACGATCACCGAACAGGATTCCTCAAGCTCATCGAGCGAAGAAGCAAAGGCATCGCCGAAGAAACGCTCAGCGGAAAGCTCATCAAGTGAGTCAGACAGTTCGGACTCATCGAGCGAAAAAGATCAAGCAACTGCGGATGTAACCAAGGAAAAAGACGACTGTCCGAATATTCTCGACAAGGACGGCAATACCATTGAGGATCCAACAGAATTAGTGAGTCACATCAAGAAAAACTGGTTGAAATCCCTCCTGGAAACGCCTATTCCCGATTGCGTCGAACCAAAGTACGTAAAAACCGCGACCGTCGACGACTGCGGAAGATTCGTCATCAAATGCGGTGTTGACGAGAGCGACGAGGACAACGATGACAACGATGACGACAAAGAATCTCCGACGAAAAATCGCAACACCCGAGATGCGGAGGTGAATCATGCTGAACAGGAAAACTGCATCAGGGTGTTCAACGCGTCAATTGAGATTCTCAATAACATCGACAAAAACATCGCTTTCGATAAATTGCCCAATTCTCCAGTCGAATACAGAATTCGATTATTCTTGCAAACTTTGCCGTATCAAAGCGCTGCTGAGCAATCCATCGGTGGACACTCGAAGACCCTCGCAGAGTGGCGACATTCCGTGAAGAAAGTGATACAAAATGTGACTGATGTCACGGACCCCAAAGAACGTCACCACCTCGAGAAATACAGGAACTCTACTGAGAACATCGTTCGGGAAATTTCTAAATCCATCAAGCCTATACTCGATATTTACAATTCTTGCAACCGCGTGCGGGCAATGCCTAGACAGGCTCAAGTAATCACGTTTTTGATCAATTCGTACAAGTGCATGTTCAACGCCGAGGCAGCGGAGGAGAGGGAAGACGCGTTGGCAGCCGAAATTGTTCCTGGAGAACCGACAGATCCGTTGATTGTCGAGCTACGAAAGAGTTTCAAGCGCAGAGTCAAGTCATGGATCGATACGACGTTCAAGAAGGATAATCAGTCTGCTGAAGCGACACCTGCAGGTCCCGTCAACGTCAGCGATCAACAATGGGAAAGTCATCTGTATCACATCATGCTAGATGTTTCAAAAGGATCCAGCGATTTGGCGCTTCGAGGACGACTCGAACGTCACCCAACGCAGGAGCAGGCTAATGTGCTACGCGCGATCACGGAATATCATGCGCTGAAGCGGGATCGATGTGGAGGAATACGGTAAACATTTATCGGGAGGTAGCGCGATAAAAGGCTCCAACGATGAAAAGTTCGGCTGGACACACGACTGCGGAATGTTTCGGAAAAATAACACACGATAAAACAGCCCAACGAATGCATTGTACGAAAAACAAAGCCATTTAGAAGGTAAAAGATTAGGGTATTTTCATGATTTTTTTTTCATTCAAAGTATACTCGGGGAAATTTGTAACTTGGTGTGTTTTTTATTTAATATTTTAAGTCTGCAAAAATATTTTATTGTTATTTTTTTAATGCAAATTGCCAGTCGTGTACATCGATGTTCAGAGGACGTCGCTCAAAAAGTTTACGCACTGCTGGAGTTCTCCCTCGCGCTGTAATTGTCTGAAACAAAAAATTAAAATGATTCTTAAAGGTAAAGGACATCCCAGGTAGGAATTGACGATGAAAAAAGGGCTCGCCAAGCTCTGAAACAAGGCTCACATTTTTTAATTCAGGCTGAGCACCAGCCTGATTTCAGGCCTAGCTGAACCTCTGAATGATAACGCGGTTTCAGGCTCTTGCACACAGGCTTGACCAAAGGCTGGTAGAAAAGCCTGTACTAAGCCTGAAACGACGAAACAACAAGACTCAAAACGAGCCTTAATGAAGCCTTCACGAGCATTTATGACCAGGCTTTTCCCAAACTCTTCCCGAGGCTATATGAGGCCTGCTTTTAGTTTTCTATATTCTACATTGGGGTAAATTTAATAAATTTGTAAAGAATTCATTTGATTTATTATATATATTTATTATTTGTTATATTATTTGTTACAAAATATATATAAAAAATATTTTAGAAAACAATACTTTATTTTACTGCGTACTTTTATTTTCGTATACACTTTTTTGTGTACCTCATAAATATCGATAAGAGCATATGTTTAAATGTTCTGAGTTGCCTCTTTCGCTTTCGTTTTTTGTGCCTTTGCACCCGACAAATTTATTGCTAAATTTTGTTTTCATAAAAGTACAGAAAAAATATTATTTTAAACTTATTTTATTTTATCACAACCTGAAACAAGCCTGCATTCAGCCTTGATTTTTCAGCCTCAAAATTCACCGGCTGAATGAAGCTTGAAATAACCCTGAGTTTAGGCTAAGCAGCCAGTCTTGATTCCGAGCTGCTCCAAACGATGCAATGAAACCTGGGCCAGGTCTGTCTCACTCAGGCTCGGTGAAACAAGGCTCGCACAAGCTTGTTTCCATCGTCAGCCTTTTGATTTCCTACCTGGGATACGCTGTCGGTGAAGCAGGATTTTGGAAACATATGCAAAACTCAGGCAATTCTTGGAATTTCGCTTAAAAAATGGGACACAATATATTTTTAAGACATTGAACTATCGATTTATGGAAAGAAAAAAAATCGATTTTTGTTTCAAATTTGTACATGGTCTTCCGTGCAGATCTTTAAGGGTCTTGCGTGCAGATATTGTAATAACGAAAAATAAGATTGTTAAAGGCTTTTCAAGCCCTCCTCGAAAATAAATACTGCGTATTTTGGAGTCGAGGAGTATTTGCGTAAAAAAAATTGCGGTTGGAAAAAAATTACAATTTCATTTTGAGTCAGGGAAGATGGAGGTAATTGAATTCTAAATACGAAGCACTCGTGAATTTTTTTTTCGTCTCATAATCGAAAAAAAAAGTTTAGGATTTGAAATAAATTGAATAATCCGAATTTTATTCCTGAAACGAAAAAAAATTGAACGTGCAATGGCGTGCAGATACTGTGATAACGAAAAGAAAGATTATTTAAGATTTTTAAGTCCTCTTCGAAAAAAGTATAGCGTATTGTGGAGATAAGTGGCTATTTGCAATACGAAATTTATCGTCCTGGAAAAAAGTCACAATTTTATTTTGCGTCAGGGAAAATACAGGTAATTAATTTTCTGAACCCGAAGCATTTGTGATTTTTTTCAGCACCCCATCATCGAAAAAAAAATTGTTAAGGATTGTGATTAAACTGTGTAATCCGAATTTTATTCCTGAAACAAAAAGTACCAGCTGGACTTGAAACCTTGTCAATTCTATAGGGATTTTCCATTGATCATTCTATTTCACGGAAACTTTTAAAATACGATTTTGTATGTTATTTTTTAAATAAAGTACAACTAATTTAATTTTTGTTTATAAGTACGATTTTTTTATTAAAATTTTTCCTTGCATAATCATTCCTGACAAATAATCATCGTCTCAGTGCGAAAACTAAATCGAATGTACCTTTGCACGAAATTATAATGCGATTAGACTTTGTAACGCGAGTGACCACCATGCGGACGTATAATAATCGTTAAAGTTTGGTGCTACAATTAACGTCATACGGGCTGTCGCGTCGTAACTTTTAAATGCGATCGTTATCATCATGAGACGAGCGTGTCTTAGCCGAAATTTATGAGCCTCTTGCTATTTCGTAAGATTCGATGTATACTCGAACATAAAAAGCGTAGTATACCCTAATTGCATTTGCAAGATAGACAGATCCAGATATATCTCGAAAATCCTTGGGAATTTCGGTATCATCGAAACCAGGAGCTGCCTCCGAGAAATAATAACGTTGAAGTTTACATCTTTCAATTTCCTTATTTTTATTATTATCCATTCTTTTTTCGTAGATTCACATAATACATGGGTAGATAAGGGGTAAATAATTCTTAAGGGGCTAAGTGGGTTCCGAAGCCAAAAAAGCATATTTTCTCTATTTTTTTCTAATATAATATATAAATTATTTTATTCAAAATGTTGAGCACATAAAAGAGCAACATTTCAACAATATTAAAAAAAATTTCATCCAAAATTTTGGCAAATTCAGCCGGTGGAAGCTGGTTTCCGGAGACCCCTAAAAAAGACTGCCCTCATGGTGGTCAGGATAACTCATGATAGCTTTATCTGAAATTAAAAAACCAATTTTTTCCTATTAGTAGATAAGTATCGCTCGTGAAGGATTTTTAAAACAATTTAAATTTAAATTTTTGGCAGAGTTGTATGCAAAATAGTTCAATTTTTGGTACAATTTACACTGCGTATAGCCTTGTAAAATTAGTTGTAATCGAATAAAAAACCTTCGTTCAATCACTAGTCAATGCAATTTTGAAGAAATGTGCTAAATTTCATTAAGATCGGTGCATTAGTTTTTGAGAAATCCCGTCCACTGACTTCAAAAATAGTGTTTTGAGAAAAATGCGATGTACCTGCGTCGCTCCCGGCCGGTCTTTCCCAACGGGGGGAATTCCCGAAGGCTCTCTCTCCTAGACTTTTACTCCGATTGACTTAAAACTTTGGGAGAATATTCTAGACATATTGTACTATTAGATAATAAAATTTAAAAAATGATTTTCTTGAAATTTTCAAACCTACGTAACCCCTTAAGACGGAATGACATCTCATCGCGGTCGGTATGGTAGAACAATTATAGATTCCCAAAAATCTCTGAAACGGCTCTTCAGATCCCGTCGAAACTTTGCCAAACGACGTCAAATAGATAGACGAATAGCTTCTAGCCCCTCAAATTTTCTGAATTTGAGAAAAAAAACTAGATTGGCTTATGATAAGCCAATCTACATTTTTTTTCTCAAATTCAGAAAATTTGAGGGGCTAGAAGCTATTCGTCTATCTATTTGACGTCGTTTGGCAAAGTTTCGACGGGATCTGAAGAGCCGTTTCAGAGATTTTTGGGAATCTATAATTGTTCTACCATACCGACCGCGATGAGGTGTCATTCCGTCTTAAGAAATTATTGCGCGATTTTTAAGGGCGACATATGTCAGAATAAATTAAAGAAATTCAGGAATATTGATTTGCTTTGCATTCCAACGATGCAAACTTTAAACTCTTGAGAATGTTGCGTACTTATCGTTTCATGTCGTAAAAAATCGACATCCTATAGGTCAAGATCGGGTCTCGAACGTTCAACTCCCAGCTGTGTACCAGATAACGACTTGAAGAGTTGGACTACTGTGACGACTCGAAAATCAGGGTTAAAAAAAATTAATTTCGAAGGAATAAGTAAGATGATTGAAAAAATGTTTGGGCATTTATTTATATGTACATTAACAAAGTTGTGTGCCAAATTTAATTTCGAAATATTAATAATTTAAGAAGTTGTAAACAATCTCGTAAGGGACCTTTGAACGTGAGGTGGTCAACGGTGAATTTGATTTTGGCCACCCCGTGTAACGGAAAAAAACTCGTTTTTTTTAATGGATAATATTGGCTAAGACTCCATCAATTTTTTTTGCTATCGTGTTTTGATCATCGAAAAAAATGATATTTTTTAGATTTTCCGAGAAAAAGTACATCAGTTTTGTAAATCACCAATGAAAAAAATGTTAAGAAGAAAAACGTCGGTCAAGACTAAACTACTATTATACTGAATGAGTATACCAAATTTCTAGTCAATCCATTCATCAAATGTCAAGAAATCGTGTACACCTTTGAACGTGAGGAGCTGAACGGTGTATTTGTTATTGGCCGCCCGGTTAATTTGAAACAAGGAAAAAGAGTTTTTTTTATAGATAACATTGACTAAAACTTAATCGATTTTTCCTGTTATCGTGTTTTAATCATCAAAAAAATGTTTTTTAAAAGATTTTTTGAGGAAAAATGACCAGTTTTGTTACTAATGAAAAAAATTTAAGAAAAGAAAACGCCGGCCAACACTAAACTACTATTACACTGGATAAGTGTACTAAATATCAAGTCAATCCGTTCATCGGATGTCGAGAAATCGTATACACCTTTGAACATGAACCTCCAATACACCTCAACGGTGTATTTAATTTTAGCCACCCAGTTGATCTCAAACAAAAAAACCTCGTTTTTTTAAAATGGATAATATTGGCTAAGACTTGATCGATTTTTTTTATCGTGTTTTAATCATCGCAAAAATGATATTTTTTCGATTTTCCGAGAACAAGTGACATCAGTCTTGTTAATGACCAATGGAAAAAATGTTAAGAAGAAAAACGTCGGTCAAGACTAAACTACTATTACACTGAATAAGTCTACCAAATTTCGGGTCAATCCGTTCATCAGATGTCGAGAAATCGTGTACACCGTTTTGAAAAACATCGTTTCGAGAAAAACTCGTAAAGTTTCACTAGCAGTTCTACCGTTGTGAACATAAAAGTTTACGTTTAATTTGCGATTTCAGCACCATATGTTGGACCTTCCTCTTCAACTTGCTTACTTTCGTCACGTAGCTTTTTCATCTCGAAGTTCGGTGTTCCAAAAGATATCTCGTCAGTTGCTATTCACATTCGATTCCGTTGTATCGATGATCGATGACATTGGACACTCCGCCACCGATTGATTAATGAAGATTCCAATGAAAACTTTCGATCGCAGAATTACCTCGCGTGGTAATAAAATGAACATCGCGCGTAAATATTTTTCAGTCCTCGTAACAAGCTTACACGTACAGCAACAATGCGCCATCGCATCGAGAGAGTTACCCTTGCATATCTCTCGAATCCGAGAATTGCATCGTCGTGGATATACATACCGCTGCGCATAGGCCTTGAACTTTATATGCTAATTCGTTACGATTTATATGCAACATAGGTTTGACTCGATAACGTTTCACGTATGTCGAATAATAATTACAAGTTTCCGTCGCCGGCTCCGTCAAATGGGTGCTCAACAAAAAAAAAACATGCTTCTCATAATGTTTTCCGTTGACGAGCGCAAACGCTTACCGTGAAGCATACCGGAGCAAAAAATACCGCCGCGAAACACGAAAAATCATGCAACGAGGAAAGATCGTCATTTGCGGAGGTCCCTGAAAGCGGCAAATGTCATAATAATCTACGATCTTGATTCCGTAATTTCCGCTAGCGATGAATGAGCCAAACTATTATTCCGGACTATTGTTGTATCGTCACGAAAACTCGGCATTCCGGACTACCGCTAATGCCACGAAGCTTTGGAAACCCAACGAAATGTCATCGCTCTCGTTAATCACATTGTCGTATTTGGATAGTACCGTAAAATGGGGTTACTTTGAACAGGTTTTGGAAGTTTTCTGTAGGTAATTTTTTTTTAACATCCTGAATCCCAATGCGTCCTTTGGCTATCAAATATATAAGAAAGTCAAGAAACCAACCCTCCACAAGCTCATTTTTTTAAGCGTCAAAGTAACCTCGCGTGTCGGGTCTCTTTGACAAGGCATTGACATGCAACTTATGTCAAAGATTGAGGGTTACTTTGACAGAATTTCATTTAAAAAATTAAGGGGCTGTACTAGTGTGACACTTTCAAAAAATCGATTTTTTTGCCTTTTTCGACAGTATATACTTTCAAGAATATCCTGTAAAAATTTCAAGGCTGTGTCTCTAATCATTTTATCTTGCAAAAATCGATAGTTAAATCTTTAAACGCGTTTTTCTCGAAATTAGATTGTTCAAATTTGCTGACATTGTGACTCAAAGAGCAATTATCCGTTTGGCTTGAAATTTGAACTGAGTACTCTTGAATATACTTACTCTACAATGACGTAGGATATTTTTGATTGGATGAAAATTGACGATTCGGCATTGAAAAAAACGACCATTTTATAGGCAAGAAAACAGACATTTTTTTCGTAACTATGCCATTTTGTTAGATTCTGATATTTTTCGAAAATCCTACGTCATTGTACAGGAAATACCTTCTAGTTTAACGACATTTTTTCCTTTTTCGGTTTCAGCTACTCAATCGGCCGGAATCATGTCAGCAGTGGAGGATCTTTTTTTTGGCGCCTCCGAAGGCAGCGCAATAGTCGCTTGGATCTCAATTTTTTCGATGAAAAAATTATGTAATATAGGTTAAATATAGCCAAATATATTCTCAATTTTCCGAAGCATTTATTGAGTACTTTTCTTCCAAAAAATTCCCGAAAATCACCCAAATTTTCAGCGTTCACACTGGTATAGCCCATTAATATTTCATGCATTATATATGGAATTAAATGAGGAACAACGATTTTTTATCATCAAATTGTCATCTTTATGAAGGAAACATTTTACATAAAAATATCAAGTAGCTAGGGTACTATTATAGGCACTTAAACAGTATTATAATTATCATTGATATCAAAATCAACTTGAGCAACATTACAATCAACTTTAGCAACATTATAATAAACTCGAACAACGAATTTAACCACATTTAAATGCGCACACATTTAAACCGTATTTCGGCGCTCTGTTAAGGCGAGCGACCACTTTAGATGCGTCGAAAAAATCTATTTTTTTTTCTTCATAAATCGTATTAAAAAATCTTAAGAATACACAAAAAAAAATCAAAACGATATTCGAACTCCTTCTAACGGTATGTATATAAATAATAAAGACTCTACGCTCGACTCCCGACCACTGTGACGAGTCAAAACATTTGATTTTATTTTGCTTTTTCTCCCAGCGTACGTATTCGAGAATGTGTGAAAAAATTTCAAGTTAAAATATTGACTTACATATACTAAAACTTTCAATCGCGTTTTTGTCGCAACGACATTCTTTCAATTTGCGGGAAACCTAACTCAAAAACTAATTGATGGATCATCTTCAAATTTGGAACACGTTTGCACAATGCAATTTATTAAAACATGAAACCAAAGCTGAAACGATTCGATTATTTGAAACATATTTATTATTACAAAATGCCGGGGAAAAAATGCTAAAAATAGATCATTTTTTTTCAAACACGTTCCAACATTCAATTTTCGTTTTTTGCCTACAAACTCTAGGTTCATGTCCTTAAAAAAAACATCTCAAGAATGTATAAAAATTTGTTGGACTGTTTCAAATGCGAATTGCGAGCTGCAGAATTCCCGCAAATCGACAACGACGATGAGGACACGCCAAGGGACACAGCGGATTACACCTTAATTAATCCATGAAATAACATGAAAAAATTACCAGAGATGTATGAAAATATGAATAATTTATTGTCAGAGTTGCGGAAATTACCATTTTTTTCACAATTGAAAAAAATCATCTAATTTTCGGTCTCCTAAAGTGGTTGCCCCCCTTGAAGTAGCCCAAAAAACTCTCAAAGTTACCGTGAATGTCAATTTACCCGTTTTACGGTACATCATGGGTGTCAATGCATCGATTATGGTATGCAGCTTTCGTAGATGTCTATGGGGACGATATCAAGGGAATCAAGCGGAAAGTGTCGTCGTTTCAACTTTCGCGATTCGAATCGCAATGTGCGTCGTCGAGTTCCTCCCATGATGGTGAATTTTGCATGCAACGATTGAGCTCGGCAATTTATCTTCCGATCTAATTTCCCGCATTGATCCCCGCCTCTGTCCAGGCTTCTCGTTTCAATTAACCTTTACCCAATCCTTGTTCTCGTGTCTGCCTTGGCTGTCAGATCGATTTCCTGGCTATCGATCGTCTTTCGATAAGGAAAGCTCGCGTACCTGCTCGTCTTGCTTGGCCTCGATCTTACGATTGAAGAATCTTCATTAATCATTGACCAAATGATGGCTCGCAATGAAACGATAAAACAAGAGAGAGGGAGAGAGCGAGAGAGAGGGAGAGAGAGGGAGAGAGAGGGAGAGAGAGAGAGAGAGAGAGAGAGAGAGAGAGATCGGTGAGTTATTAGGAACACGCAAACGTCAATTGGGAAAATTGCAACCTGAGGTAATTTCTTTGTTTTGTCGAAAGAAAAATGTTGATGCGGAAGAAAAATTAATTGGCCAAGTTGGCCGATACTGCTTGTTTTTGTTGAACGGCTCGACGCTCGTAAACTTGCAACGATACAAACGATGATGGCGTGTAGGAAAGACACATTTCCTCCTTCATCCGGCCATAAAGTAGTCGAAACAACGCTATAAATTTTCGGCTATTTTCACGCATGGGTATACTTGGATAGGGGGGTACTCCGGCTCCTGTATGCACTTTGTGGTCGTAATGTAGCGTACGCGAAACGCTCGACATGCAAGAGTCCTTTGTATCAACGCGGCTCTGACAAGCCTCCAGATACGTACACGTATAAGATATATACGAAGGATTTAATTTACAACCGAGGAGAACCGATTGAGCCAATTACGGTGGTCAACCAGCAAAAGTGTGGAATGTACGATTCCTTTCGATATCGTGACATTCATTTCAATGGGAAATTAATTAGGGACGATGCTGCACTTGGGGCCGGGTTGAAATTCCGAACTTTGAATGATCAGAACGCTCAAAACTCTGAAAAAATACTACCACGGAGGATCAAAATTCTGAAAGAATTTACACGAAGGACCAAAACTCCGAAAATCTGAACACCGTCAAAATAATTCGGCTATGGAAGTTTTGAAAGGTCGAAAATTTTCAATAAATCGACGAATTATTTCAAGATTTTTTCTTGTTAAGAAGTGATTTTGAGTTAATTTTAAAATTTGTCTAGACAATGTTATACGTTCTACATCATTTACAGTCAACTGTGTAGACTTTCGGCATGATCTTGACATGGGCGCGGGGTTGTTTACGACGGTTTAAAATTCCTAGTTTTAATGTTCCGAAATTACAAGGTTCGTCGAGATCATGCCAGCGAAAGTCTACACAGTTGACTGTAAATGATGCAGAGCGTATAACATTGTCTAGACAAATTTCAAAATTGACGAAAAATCACTTCTTAATAAAATAAAAAAATTCTTGTAATAATTCGTCGATTTATTGAAAATTTTGATACCTTTAAAACTTCCATAGTCGAATTATTTTGACGGTGTTCAGATTATCGGAGTTTTGGTCTTTCGTGTAAAATTCTTTCGGAGTTTTGATCTTTCGGGGTAATATTCTTCCGGAGTTTTGAGCGTTCTGATCATTCAAAGTTCGGAATTTCAACCTGGCCCCGTTGAGATTTTCGGAATTTTGGTCTTTTGGGTAAAATTCTTTTGGAGTTTTGATCTTTCGGGGTGGTATTCTTTTGGAGTTTTGAGCGTTCTGATCATTCAAAGTTCGGAATTTCAACCCGGCCCCCTGCACTTTACTGCAATGATCCAAAAAATAATCATATCGAAAATTATTAAAGAGATTCCTGATGGTTGAAAAATCATGGCGATATTCAAATTCGGATCCAGATTTCTACAACTTGTGGAAAGTTCTGAATTTATTGTTAAGGCGTCACTGTGGCGGGTTATATCAATCGGTTTTTTTGCATTTTCTTAAAGTATACATATTTGAAAAAATAGGAAAAAAAAAATTCAAGTTGAGATGTTGAAAGTTGACCTAGTTACAGACGATTTAGTGAGAGCAGTTAGCGCAACGATTTACGTAAAACTTTTAATCGCGATATTCTCGAAACGACTTTTATCGACCTGGCCGGAATCATAATTCTAGCTATAATCGTGCGATCTTTAATTTTGAAAAACTAAACTTCCATAATTGCAGTAGCTAGCGTTGTATTCAGCTGTTTTCTTTCAATTTAGTATTTTCGAAACCCTCGAATATAGGTAAAAATGTCGCCAAAATCACACCCTTTATGACCGCCCGCTATTTAGTGACTTTTTTTTTGAAAAACGACTACGTACGATGAAAACGATATTTATATAGATTATAAAACTTTTTAATTTTTATTTTTCAGACGAACCATTGTCCAGTTATCGGTCCGATCGTTGGATCACATTTTTTATACAGCGTCATTATACCTCAATGACGTTGTTAATGATTGATTTTAAAAAATGAAAATTTGCACGAAACAAGTTCAATATATGCTTAATAACATACCGTTTTGCTGACTCCAAATAATTAATATAGTTGACGAAAAACAATCGGAAAAACGACCTTTTTCGGCCCGTCTCAGGGGTGTCCCCCTTAAGGGGGGAGCCTGAATTAGAAGGTCTAAAAAAAGCGTTTCTTCGGGAATTTTTCTAGAAGGGAAAAAACAAGTGAGCCCAGTAAACATTGAGGTATCTTTTCATGTATATTTGAAATGTATAAAAAAATTTCAACGTGAAACCATAAATTTCTGCAGATTTATCAGCCTATTCCATGTGCGTTTGCCACTGCAATCCCCAATCGGCGGGAAAGATACAGCGCGTAATTCTTGACTGAAACAAAAAAAAACAATAAAATGTTCAATTGTTCTTCTGGGTGAATTAAGAAAAAGCTGAAAAAATCGTGAAATTATAACTTTTCCCAAGTTTGAAAAAAATGCACTTTTTTATAGCACTTTTTATAGCACTTTTATAGCACAAAAAAAATTTATAGCACTTTAACGTGCTATAAAACTGATTTACAAATACTTTTTCACTGACTTTTTAAATTCATTTAGAAGAGATTTTCATACTGAAGAAAATAGACTTTGGTTTGATTCAATAGGTCGTTTAGTTTTTTTGCTATCACGCCCGCCAATTTGGAAAAATCGTGAAAATGAAAACTGGAGAAAACGCGCTCAAAAATTTCAATAAGAGGAAATATCAATCGCTTCTCTACTGTTGGCCTTGTATCTTCGAAAATATTTACAATTGGCCTCTGCAACTTTGTAAATATATTCTTGGATAGTTTATCTATCGATTTAAGTAATTTAAAAAAAAACGATTTTTTCGACCTTCAAATTAAGGCTCCGGCCTTAATGCATGATCTGCAGCATTTACGGTAATTTTGCGGTTAGAATTTACGATGTCAGGTGCGTTTTCGGAATTAATAAAAAAAATTACTTTAACGTCAAATATCTTTTTTCACTCGATACTTGAATATATTCCCCAACAGAAATTTTCCTGTAGGTAAAAAACCAGATATCGTATGGAGTTATTGTTGAGTGATCTTATCACTGTGAGAAATTACAGTCGTGACGATAACTACGGAGCTGCCGTATGTGAATTTGTGGTCACAATTTTTGCCCTTGCAATAAACATGCGGTAAGTGAAGAACCCGATCAATAACTGACTCACTTAAAGAAGTTTATTTATGCTTGCTAGCTGACGATTCGACTATTTTGAAAATTTGATCCACAAAAATTTACGTTACAGAATTTCTTAATTTACGCTGGTAAATTTATCACGAGATTTTGTTTACGAAATTTATAATGACGTTGAAGTCTGCATTATCAGAATGCAACGAAAATGAATTCATTCGAATTGCTCAATATTTTTGACGATTTAGGCTGTTTAAATTTCTCAAAAGTGTTCACGTATTGTTATTGGGAATTTATGACCTCAATTCGCAAATCAAGCTTTGGATAATGATACAAATTAAGAAGTTAAAAATGAAGAAAAAAATCGTTGCATTCCAACGATACAAACTTCAACGTCATCATTTGCACGAGTATTGAGGTGAATTTTTTTACACTAAGTAATTCGGAGTCTACGATTTTTTATATATTTCAAGTAAAAAATCTGGGTGGGGATCGGAAATTCGAACGATCAATATTCAGAAGGACCGAAATTTCAAATTCAGTAATGACGAACGTTCCAATATAGATAGATCAATGTTATGATAGTCTGTAAAATAGTTAATCGAAATTGTGAATACAAAAATTTCGAAGTTGATTTATAGCAAAAACAAATATCAGATTTAACAAAATAATGAGAGACGTAATACCGATTCGCCTGTATATATACACCAAACGATTCGAGACGTCAAATCGTCGAATGGTAAATATTACGACAGCTTAGAATTTCGAATTCATTAGAGCGGAGGACCAAAAAGTCGATCAGTTATAATAGCGATGGGCCAAAATGGCGAACGGTCCGGAAAGCAAAAACTTGGGATCGAGCGTTTCAGAATGAAGATGGCAGATGGCGTTAGTGGTCAGTCGGGTCAGGCAGCCATGTCATGTTCGCCATTTGGGTATTCGCCATTTCGGACCATCGATCATTTGCGTTTCTAAGATCTACACATTCGAAGTTTGTAGTTTCGATATATGGCTTTTTGCTATAGACGGTATTACGAATATTAGATACTTACTGTTTTCTCGAATCTGTATTTGTATGACTCAAACTGCAGACTATCTTAATATATTTTGTCAAATAAATAATCCCTTGGTGTAATAGTTATTCGATTTCGTCATCGGCCAAAGGATAAAATTTCGAATAATTTAACCTTCGTTATTTTGAGAGTTCATAATTCTGTCGTTTCGAAATCTTTGTCGTTCTATATTTGGTCATTCGACATTTTAACCCCCACCCAAAAATTTTACATTAATGGCAAATGCAGGGTCGTAACTGAGGCGTGCCCGAGTCGATAAAATGTTACTCTTTACGCAGCTTCACCGTGGCTTCTTGTTAAACTACAATTTACCAATTTAAAGAAAGGCTTATCAAAAATATAACACATTTTTTCAAGCATGAATTACGCTAGTTACAAGGAACATAACTCATGTGTCCGCCTTCGATTTTGTTGAAGCTCATACATGTGATAAAGCATTGAAAAGTATTAGATACGCGATGATTCTTTTTCGTCGGAAAAAACGGCTCGGAAAGGCGTGTTACCCTTTAGTTAATTTTTTAAAATACTTCTATAGTGAATTTTTCATCGGCTTTACATTAGAATTTTGCTTTTTGTTTAAGGGAGACTTTGTCCTTGAAATTTTCAAAAAATCAATTTGAGCTCAACATGAGCAGGTAGAAGAAGCGGAGGGATGCCTCTATGGACCAGGCATGGCCGATTAGCGGTAATTATAAACACATTTGTGTAAACACATTACAAAACTTTAAACGCGTTTTTCTCGAAAACACGTTTTTAAAAATGGCTGACATTCTCCTGACCGCTGTAATTAACATATCGACCTGAAATTTGGAGAGCATACTCAGAGAATATGTCTTCACGGAACGACGGATCGTTTTTTTCGATAGATACAGTTTGCATTTATTATTTATCTTTTTATGTGAAAAAACGCGAAAATTCGATTTTTTTTTAAATTGCCGCCATTTTCCGAAATTTGTACTAAACGATAAACCCATCCGTCATTCCATAACCAAAGGGTCGCAGATTGGTAATATGCTTTGAATTTGTGTTTCAGATCAACAAAGAGGGGGCAGTGATGTCAGCCGTTTACCTCCCGCGATTTGAGGACCTATTTTCGCGGAGCTGCAACGGCGGCCATTTTGGTTTTTTTTTTCAAAAAAAAATTTTTAACGTTCTGTATATCATGAATAAAAGCAAGAAAAAACCGCACTCAAAAAGCTTTACTTGTTTCCTTTAAAAAAAATAAAATGTAAACACCTGAAATATGGCACTCCAAGGACAAAGTCTCCGTTAATCCGGATCGGTGGACTGCTCGTGGGTGAAACTGTAAAATCACCCCTCGATACGCCTTTGTCTCAGGGGTGGTTTCACCCCCTTAAAACTATTTTTCCGCCGATAAAAAAAAGACGCGTCTAATATTTTTCAATGTGAAATTACAGTAACGTTTCATAAAAAATAAGTGACAATGAATTATTATACTCAACGATGGACTGGAATAAAAAAAATCGCAGCAATGTATTTAGTGGATTTATACATTTTTACCTTTTCTCTGAAAAGTCACGACTACGAAAATTGTTCTACTCGTCACGTTTTTCCAAGTTTTATCATTAATATTTTCTTTAAACATTCGGTGACCCCCTTTTTTATTGTCGTTGCGGAGTTATTTAGTGTATGAATTATTAGATAGAAACGTGGCCAGCGTGCCATCTCCATAAAGTGCTATATAAATTAGACGATTTTTAGAGTCGTAATTTTTTGTTAAAAGTTCGGTAACTTGGCTTGAAATCTTTCCAATATACTAGGGTGTCTTTTTGCTCCGTTGTAGACGAAAATCAGTTGTTAAATATTCGACTTCGTTAAAGGAATACTACAAGTGATGTTCCTTGTTAGACTTATGAATTGTTCCTAGCTAAAAATGATCAATCATTCCTTAAGTACAATTGAAGGGTTTGCAAAAACATTACCAATTCATCAGCACTGCATAAAAAAACCTCGTCCACTAGCTAAAAAATGTCCATTTCGTTCAATTCACTTAAGGCGGGAGCCTGAATTAGATGGTCCAAAACAGCGTTTTTCGGGAATTTTTTTAGAAGGGTAAAAACATATGAGCTCAGTAAACATTGAGGTATCTTTTCATGTATATTTGAAATGTATAAACAAAATTTTGTTCAACATGAAACAAGAAATGACTGCAGATTGTTCAGCCATGTGCGCCTTGCCACTGCAGTCCCCAATCGGCGGGAACGATGCAGCTCGTAATTCTTGACTCAAACAAAAAACCAATAAAGTTTTCAATTGTCATATATTTTTCTTCTAGGTGAACTAAAAAAAAGCTGAAAAAATCGTGAAATTATAACTTTCCTCAGGGTTAAAAAAATGTGTTCAAAAAACACTCTAAGGTTCTATACAAATTATTTCAAATGACTTTTTCAACGACTTTTTTAGTTCACTTAGAAGAGATTTTCATACTGAGGAAAATAAATTTTGGGTTGATTCAATAGGTCGTTTAGTGTTTTTGCTCTCACGCCCGCCAATTTGGAAAAATCGTGAAAATGAACATTGGAGAAAACGCGCTTCAAAGTTTTCAATAGGAAGAAATATCAATATCGAATATCAATCACTTCTCTGCCTTTGGCCTTGTATCTTCGAAAATATTCACAATTGGCCTCTGTAACTTTGTAAATATATTCTTGGATAGTTTATCTATCGATTTAAGGGGCCAGTCCACTTTGGAGCCACGAAAAAGGCTATTTTCGCGATTTTTTTGACGATTTTATAAAATATATGAATATAAAAGTTGTTGGACTTGATAAATAAAGTCTTGAAATACATACAAAAAAAAGTTTATTCATTTTTATTCATTTTTAAGTACAAAAACTATAGTTTAACGTAACGCCTCAAAAATAGGTGGGCTAGTAAGCTCCATCACAACTTGGCAACGGCTTGTCTGAAACAAAAAAATCAAAGTCCATTAGATTCAGTATGACACCAACTACAAAATGACCCTCGGATGTAAACTTTTATCAAAAAATAAAAACATGGCAGATGAAAAACGAAAAAAGTATTTAAGGCGTTACCCCCACTTGTAGCGCAAAAAAAGGCTTTTTTCATGATTTTTTTTAAAGAAAACTACAAAACTTTTTTAATCGATCAATATACCATCTTAAAGAACACATCTTGAAGAACTTTCAGTAATTTTTTTATTCAAAAATATTACATTGTTTAGTGGCAAATGGCCGTCAATGAAATAATGTTTTTATATACACGGTTTGCGGTGACCAACATTGTGGCGAAGTGGATCATCTGAAAAAAAAATGCGGATGGATTTAGTCAAATATAAGTATAAACTAGTCTTTAATCGAAGGATTTTAAAAAATATTCATTTTTCACAAAATGGCGGACAGTAAAAGTTAATGGTTCGATTTTAACGAAAAAAAATGGCCGCTTTTTGGCTATAAAACGGCCATTTTTTTCGAAAAAAAAATCGAACGATTAAAGACTACATTTTTATGTATTAAATAAGCCTGCAAAATATCAAGAAGATCGGTTCATTAGTGTTCGAGTAATCTTGGTAACCGACTTCAGAAATGCCATTTAGAGAAAAACGCGTTTAAAGTTTCAATTTCAGTTTACAGGAAGAGAATATTTTTTTTTGTAAACTTACATAGAGTCATCTATTCCGGGCCCATACAGAAGTATGGGCCCGGATACTTATACTTCAAAAAAATACAATAAAAAAATCGATTTTTTCAAAATCACAAGTGGGGGTAACCCCTTAAAAACGCGTTTTTTCGAAGTTTTCGCAAAAAAAGCGTAAAAATCAGAATTTTAAAACCATCGAGGGTCATCTTGTTGCGAATCATGTTTACAATATGTGGTTCAAATTTCAAGAGAATCGGTTTATTAGTTTTAGAGATACGATGGAGCTAGATTTTGAAAACGTTGTTTCGAGAAAAACGCGTTTGAAGTTTATGCTATGAAAAACTCTTACCTGAACTCAATCGGCAATTCCTGCACCGTGCAAAATCCCTTCTGATTGCTCATCATCGTCGATTTCTTCAAGTCTTGCTTGCTTTCGATTTTTTGAAATTTTCAAAGTGAACTGGCCCCTTAAGCGATAAAAAAACGATTTTTCGGCCCTTCTAATTCAGGCTCCGGCTTAACGAAATTCAGTAGTGAATTTCATGAAGACCAACCATTAATGACGGACATAGGGCACATTACTGAAATTCCAAGTGAATTTCATAAATTGAATTCCAAGTGAATTACATTAATTGCATAACTTAATGAGGAACACGAGGCACATTAATGAAATTCCAAGTGAATTTAATTAATTTCAGTACGCAATTGTATTCTTCGTGTCTGCAGGCAGTGTGCCTTTTTTCACTACAGTTTAAAAGCCACATTTCGGTCAGAGGAGTATGAGGTTGGGTTCTACAGTAGTAGTGGTGAAGCACGCGAGACTGGAGTGGGGATTGACGGAGTTGGGACGAACGCTTAAAAGGGCTCCCAACGCCTTTTCGACACGCAGTCCGTAAAACTTTGCCGGTAGTGACGAAACACCACCGGAACGTCATCAAACTTTCCGCATACCAGGGAGATCCCTTCCCTTCGAGAAACGCAACCTACGCTTTATCAACAATAAAACCAAAAAAAAAACTATCCCAAATACATCGAGTGCTAAAATTCGAAAATATCTACTGTGCTACGAAACCGATTTTTGTTTTCGTCAAAAACTCGAATTCTCCGAAAATCTCCTGGTGCAGTGTTCGATCCCCCATACCGGATATAATTTAATTCAAAAAAGGAAAAATGAAGCACGCCGTGACGATGCAGATATTAGTGTCTTTACTCGTGATCATACTGTCCTCAACGTCCTACTCCACAAGCGCACTCACGACTTTTGGAAAAACGAACCCTCAGACCCAAAATCAACCGCCGCCTCCGGTAACACCAGGTGAGCCAATCCCCGTAATTTTCTTCCGCGATCTCGGCACGTCGTGACGTCGTCACGTTGCCTCCCTTCGGAGAGTGAAAATTGTACCGTCATGGGGGTGAATTTTTCCGCGGTTCGCTTAACTCTCGGGATCGTGAATGGAAAATTGTCTTGATCGATATTAGCCGATATTTTTGTACGAATCTTCAGCTAACGGAACAGCAAAAATCCCAAAATGGAAATTGACCTGTGGTGAAAAAATGGCAAGAGTGCGATATCCGGGGCGCTAAGATTCGACGGTGAATTTAGGGTTATCGAGTCAAAACAAACAAAATATGAAGAGTGGTAAAAGTTGATATTTCGCTTATTTTGCGCTCAAATTAGAATTTTTCGATAGTTATCGAAGTTAAAGTTTTTTTCGAATTTGAAAATTTCAAGGAACATCAGGCAAGGTAACTTGGAAATGTATGGTTTCAACAGTGCCTCAGAAGCCAAAAATGTATTTTAAATACCACTACCATGTTTTCCTCACTTGTAAGTGCGACTGGACAGAGCGTAAAGTAGTACTTTTAATCGCTAGGAGTCCGAAGAGGGATTAAAAGTATACGGTTTATCCCTCTTCTGACTTCTAAGGCTCCAAGTTTATGTAAAATATATCGTTTAGTAATTTGGTGTAGTAATTATATGAAACAATTTTTATTGTTGTAAATAAACTGAGGATATGAATAAATAAAGCATTACAATCTTGGAATTAGTGGTATTTATATAGTAATTTAGTGGTATTTGTATGGTACCACTAAACAAACCCAAACAAACCCAAACAAAGAAATACTTTTTGAAGCTCGCCCGGTCAATTTCCATTACTTGCGATAAAATAAAGATATTGTACCCATGAGCCAACAAAAATCGTTGAATTTTGGCGTATTTCCAATTACCGCTGAATATTCGCTCATAATTTCTTAAGGCCTTAGGCCACAGTCACGGCTATAAAATCATGTGCGAATTTAACAATTTTTTTTCGTATGAAAAAGTGATTCACTCATAAAGGTAATTACACATCTATTTAGTATGAATATCAAGCTGTTGAAAAACATATATATTTTTTTTGATGTACAAAATGGCCGACTACTAATATTTTCTTTTGTTACCTTTTTTTATAGGCGCTCCGCGGCGTGACATTTAGCATCCACAATTTTTTACCTTGAACAAAAAACAAAAATTCTCGTCAATGTACATTAGAATACCTAGAGAAGTACGTACGGAATTCAAAAAACATTGTTCTATTCAAAAGTCGTAGGTATTTGAACTTAAGAAATAAATTTTCAGTGAAAAATTTCGTTATAACTGCTCATAAACTGCTCATAAAATAAAAAGTTTTCGATTAATCAGAAATTCCGTACGTACTTCGCTGCGAAATACAATTAGAAACATAACTTTTAAATTTGAAGTAAATCGAGTGAAAATGGTTGAATTTATTTGTCACGCCAATTGGAAAAAAGCTGTTTCGAAAAGTTTCGAGTAGTCGGCCATTTTGTAAATCGAAAAAAAAAACAATTCTAACAGCTTGAGATTCATACTAAATAAATGTGTAATTAATTTTATGAGTGAAGGACTTTTTCATACGAAAAAAAATGGTTAAATTCGCACATGATTTTATACCCGTTACTGTGGCCTTAAGGAAGCCAAAACGGAAAATTCTTTTATTCTTGAAATTCTCATTATCTTGGTTCAACCATCAAGAATCAAAGGTCAAAACTTGGCGCCCCGGATATCGTACTATCCCCAAAAAGATCGGATGTCTTCGAAGATCTGAAGGAGGCGGAAAAAAAGAAATTCCTCCCATTCGAATTGCCACGTCGTAAAAGGGCAGCCATGGTCATTTCTTTGTACCGGGACGCGGTGATATCTTGCGAGGGGATCGCGACATTCGAGTGTCAAGGTCAAGTGAGGCGGGTGCGGACATGCTAATGCGTTTCACCGGACACTTACAGGGTCGGGTTCTTGAATGAAGCAAAGAAATCAGAAGAAAAAGGGGAGAAAGAAAAACCAGGTCGAACGGGCTACCGATAAGCGAAACGTTTGCAACGCAAAGGAAAAGCTCCAAACAAAAACGTTTATTTTTTTTTGCTCACTTGGATTATTATCTCGAGATAAAAGGATACGCGTGACTCCGTGCTACAAATTTGAAGGGTGGACACCCCTCCCTTTTCGCGGTTGGGTTTGCATGCATACGGCTTGAATTCGTTTCGTGACGAACTCTTGAACGCCTCGAATAATTGCATCAATGACCCTCACGCTCGCGACTAGGCAGGAGCCGCGAACTTTTTCTTATCACTCGGTGCACGTCCTCTTTTCAAGGGTACAACGATACTTTGAATACAACTGAGGAAAATTAGCCGTAAATTATGATACCGAAGTTTGCATCGTTGGAACCAGACGGAAGTTTCGTAGCCTAATTGTTTTGGCAAATTCAGGCCTCCAGTCACTTAAGGCGGGAACCTGAATTAGAAGGTCCGAAAAATCGTTTTTTTTATTGCTTAAGAGGTTAGGCCACAGCAACGGGTATAAAAACATGTGCGAATTTAACAATTTTTTTTTCGTATAAAAAAGTGATTCACTCATAAAATTAATTACACATCTATTTAGTATGAATACCAAGCTGTTAGAAAAAAAAATATATTTTTTATGTACAAAATGGCCGATTATTAATATTTTCTTTTGTTATCTTTTTTTAGGCGCTCTTTGGCGTGACATTTAGCATCCACAATTTTTGACCTAGAACAAAAAACAAAAATTCTCGTCAATCTACATTAGAATACCTCGAGAAGTAGGTATGGAATTTAAAAAATTTTGTTTTATTCAAAAGTTGTAGGTACTTGAACTTAAGAAATGAATTTTCAATGAAAAATTTCGTTATAACTGCTCATAAACTGCTCATAAAATGAAAAGTTTTCGATTAATCAGAAATTCCGTACGTACTTCTCTGCGAAATGCAATTAGGAACATAACTTTTAAATTTGAAGTAAATCGAGTGAAAATTGTTGAAGTTATTTGTCACGCCAATTGGGAAAAAGCTTTTTCGAGAAGGTTCGAGTAGTCGGCCATTTTGTGCATCGAAAAAAATATATATATATTTTCCAACAGCTTGATATTCATACTAAATAGATGTGTAATTAATTTTATGAATGAATCACTTTTTCATACGAAAAAAAATGTTAAATTCGCACATGATTTTATACCCGTCACTGTGGCCTAAGGCCTTAAATCGATAGATAATCTATCCAAGAATATATTTTCGAAGATACAAGGCCAAAAGCAGAAAAGCCATTGATGTTTGATATTGATATTTCCTCCTATTTAAATCTTTGAAGCGCGTTTTCTCCAGTTTTCATTTTCACCATTTTTCCCAATTGGCGGGCGTGATAGCAAAAAACGACCTATTGAATCAAACCAAAATTTATTTTATTCAGTATGAAAATCTCTTTAAAGTGTAAAAGAGTCGTTGAACAAGTCTTTTTAAATAATTTTATAGCACGCTAAAGTGGTTTTTTTTAACACATTTTTTTTCAAACTTGAGAATAGTTGTAATTTCCCGATTTGTTCAGTTTTTTCTTAATTCACCCATAAGAAAAATATATGACGATTGAACATTTTATTAGTTTATTTGATTCAGTCGAAAATTACGAGCTGCATCTTTCCCGCTGATTGGGGACTGCAGTGGCAAGACGCACATGGAATAGGCTGATAAATCTGCAGTGATTTATTGTTTCATGTTAAACAAATTATTTTCATACATTTCAAATCTACGTGAAAAGATACCTCTATGTTTACTGGGCTCACTTGTTTTTTCCCTTCCAAAAAATTCCCAAAAACCGCTTTTTTGGCCCTTTTTATTCAGGCTCCCGCCTTAAGGGCTTATACGACTGTAAACGTCTAAAATTAAGTGATTTTTCGCGCTTTTTTTTGTTCGGGTGGAAGGACAAGTAAGAGGATAATGATATTCAAGGATGTCAATAGTCATATCTGCGAGTGGACAAAAAAAAACTTATAGTAGAAAATTATACACAATGGTGACGCTGGACGCCATTCTCGCGAGGGATGTTGAATTTGAGACGCTCTGCGGCACGCAGTATAATTGACACAAATTTGAATTTGTAAAAAATAGAAAAAAATCGATTAATTCACATGAGTAAAACTAGAGAAATACGTAGGGGATTTTGAAAATATGCATTTTTGTGTAATTGGCAAGCATTCAAAGTGAAAACTCAGTTTTCGACAGAAAAAGAGGACAATCATTTGTTAATAACTGATGTTATAATTAGCTCATGGAAAATCCCGTACTAATTCCTCTTCGGAATGACATTTTAAAAATGTACTCACAATTTCGAGTGAAATGACTGAAAGATGTTAGTTATGCTGCGTGCCGTTTTGAAAAATTGTGTTCCGAGAAAAACGGTCGACGTCTCGCACACGGGCCTGCGGGCCTTTTTAACCAGGTAGCAAACTTTTTTCCCCTTATTCTGGATGGTTCAAAGTATCTTGTAAGCCAACCTTAAAAAAAGTAATTTTTTTTAAATTCTAAAGTCGTGTTACCCCTTAAGACGGGATATCCACTTAAACGGGAAAAAATAAGAAATTTTGAGGGATTTTTTAAACGAAGGAATATTTATTCAATATTTATCAAACTGTAGGTATACTTTAATAGTGTATTAAAGTAGTAATAGTAATAGTATATTATTATGAGGAAACAATTTTTTCAATTCATTTATCATCAATATGGAGGAGTTGGGGCAAAGTATTACAGCAAGGTTGCCGCGGGAGTTGGAAATCGGCGTGCAGTCTAGCTTCTCGTAGATTTTGATTTGCGAAAAATTCAACATTTCCTTTCGGTTGGAACATGTATAGTTTCTATTTGACAGTAATTAAAAGGAAGAAAATGCAAATTTAAGAGTATGGCACGCATTTACCAAAACAAAATCAACATTTCACGCATAATTTCTGTAAAATTTTGATTAACAAAGTATTGAACAAAGCAATATTATCAATATTTCTACCAAGTTTCAACTCAATCGGCTCAATAGTTTTTGAGCAATCCTGCACGCCAATTTCGAAAATGCAGTTTTGGGAAAAACGCGTTTGAAGTTTACGACCGCTCCGAATCCGAGCGGTGAGGCACAGCGTTGACGGGCCGTGCCGTTTGAAGTTTTTCGTATTTTGCTATGAAACTTTGGAAAAATATTCGATAAAAATCGTTTTTTTTTATCGTTGTAAATGGATATCCGGCCTTGAACTTTTTTTCAGGATCCTTATTAAAGATTTTCAGCTTAAATATGCAAGGGTAATTTTTGGACGACGATGAAAATGACGCAATAAAAAAATGAATTTTCGTTGCATTCCAATGACCGAATCGTCGTTTTAAGGGGGGATCTTTGGGCGAGTGAAAAATTGCTGTTTTTCATGATGTTTTTTTAAGGCAAGATTACTGCACCATTTTTAGACTTAAGGTATGTTTTATTATTACTTTTGGCTATTACATGGTAGGTTTTTAAATGAATCTTCAAAAAATGGCGGAGGTATGGCGGAGGATTAATCTGAAAAAAAAAACCGACGAAGATTTTTTCTTTCACTAAGGAGGAACATCCCTTTAGATGCCCGAAAATGAGTCATTTTTCATGAATTGTTTTAAAGGTGACAAAATAAGCGCATCATTTAAAATTTTTGACATTCTCTTATTGCAACTTTCAAGGGTTAAAAAAATTGTTTTTATTTTTTAAATTAAAAAAAAATTGTGACGTTATAAGGTATTGTTTTGGGCGTTTTTTAAAAACTGCTCATTTTATAGCTAAAAAAGTTGTTGATCGATCTGACTGAAATTTTTGGAGGTTTCTCGCTATAACATTATTGGAAGGATATATCTAAAGTTTTAAGGTTATCGCGTAAATAAATGACTTTTTGGGGGTAAAAATTATCGAGAATTGTCGGCAGAAAATGGTCAAAAATCTGAAAATTCGATTACTCATACGCAGAATATGAACCGAGAAAAAGTGAGAAAGGTTGAAAATCGATGCTTTGAAACAAAAAGATAGAATTTTCCGAAAAAAATGTCTACATTTTGTAATAAAATAGTTTTTTTTTTTCAAAAATCACTTAGGATCATGTTTTAGACAATAAGGTTAGAAAGATTTATCCCAATATCATCAGAATCGGTCGACTAGTTTTTCAGTTATACGTCACGCCAGTTTTGAAAATAAAGCTTAGACCTTCGCCATTTTTAAAGATTGATAAAAAAATACCATCTAACAGCCAAAAGTAGTAATAAAACATACCCTAAGTCTCAATAATAGTGAATAAATATTTCCTGTAAAAAAAAAATCATGAAAATCAGCAATTTTTTTCCTCGCATAAGGATATCTCCGTAGCCCAATTGTTTTGGCAAATTTAGGCCTCCAAAACCACTTCAACTTTTTTCAGAATCCTTATTGAAGATCTTCGCCTAAATATGTAGGGAAAATTTTCGGATGTCAATGAAAATGAGGGAATAAAATAATAAAAATGATTTTTCGTTGCATTCCAACCATGCAAACTTCAACATCGTCTTAAATATCGGAAAAAAAAAGTTTCGGCTTAGTTTCCTCGGTGTTTTTACTCGTTTATTGTTCCTCCGTAACTTTCGTTATTCATTCGTTGCGCGATATTCTTCGACATTTAAATTGCAGTTGGAAATGCTCGCGATTGCAAAATGGAGTCAGACTGCGTGACGATCCAGAACACGACCTGCATCCCGGATCGTCCTCACGATAGCAAAATGCGATGCCTCTGTGGAGATTACTCGGCTCCCATTAATGGAGGATGCAACAACAAGGGAAAGGGTAACGCAGCCCTTTTTGAGAAAATTTCTTTTTTCTTTGCGTATTTATGTGCTTCTTATTTCTCCTCAATTTTTGTAGAGATTCTCGCAGAACTAATTTGCAAGTTATTAACGGAGACTTTGTCCTTGGAGTGCCATATTTCAGGTGTTTACATTTTATTTTTTTTAAAGGAAACGAGTAAAGCTTTTTGAGTGCGGTTTTATTCTTGCTTTTATTCATGATATACAGAACGTTAAAAAAAATTTTTTTGAAAAAAAAAACCAAAATGGCGGCCGTTGCAGCTCCGCGAAAACACGTCCTCAAATCGCGGGAGGTAAACGGCTGACATCACTGCCCCCTCTTTGTTGATCTGAAACACAAATTCAAAGCATATTATCAATCTGTGACCCTTTGGTCATGGAATGACGGATGGGTTTTTCGTTTAGTACAAATTTCGGAAAATGGCGGCAATTTAAAAAAGATCGAATTTTCGCGTTTTTTTTCGCATGAAAAAGATAAATAATAAATGCAAAAATGTATCTATCGAAAAAACGATCCGTCATCCCGTGGAGACATGTTTTCTGAGTATGCTCTCCAAATTTCAGGTCGATATGTTAATTAGAGCGGTCAGGAGAATGTCAGCCACTTTTAAAAACGTGTTTTCGAGAAAAACGCTTTTAAAGTTTTGTAATGTGTTTACACAAATGTGTTTATAATTACCGCTAATCGGCAATGCCTGGTCCATAGAGGCATCCCTCCTCTTCTTCTAGCTGCTCATGTTGAGCTCAAATTGATTTTTTGAAAATTTCAAGGACAAAGTCTCCCGTAAAAAATATCTTTTACCCTCGCAGCATTTTTTGGCACGTGAAAATAAAAAAACTGAAAGAGAAATTCTGAACGAATTTTCAATTATCGTTGCAGCCGTTCATGTTCCATGCAACGACGACGCGGAGTGTATGGACGGAGCGGAATGCGTCGAAAAAAATAAAGCAGGGAAGCAATGTGCCTGCAAGGAGAACTTTTACGAAGAAAGTTTCAAGTGCAACGGTAAGATAAAAAAATCGTCGGGTCTGACGAGGAATATCAAGTCCACCTTCAATTTCGTTTAAACTCATATGACTTTTACCATACAAACATTGCTACCTCCTTTTCTTCTAAAGGGTTGAATTTCCAAAAACGCTAAAATTTCATTAATTGTGTCGAAGCACAGTTCTACAAAGTTTCAAGTAAATTTGACCGGTTTTTATTTTTATTTTTCGTACAAACTTTGTCACCCCCTCTTGTTTAGGGGTTGAATTGCGAAAAACGCTAAAACTCGTCTTTTATTAATTGTGTTGACGAGCATTCTAGTAAATCTTCTGACCAGATTTTTTTTATTTTCTATAGAAATTTTGCCACCCCTTTTCTCCCCTTAGGGGTTGAATTTCTAAAAACGCTGAAAAACGTATTTCATTAATTGTGTCAAGAAGCGTGGATACCAAATTTCAAGTAAATCTGACCAGATTCTTTTAAATTTCCATACAAACTTCGCCACCCCTTTTCTCCCCTTAAGGGTTGAATTTTGGAAAAACGCTGAAATACGTGTTTCATTAATTGTGTCACAGAGCATTAATACCAACATTCAAGTAAATTTAACCATACAAATATTATTTCCCATACAAACTTTGCCACCCCCTTAGGGGTTGAATTTCGAGAAATCCCTTCTTAAACGATGCCTCCAATGTAAAATCAACACCCTCTTCAAATTTCACGATTCTACCTTTAGCTGTTTAGGCTGGGCGATGATGAGGCAGTCAGTCAGGACTTAGCTTTATTTATATATTTATATAGATAGATAGATAAAGCATTGAAAACTATTAAACACGTATTTTTTTATCGGCGGAAAAGGCGTTTTAAGGGAAAAAACCACCCCTCAAAGGAAGGCGTATCGAGGGCCAATTTTGCAGTTTCACCCACAAACACCGATCTGAATGAAACGAAAACCAAAAATTTTCTAATGTACAGTGATGAAAAATTCACTATAGAAGTATTGAGAAAAAATTGAATTAAAGAAGGAGATACCTTTAGGTGAGGAAAAAATAGCGGATTTTCATGATTTTTGTTAAGAAGGAAAGATTTCTTCACCATTTTGGAGACTTGTAGTATGTTTTATTACTACTTTTGGTTGTTAAATGGTCTTACATGGTATTTTTTTTATTAATCTTTAAAACTGGCGGCGGCATGGGACGGATTGCGACGGATGTTGTCAGACGGTGTGACACGTAGCGTCGGCGTGATCAATCTGAAAAAAAACTAACGAAGATTTTTCTTTTACCAACGCTTACACGCAGAATATGAACCAAGAAAAAGTGAGTAATGTTGAAAATCAATGAAACGGTACGCTTCGGAACCAAAAGATTGGATTTTCCGAAACAAATGGCTACATCTTGCGATAAAAAATACTTTTTGTTTTAAATTTTCAAGAACAATTAGGGCCATGTTGTAGACAATAAGGTTAGAAACCAAGAAACAGTGAGAAATGTTGAAAATCGATCAAACTGTACGCTTCGAAACAAAAAGATTAAATTTTCCGAAAAAATGGCTATATTTTGCGATAAAAAATACTTTTTGTTTTAAATTTTCAAGAACAATTAGAGTACTTTTTAGACATTAAGGTTAGAATGATTTGTACCAAATTTCATCAGAATCAGTACATTCAGTACCTCAGAATTTCATCAGAATAGTACATTGTGTACCAAGGAGACAAAGTGGGATTTTTACGCCGAGCGCGATGTTCATTTAAGTACGAGTTGTAGACGAGTACCGTTGACACCAAACGTGATTTTGGAATGTATCATATCTTAATATACTATCTTAATAATAATTTATAACGAGGCGTTCACCGTTCACAGGCACAAAAAAGCGAGGAAAACATAATTGCGTTATATTAGAATACTTTTTTAATGCATCATTATATTTGAATGTACTGTTTGTAAAGATAATTTCGGGATGGATAAGTAAATGTTATTTATCCCGATACAAGTTTGTCACGGTGTCAAGTGAAAATGACAGCTGAAAGACTGACAGCTGTTCCACAAGGACGTTCAATGGCCGTCAGCGTGACAAATGCAAACGCGCAATTTTTTAAGGCCTAGGCCCTAAAACGCCTCTTTTAGGTCCTATTTACACCCACGAAAAAGCGGGAAAAACATGATTGTGGTTTATCAAAAACCATGTAACAGTCAAAAGTAGTGATAAAACATACCCTAAGTTTCAAAAATGGTGAATAAATCTTCGATTAAAAAAAAATGACAATTGGCAAGTTTTTTCCTCGCCTAAAGATTAATCTGCCCTTAAGGGGTAACACGCGTATCTTTGAGGTGTAGTTTCCCCCTTAAACCCTTTTTTTCGCCGGTGAAAAAGAACGTGTCTTATAGTTTTCAATGCTCTATCGCATATACGAGTTTCAACAAAATCGAAAGCGGACACTAAAGTGATGTTCCTTGTGAGCTATCGGTATTACAATCGCCCATCTTTCGTCAATTAATTGTCAATTAATTCAAACGTTCTGTCAATTGTGGCGGAGCAGGTGCCCAGACGATCTTCAGATTTTCGACGATCGCGACCATGACCGTGGCCTTGCTGCTCGTGAAGATCGTCGGCTATTCGACATAAACTTCAGGAATTCGAGTGCGGGAGAAATTTTAAGAAAATTCCCGAAACTAACGCGAGGAAAGAAAAGCGAAAATCAGAACGAAGAAAAAATAAAACGAATGTTCGGAGGAATGAGATTGTGCTTTTTATTTTTATTTTTGTCGTCAAACAATATTCTTGTTGTATATGCGATTATGGTTTTGTTGACTGATATTGTTGGTTCTGTGATCACATTAAAAAAAATTGAATTCTTAATAAATAAAAAAAATAAAAAGTGCCGCTTTACGAGCGCGGAGGATCGTTTATCGTCTTTCTTTGATTCGTCACACGAAATGGAAATCACGTTTATGCACAAATTCACGGTCCGTTGAAAAACGAGCGTATTCTAAACGACCCAAGGGTCAGCCGGGAATTTCTCAAGTTTTTCTCTAACACAGCTTAATTGTGGATTATTCCCAGCTTGATTTCACGAATCTGAAAAAGACACGTTGAAGTTTGCATCGTTGATATGCAACGAAAAATCTTTTTTTTTTCCTTCGTTTCTTTGTTTTCATTATTATCGAAAAAAATTAATTGCCGATTTATATTGTAGATTTTTAATGAAAATCCTGAAAAACGTTTCAGTTATTTTGGCTGACTGCGAAAAAATATTTCACCAACCCAAAAAATGACTCCGTTCCACCGATGCAAACTTCAACAATATTAAAAGACGATATTAAACATGTTTGTTTAGCTTCCCAAATTGGGACATTAAACTCCGCAAAATGGCGAATCTTTCAATCGAATTTCTCTAGAAACCACTCGACCAAATGTAAAATTGTACGATATCAGCTACAATTTAAAAAAATCAACCACAATCGAACTAACGGGTTATGTCTAGTTGTAACACTCATAAACAGCTTTTTTTCGGGATTTGTCTTTTTAGGGAATCGTGACGATAAATTTCCACAAAAATTAGGTATTCGAAAAAGTATCATCGGAATATCACGCGGTAATTTTTTTTTGTACGAAAATATTCAATCACAATCGATTTACAGCCGGTGGCCAGTAAGCACCTCTGGCAAACTCTAGTTTATCCTACAATTATTCGAAAGAAATTCCAAAATATCAATTTTAAAAAACAACATACTATCAAAATATACTGTTTCTGGAAAAAGTGATTTTTCGACTTTTGCAACTAGGCATAACCCCTTAAGTAAATCGATAAAATCACAAGGTTTAATTCCCATGCACCTTGGGCAGGTGCCGGCATCCTTGATCTTGTAATTATTCCTAGCTATCGTTGAATTTTTGGCTACAGGTCGAATGTTTTACATGCGAATGAGACTAATTTGGCAGCCTCGCGAATGCCAATATTGCCTTATACCATCGCGCTCCGGTGGCGTTTCACTAATACTTACGATAATGTTAATTTCCAAAAATCTGATATACGAATAGCCTAGCTGATTCGGACACGGTCTGATCCAAAGTCAATTTTTATGTCGCTTCGTGATACAACGATGAGATGGAAAAACAAAAAACTGGTGGGAATCCGTCGTCGTGAATGCATGAATAAACTATATCAAGGAGATAAGAGCTTTACGCGGACGTTTACATAAATATATCTAAATGATCTTCATACGATAAATATACAATTTTCAATCTCATAGCGTTATATTGTATTTTGTAAAGTTTGTATAGTAGAACTTCAGTATGACGCTCGTAAGCATATATGTATATATATATATATATATATATATATATATATATATATATATATATATATATATATATATATATATATATATATATATATATATATATATATATATATATATATATATGTATGTATGTATGTATGTATATATATATATATGTGTGTGTGTATACACAAGGTTTGTTAAAAAAATAAGGTGACTTTTCGTTTTTCTCGAAAAATATTGATTTATTCATCAATATCTACTTCGTCCCCTTCAAAGTAATCCCCCTTAGATATAATACACTTGTGCCAGCGCTTTTTTCAATCCTCGAAGCACTTCTGATATGCGCTTTTTGGTATGGCTCTCCCAGCGATGCGGTGTTTATCTCCTCAATCGTGGCAAATATCCGTCCTTTCATGGGTCTTTTCAGTTTTGGGAACAGAAAAAAGTCGCAGCCAAGTCCGGTGAATACGGTGGCTGAGGCATGATTACGGTGTTGTTATTGGCCAAAAAATCACGAACAAGCAACGATGTGTGAGCAGGTGCATTACCGTGATGCAAAAGCCATGAATTGTTTTGCCACAAATCGATAGCAAAAAATCGCCTAGCACACCAAAATACGTCTAACGTTCAAATCTGTCAAAAACAAACAAAATGTGCAAAATGGCTGATAATGTCAACATATGTTGGGGACATGTGTACCAACGTAACAAAAAAAAAATCGAAAATCGAATGTACGTAGCCCGCGAAATTTGAAAAGCAACCTTATTTTTTTAACAAACCTCGTATATATATATATATATATATATATATATATATATATATATATATATATAAATAATGTCTAACCAAATTTGACGACATGGAAGTTTTCATCGTTGGAATGCAACGAAAGTCAATTCTTTTCAGTTGCTCAACATTTTTCTTGGCCGATTTAGACTACAAAAATCACTCGTACGTTTTTACGTATTCTTGTTAGAGATTTACGACTGTAATTTGCACCAAAAAAACTCTTCCGACAGGAAAAATAAACGGAATAAAAAAATAGAAAAAAGAATCGTTGTATTCCTACCATGGAAACTTTGTAATTGAACTTGAACAAGATTCTTTTTTTAATTATAAGCAAAATTTGTTGATAATTTTTTTTTATTCGCAACTTTACCACGTTGTTGAAAAAGTGACATTGAAAAATTAAAATAAGTCGAGATTTTGGGAATCTGTCGAATTTTGTTGTCAAATCAAAGAAATTATCTTGTCCAATTTCTATTGCCCATGACATTTATATATATATATATATATATATATATATATATATATATATATATATATATATATATATATATATATATATATATATATATATATATAGTGTAATTATCTCGTTCGTGATTTTCGTTGGTTTCTGTGTTCCAATTGTAAATTATAATCGCATACATGCACCAAATAAATATCGAAGAGTCTTTGAATGCATTTTTTACCTTGTACTATTTTTTTCGGAATACAACGCACGCTACGGATTGGCCAACTTTGCCGCCGAAAGAGAAAGCCGGTGTGTGAAGGGCGTGCGTTACTGCGAAATCTGAACAAAAATAAAATCAAGAAAGATATGAGCTATCGTGACCGACCTCGTTCCGAGGACTAATCAGTTGGTCTGAATTTTATCATTTCCGCTATTGCCGGTTCCTAGCGTCGACATATCGACTTGTCGACCTTGAAAATCCAGCGGAATTCACAATTTTTCGCGAATAAACAAATGGCAGTAAGTTGCGTAAACTTTCATAATTTGTATTTGTCGAAAACTACGAAGAATCGGTATCCTTTAAGGGGTCTGCATGAGCTTGTGA
Organism: Ophion slaviceki; assembly: GCA_944452715.1. Lineage (NCBI taxonomy): Eukaryota > Metazoa > Arthropoda > Insecta > Hymenoptera > Ichneumonidae > Ophion > Ophion slaviceki. The sequence goes on along the minus strand of OX101794.1, from coordinate 15,928,277 downwards.
TTTCGAAAATACAATTTTGTATTACATAGTTTTATAGTATAGAATCTTAACTTTGATTACCAGCAAAATTGTTGTGAAAATTCCAAAAATTGATCGAGTTCTGACGATTTTTGTGATGGGTCAGATCACATCTAATTCTTTAGATGAGTGACTTTTCCGAAAAATTAGCGTAACATTTTTTTGCTATTTTCTCATTTATTGGGTTGTAAATTTCGATATTCAGTCAGGGAAACCTCAAATTCACCCGCCGATAAAAAGTTATGGGGATTTGAAGTTCGCGGAAACACGTGATAAAATAGGGCATTTTTGAACATTTCGACGCCTATATTGGGTTTTTTTGGGTTTTGGAAAAAATCGAAATTATTTTTAACGATTCTTTGTTCGTAAAAAAACTCCCGACTGAATATCATCATTTATGACCCAATAAATAAGAAACTAGCAAAAAAAAAACGTTAGGCACATTTATCGGAAAAGTCACTTTTCTAATTGTTTTTGAAAATTGAGAATTGTTTTTGAAAAATTGGACAAAAAACTACTTTTTCAATCCACATTTTACAGAAATGTTGCGTGAAATGTTGATTTTTTTTTTGTAAATGCGTGCCATTTTCTTAAATTTGCATTTTCTTCATTTTAATTACCGTCACATAGAAACTATACATGTTCTAACTGAAAAAACGTTTGAACTTTTTTGCAAATCAAAGTCTACGGGAAGCTGGCATGCACGCCGATTCGCAACTCCCGCGACGACCTTGCTGTAACACTCTGCCACAGCTCCGCCATTTTGATGATGAATTAATTTGAAAAAATTGTGTTGTATACTTAAATATACTATTAAAGTATACCTAAAGTTTGATAATTGTAGAATAATTATTTCTTAGTTTAACAAAATCCCTCAATAGTGCTTATTTTGTTCCTGTCTAAATGTATATCCCGCCTTAAAAGCTGTAATTGACCAAATGATACCTACTATTGTGGAAATGCGTTATCAATTCGTCCTTGGTCCAATTGCACGACGATATTACCAAATAACCATCCGGCCTCAAAATACTGCAAACGTTCTCAATGTACTTCGTTCTGCGAGCCTGTGGATCATCGGGACTAAGGCTTATCGCGTCGTAAGTGCCCTTGTCGTGAACCACCTTGAAATCGGTCGGTAACGAAGTGTCCGCGATATCGAGAATATCGCAGGCCATTAATTTTATCGTGCTCGCGTCGGTAATATCGCTCTCCCGAAGTACCGCCGCTGCAAGATCGACGGCCTTTTGGGCATAGTCCACTCCGGTGAGCTCGGTGAAGCCCTTTTTCGCCAGTTCCACGAGGGTCCAACCGTTACCACAGCCGATATCAATTATTTTATCGCTCGGTGATAGGTCCAGTTCTTCGCTTATGTATCTGGAAAAAAGCGTTCAACGTTTTAACGATTTTTCATACACGGAGACGTAGAGCAATCCCTAACTTTTCGCTTTACGGTAATTGCTTTCGACTCAGTCGGTAACGAACGCGGCAGTTGAGATGAGGAATTATTTACCGCACGGGCGGTGGATCGAAGTTTCTATTTTCTTCGAAACGTTCAACATTTTCGAAAGAGCAGTCAGTTTGATCAATTTTTTACCATCCGCTGAGTTGCGTGGCACGAAAAATGAAAGAGACAGGAGCGCGTATTTACCGACCGAGCTGCGAGAAAAGCGCCCGATGGCTAAAATTTGTTTGCAATTTTTCTCCTGAGCATTTCTTTCGAAAAAAAAAGCGGAAACAGTTGAAGAGTAGGCGAATAAAACCGGGCTTGTCCACACCACGTCAATTTTTTTTCGTTTTCTTTACGGGGTTAGGCCACAGTAACGGGTATAAAATCATGTGCGAATTTAACAATTATTTTTCGTATGAAAATTGATTCACCTATAAAATTAATTACACATCTGTTTAGTATGAATATCAAGCTGTTAGAAATTTTTTTTTTTCGATGTACAAAATGGCCGACTACTAATATTTTCTTTTATCTTTTTTTTAGGCGCTCCGCGGCGTAACATTTAGCATCCACAATTTTTTACCTAGAACAAAAAACAAAAATTCTCGTCAATCTACATTAGAATACCTAGAGAAGTACGTACGGAATTTAAAAAATATTGTTTTATTCAAAAGTTGTAGGTATTTGAATGAATTTTCAGTGAAAAATTTCGTATAAAACTGCTCATAAAATGAAAAGTTTTCGATTAATCAGAAATTCCGTACGTACTTCTCTGCGAAATGCAATTAGGAACATAACTTTTAAATTTGAAGTAAATCGAGCGAAAATTGTTGAAGATATTTGTCACGCCAATCGGAAAAAAGCTGTTTCGAGAAAAACGCGTTTAAAGTTTTCTTTTTTAAATTATTTTTAACGCTTTTTTCTGCCTTTTTCTGCCTTTTTCAAGCGAATAAAACGTTTTCAACGCTATTTTTAAACTGTTTTGAAGCGGCAGCTTTGAAGCTTTTCGGCATGAATTTTTTTTTTTCACGTAGTCCGGTTTTAATTGCCTGCTCCTCAGTTATTTTCTACAGTCCGACCTCCGAATAAGAAACCCGACAATAAGAAACTTTCCATAGATTCTCACTCGAGCGCTCCCCCCACTCCGACTCGAACTCCGAGCTCGAGAATTTTGGCGCGGAACCTCTGGTTAAAAAACCAGCCTGGGAGAGATTATTCGGGCTAAATAGAGTGAACGTGTAGTGTAAATTGATGTGTGCATGCGTGCGTGAGTATGTGTGTGTGCGTGTGTGAATGTAACAAAAAATCTACAAGTTTATTAGAAATTTGTTGTATTCATTAAAAAGATACATATATGTGTTGACAAGATTTCATATAAAATACAAACAAAGATAAGGGCGTTTAAAGATTTTCATATAAAACAGCAAAAGTTTCCGAGATGTAATGAAAAGCGTTTTTGTCTTGTTGCGTATTATTTTGATCCGCAACGCACTCAACTGACAGGAATATTTTCGAGAGAGTCGAACTCTGCCATTGAAGATGAATCCTCAGAGATATTGACTTCTTCTTTTATACAAATGGGATAAAACAATATGGACATAAAGCTCTTCGTCTAAATTATCACCTTGTGGCGCAGATTCTGTAATATTTTCTTCGACTTGTATACTACAGTCTTTTCTTACGCTTCTTTACAGTTTCGGTCATTTTGTGACAGTTAATAGTAATTCAGATACAGTAGTACACAATAAATATTCAATAGTGTATATTAACGTGAAACAAAAATTCGCTAAATAAATGTCCACGCGCAGTCGAAAACGTTTTTGCATGGGCGATGTGAATACTAAGTTGTAACTCTTTCGAGCGAGTTTCTTGTTGAGAGGATCGCATGCGGAAAAGAGTGAGAGAGACAGACAGAGGTAGTGAGCGCGGAGCGCGCGCCTGGTGAGGGTATGCGATATATAAGAAAAACTCTTCCCCTTGGGGGCTTTTGGTTTCTTATTCGGAGGTCGGACTGTACTTCATTTGAAGGCGAGCAAAATCGCTAATCTCTTTTCTCCAAAACAATCGATCGTTTAGGAGAAAAATTCTTTTTTACCGACTGTGCGCATTTCACGCTAGACATGTGTAGACAGATGGCGCCACCGTGCTGCCCCCTCCCACACCGCATAAGCCAGTCAACGCGTAAACAAATAATTATCACTGAACCTTTGCAACATTTCATGCACACATGCGACAAGAACGATCGAAAACACCGTAAAGAAATTCACCTGACAACTTTGCGAGCATTGTGCTCCCCGAACCAGACCTCTCCCACGTCTCCATGATCCTTGAAATTCTCTATTTCCCGATCGTAAATATCCTCCCAGCTGTAACAACGAACCGTCATTCGAAACGTCGATTTCTCGCGAAAAGAGGTTAGGAATTGTTATCAGCCGGCAAGTGGCCTGTTAGTTCACTCACTAGTTCAACGTGCCCAATTCCGACGCGTTGAGTTCCCGATCGCTCATGATCGATCGCGAATAAAATGCCTTATCTCAATCACACGTTCGACGTCAAGCGCTCGGGGAGGAAAAAAGCCGATAGAATATGCGTAAGCGTGCGTGTACGCCGCGACAACGTGACCCAACCTAACGCCCATTTCAACATAACCTAATCTCGCGATATCGAATTGAAATTATAAAACAGATGTTACTTGCACCTATCGAGTCATCGCGTGTCTCATGATTATTCCGCTTCGATAATTCTCTCCTCCGGCGTATCCGTGACTCTGCCGATTTTTCGCCTCGATCGAAGGAAACGTCGTAGTAAGCGCGGTAACGATGAGTATCGCCAAATGGACGAATATGCTGTCGTTCGGTGAGTAAAACGAGCAATACTCACCGGGAACCCACACAAACCCAAACAAACGAACCAATAATAAATTCTCAGGAAAACAACACTCGACACGCTTACTTCCGGTTGCGAGGTCAATGTCGGTCGCGACGCAGCTCAATTACGAAGACATCGTCAAGCCCAAAACCGCCGTCTTGATGTTGAACATGGGAGGACCGACGAATACCGATCAAGTGCCGGAATACCTACTGCGTATCATGACCGATCGCGACATGATACAATTACCCGTACAAAGGTTCGTAGCGTGCGACGAGACATTGCTATCCCGAAGGGCAAAAAGGAATTGACGATATTCGACGCGCCTTTCAGCCGGCTCGGTCCGTGGATAGCCAAACGTCGCGCGCCCGACGTACAGAAGAAATACGCAGAAATCGGAGGCGGCTCGCCCATTCTCAAGTGGACCAATCTACAGGGCAAACTCCTGTGCCAAAATCTCGACAGAGTTTCGCCGGAGAGCGCACCGCACAAACATTACGTGGCCTTTCGTTACGCTGATCCTCTGACCGAGGAGACGCTACGATTGATAGAAGAGTGAGCGTTCGCTTATTTGTTGACGTACACAGTGGCTGGTAAAATAGACGGATTTTCGTGAACTTTATCGGTGATAACGCACGCAGGGGTTCAATTTTTTGAGTATGTTTTTAAGCGGCTACGTCTACCTAGAGGCCTAAAACAATGGCCAAATTCGGATTTTTTATTTGGGAAACGATCGGTGAAAAGGAAATGCATTTTTTACACAAAGGTATATATAGTGAGATACTTTGAAAAAAAATGCGAAAAAAACAAAAAAACCACCTACAGATGAAGTTTCTTTCCTGACTGCGGTGGACACTTCAACTTAGGGGTTTCAGCGTGAGAAAAAAACACTTTTGCTAATTTTTAGATCTATATGGATAGAGTACATTTATTGAAACCTTTTGTACATTGTTGAGTGTCATTTCAAGAACATTCCGTGAAATTTGTACGCGAAAATATATACAAGCAAGCCGGTGACAAAGCTTTTCCAAGAACGCCTTTGGAAAAACACGATTTGCGGTGTTCGCTGTATCTCAGCTAGAAATTATCTGAAATCGAGTACCGTTAAAATTTAGTCAAAGTATCATCAAATCCTCCCCCCAACGGTCTTTGATAATTTTTTTTTTCATTTCTTAATTTTTGGTGGTCATGTAAAGTGAAAAATGCTATTTTTCACGAAAAATTCCGCCATTTTGGGGGTGGAAAACCCCCTCAATGTAAAAAAAATATCTCAAACTAACCGTTGGGGGGAGGTATTTTATATGTAGAAAGTGTGTACCAAGTTTGAAATAAATCGGTCATGTAGTTTTCAAATGGCAGTGAACACGGACTTTGAAAAAGTGGTTTCGAGAAAAACGCGGCACCGGCTTGTTTGTGGGTATTTTCGCGTACAAATTTCACGGAATGTTCTTGAAATGACACTTAACAATGTACTAAAGGTGTCAATAAATTTACTCTATCCATATAGATGAAAAAAAATCGCAAAAAAGTGTTTTTTTTTCACGCTGAAACCCCTACCCTCCCCGTAAAAAAAAACCGAAAGGTATAGGAATAAATATTTTAATACATTTTTAATATTTCTTTTAAATAATATTTTAAGAAATTTTAAACTGAAAACTAATTACCTCTAAAGCTCTGTACATTTGCATTCGATTTGTCGACTGACACCCACATAAAAATTTCTGTTTATCAAAAAGAACAGGTTCTGTATTTGCTTTTAATGGTTTTTTTTTACTTTACAGTGTTTAAATTATTTTGCAAATTTCAGTTCCCTTTTCTAATTAAATTTCAATATTTGACATTATCGTATATTTGATCTTAAAAGAATTATGTTCTTTATTTGACCCCTTAAGGGTGTCAATCCCTCTGGAATATTTGCAAAACCTGGAAAAGTCCGGAAATTTTTGGGTCAATAATGCGTAACAACCATCGAGCTTAACGATAACATTTTTCCCCTATTTCTATCATTATCCAAAGCCTTTTTTTGGAAATCGAGTTAATACATTTTTAATAACGATGAGCAAAAACGTTTGAGCGGTTTCCACATCCCAAAGCAGCCAAAAAAAATATGCGTAATAAAAAAGAATTTATTTTCATTGCATTCCAACGATGCAAACTTCAACGTCATCCTCAATCCGCGTTGAACATTTTTTCGACATGTCCAAAAACTCCATCGTTTCCACTCAGACTGTTGATTCTCACTGAAAATTAATGCATTATGATTTCCAGAGACGGTCCGGAACACACAGTGATATTCTCACAGTATCCGCAGTACAGCTGCGCCACGACGGGATCTAGTTTCAACGCCATTTACAAATATTACAAGGACAGGTACTCTTGCAATTCCCATAGTAAAAACAAAACATTTAAGGGGTCTTCTCACTTTAGACGCTAAAAAAGGCTATTTGCATGCATTTTTTATAGCTCTATATTATAAATATTGATATGAAAGTTGTTACACTTAATAAATATATACACTTTGCAAATACATACAACATTATTTTATGTATTTATGTAACCCAAACAAACTTTCAACGCGTTTGTCTCGGAAAAAAAACGTTTTTCGACGGCTTGTTCATAAAATCTTCGAAACTAGTGAACCGATCCTTATGAAATTTTAACCACATATTATTTAAAACTATAGCTATATTGCATATAAAGGATTTTTTTAAATTTTGATATTTACTTTTTTGCCAAAAACGGTGAAAAAAAACACTTTTTTTTTTTTTTTTTTTTTTTTTTTTTTTTTTTTTGAAAAATGTCCGCTATTTTGTTATTTTTCCCAGATTTCACCAACAGCGCAGACCTACAATTTTTTAGGATATTTTTTAACTACCAGTTCTGTCTATAGATAGTGACTCAAATAAATAATTTTTTTTTTCAAATGTATTTCGAAAGTGTATTAAGTGTAACAACTTTTATATCAATATCTATAATATAAACCTATCAAACAAATTCATGAAAATAGCCTTTTGTTAGCGTCTAAAGTGAGAATATCCCTTAAGAGAAGATTCTGCCTTGTTGGGCCAAAAAATGTTCGATTTTTCACCAATTTTTATGCGAAAAGTATTAAATATAGAATGTTGATATTTGGTATGTTGACTAAGCGGTCTTTATTGAACATCAAAATATTTTTTAAAGTTTGACAAAACACGGTGGTGGGAGTGGAAGGAGCCACGTATGTCGGTGCGCGGGCGATGACATTCTTCGCTTGCGGAAGTCCCAAGTCCCGGACAGGTGATCTGAAGCAAAAAAATCAAACATATTTTCACTTTGTACAATATTGTGTATAAGTTGACCTAGAATCAAGACGAAAAATCGAAAAATAAAAAAAAGTGAGCGATCGGAAGGAAGTTTGTTTTTTTCCCAAAATTATCGCAGTTTTTTACTCACAATTTTTTTATTTTTCAATTTTTCTTCTTGATTCTAGGTCAACTTATACACAATATTGTACAAAGTAAAAATACGTTTGATTTTTTTGCTTCAGATCACCCGTCCGGGACTTAGGACTTCCGCAAGCGAAGAATGTCATCGCCCGCACACCGACATACGTCAAATTTTTTATGTTCAATAAAGACCGCTTAGTCATCATACCAAATATCAACATTCTATATTTAATACTTTACGCATGAAAAATTGGTGAAAAATCGACCATTTTTGGCCCAAGAAGGCAGAACCTTCCCTTGAAACGAGGTGTCTTCTCTAACTGAAGTTTTATTCTCGTCCGCAGAGAGTTGCCGAAGGACATGAAATGGAGCGTGATAGACAGGTGGTCGACGCATCCACTCTTAGTCAAGACCATAGCTCAAAGGATCGAGGAAGAGTTGAAGCACTTTCCGGATAACGAGAGGGACCAAGTCATACTTTTGTTCTCCGCGCACTCGCTGCCGTTGAAGGTTGGCATTCAGAAGATCAAACGTCTCGTGAATCTCGCAGTCTCTTTTTACCACGTTTTTCTTCTGTCTTTTTGTTTGTCTGCTCGGTACAAAATTTGCAATCCATTTTAAACCAACTTCCGGATGAGCTAGAGACTTGAAACTTTAAACATAGCTCAGAAGTAGACGACAATGCAAATTGACTCACTTTCTTGGGAAAAAATAGAAAAGACAGATTGTGAAAAAAAAGAAGGAAATATTAATAGTGAATTATCGTTATTATTATCATTAGTGACTAGGGTTTTCAAATTTCAGGTTTTCATAAACTTGAAGTTTACCACATGTCTCCGTCATAAACTCATCAAGATGTTTAAAATGGATTGCGAAATTTCACACACACAAGACCAAAAAGTGGAAAACAAAATTATTTAAATACCTCTTCTTTTAACGTTTTTAAAACGAACGAAAAGGTATAAAATAACTTTTTGTAGCCCCATACAGATTTATAATCTGATGCAGATTCCTACCCCCAAAACAGATTGTCTTGAAACTTTGTGATTGCGAATTTTTAATAGCTATGAAAAAACCAGTAAGATTGAAAAGGAAAAACGTGGGGCGCATGCAATAGATAATTGATGCATGAATAGTTCACCTAACAAGGAACATCACTTTGGTGTGCTCCTCCGATTTTGTTGAAACTTTTTTATGTGGAAGAGTACCGAAAACCAAGAGACACGTATTTTTTTATCGGCGGAGAAACGGTTTTAAGGTGTGAAACGCACCCTCGAAAATAGGGGTGTTTTTCGTTTTTCGTCGATAACGTTATCGTTCTCATCTCCAATGTATAGTACACCAAAAAATAAACATGGTTGCAATTTGAATTTTTTTTTATATCTCGCACCGTTAAGGGGAGATGTACACCTAGGAGCCGGAAAAAAGGTCATTTTTGTGAGTTTTTTTCAAGGAAAACTATTTGAAATTTCGGATTGGGGTTTTAATTATCTAAAAGTATATACATTCAAAAATATGTTTATTTTTCTTTATTTAAAAATATCAAAAATATACAAGAATATTGTATGATCGTTGGAGCGTCGTAAAAAAATCTGCGTATACGGTACCCACTGGCGTTTCTTCAAAAATCGTCTGAAAAAAAACCAAAAAGATTATTAAATTAGATACTATAATCTAGTACTTGTCATAGCCGATTTTGAAAATATCGATTTATGACAAAATGGCGGACGTTTGAACATAAATAGTGATTTTTGGGCCAAAAATTAGTCATTATTTTGCCTATAAAACAAAAACTAAGTAACGGAAAAAAAAAATCCTATGACAAGTACTAGATAATGATGTATAGAATAACCACAAAAAACCTCAAGGCAATCGGTTCATTGGTTTTCGAGAAATTTTGGGTACCGATTTGAAAAACGTGGTTTTGAGAAAAACGCGTTTGAAAATTTGGGAATGAATAAATCATGAAATTTGTCAACTTACATGGAATCGTCAATACCAGGCCCATAGTGTAGGTCTTCTACGGTCGACGGAATGTTCATAGCTTCTAAATCCTCGACCTCGACCATCTAGGTGTATATCTCTCCTTAAAACGTTATCGACGAAAAATGAAAAAAACATCTACATTTTTGAGGGCGCGTTTCACCCCTCAAAACCGTTTTCCCGCCGATAAAAACAAATACGTGTCTCTTAGTTTTTGATAATCTTCCACATAAAAAAGTTTCAACAAAATCGGAGGAGGACACCAAAGTGATGTTCCTTGTAAGTCACTAGCAATTTTATTGCACTGCAAATGTTATGAACTGTTGTGTGAGTTTTCTCAACGACAGCTACTCCCTACACTTCTTGCTATTATCTATTGCATGCATACGTTTTTCGTTTTAAATCTTACAAGTATTTTCATAGCTATTAAAAATTCACAATCACATATTTTCATCTGTATGGGGCTAGGAGAAATTATTTTACACTTTTTAGTCTGTTTTAAAAACGTGATTAAAAAAAAATATTCAAACCATTTTTTTCACACTCTTCTCACCCATATGTGTATTTTTTTCTTCTTGATCCGAGACAGGCAGTGAACAGAGGAGATTCGTATCCGTCGGAAGTGGGCGCGACTGTACACGCGGTCATGCAGGAATTGAACAATAAAAATCCTTACTGCTTGGTCTGGCAGTCGAAGGTACGCGTAGCTTAAGCTACTCATTTCGCGAAAGGCCGTATTTTGTGGGGGCATAAGCCGGGCTCTTACGAATCATCGGTAAATTAGAGTGGCGCTTGATGACAATAAGTCACAATCAATTATTATACCCAATAACAAACTTCACACATTTATCAAGCACTTGCTGGCATCCGATTGAGCTGAAATTTGACATACCTATGCAATTTCGGTGACAATGCATTAATATGGTATCATGGAGCTGGTCTGATGATGGAGGTGAGAGGCGGGCAATGCAACTCCTTAAGGCCTTAGGCTACAGTAACGGGTATAAAATCATGTGCGAATTTAACAATTTTTTTTCGTAGGAAAAACTGATTCACTCATAAAATTAATTACACATCTATTTAGTATGATTATCAAGCTGTTAGAAAATATATTTTTCTTTTATATGTTCAAAATGGCCGACTACTAATATTTTCTTTTATCTTTTTTTTGGCGCTCCGCGGCGTGACATTTAGCATCTACAATTTTTTACCTAGAACAAAAAACAAAAATTCTCGTCAATCCACATTAGAATACCTAGAGAAGTACGTACGGAATTAAAAGAATATAGTTTTATTCAAAAGCTGTAGGTATTTGAACTCAAGAAATGAATTGTCAGTGAAAAATTTCGTTATAACTGCTCATAAAATGAAAAGTTTTCGATTAATCAGAAATTCCGTACGTACTTGCCTGCGAAGTGCAATTGGGAACGTATCTTTTAAATTTGAAGTAAATCGAGTCAAAATTGTTGAAGTTATTTGTCACGCCAATTGGAAAAAAGCTGTTTCTAGAAGTTTCGGGTAGTCGGCCATTTTGTACATTAAAAAAAATATACATATCTTCTAACAGCTTGATATTCATACTAAATAGATGTGTAGTTAATTTTATGAGTGAATCACTTTTTCATACGAAAAAGAATTCTCAATTCGCACATGATTTTATACCCGTTACTGTGGCCTAAGGCCTTAATAGCACATACTAGGACAGTCGAGTTTGTGCTCATTTGTTTTGTTATCGTGAGAACTTTTCATTACACATGATAACGAGAGTCTGATAATGGTGGTGGGAGGTGGGAACTGAAATTTCCTAATGGCAAATGGTACACAGAGAAAACAGGGGCCTCGAAGTTTAGAATGAATACTATGCTTCTAAAAAAAATATCATTAAATATCAAAAAGTATTGAATGGAAGATAAAAATTGTAATTATGGCATAATAATAATGAAGAAATTGAAATTTTAACCTACGATATGGCACGTACACTGATAATACATTTTATTCGGCATATTGTGATTTTTTGTAGTATTCAAAAAATATTTTGCACACGTGATTGGAACAATTAGTCTTCAGTATTCTACAAAAAGTACGGTATAAAGAGTCACATTTTACTAATAATCGCGTAATATTTTTTGCTATACGCCGAATATTTATGCTATGTGTATAGTGAAATCCATACATACACTATACAGATATTTCATGCTATACGTATAGTAAAATCCATATGAAAATATAACTCGCGCCTATGCGAGAATAGTTTCAAATGTAATATGCACGCATCATTTTTACTATACGGTGTGAGAATCATTTTTCCACTTCTATAACAATAAGTCTTAGAATTTCGAACTGGCAGTAAACTGCTATACTTTTCTAGCACTGACTATTAGAATTCTGGCAACCAGTGTTAGAATTTGAGGCCGTATTTTTTTCCGTGTAGGACAATCGAGTTTGAGCTCATTAACTTTGTTGACTTGATCACCATTTATAATCACGCTATTATAAAGTTTCTCACGAAGCCTTTATAGCCTAAGACAAGGTTCTTTTATTACGCCGGTGTCTCAATGGCATGGGGGTCTGGCATGGCAAGTAAATAAACAAATTCTAATACTAAAAAGTAGAAAATAAAATGAACGTAAAACACTCTTTAAAAACAAGCTTTTATTTAAAAGGTACAGTACTAAAAAGTAAAAAAATAATGTTCAGTAAAATTGAAAATCAAAACAGTATAACTACAAAATAGTCTCTTCCTTGGTCACTCGTCATAGGCGCAAGCACTTGAAAGGTAGATGAACGTAGATATTTTTTAAATATGAAATGTCAATTTTAAAAGCTTGAGGCGTCAAATGTCCTGAGTACTAATACTACTTTTAAATTTCTCAACAAGCCTCAAGCTTCTAAAATATATATTTCATTTTTTAACATATCTACTTTTATGTACTTTTTAATTACTGCACCTATGATGAGTCACCAAGAACGGGACTTTTTTTGTAGCTACACTGTTTCCATTTTCAATTTTACTGAACATTATTTTTTACTTTTTAGTACAGTACCTTTAAAATAAAAGCTTGTTTTTTAAAAGTTTTTTCACGATTACTTTTACATTTTCTCTGAATGAGGCGTGAAAATTCTTCTGCGTCACATTTTTCGTGACATTTTTCACATTTGAAAATTAAGTTTCAAATAAATCTGACCATATATGTCTTTTGCCATCCAAACTTTGCTGCCCTCTTTTTCCCTTACGGATTGAATGTAAAAAAACGTTGAAGTTTAATTAATTCTATCTAGGAGCAGTTGTACAAAGTTTCAAGTAAATTTGACCCGATTTTTGTTATCTTCCGTACAAACTTCGCCACCCCCTTTCGTTTAGGGGTTGAATTTTTTAAAACGATAAAATACGTTTTTTTTTTAAATTGTGCTGGAGAGCATTAATGCTAAGTTTCAAGTAAATCTCACCAGATTTTTTATTATTTTCCATACAAACTTTGCCACCCCCGTTTCTGTCCTTAGGGGTTGATTTTATAAAAACGCTGAAACACGTCTTTCATTAGTTGTGTCAAGAAGCACGAATACCAAATTTCAAGTAAATGCAATTGATTTTTTTAAATTTCCATACAAACTTTGCCACCCCTCCTCTCCCCTTAAGGGTTGGATTTTGAAGAATCCCTCCTTAAATGGGACCAACATAAAAAACTATTTGCCTTCCAAATTTCGCGTTTCTACATTTAGCGGTTTAGGCTGGGCGATGATTAGTCAGTCAGTCAGCATTTTACTCTTCATATACGAGGCATACTTCATCACTGGGCCACTTTATTTTCAACATCTCCAATTTTTTTCAAAATCTGCCACTTTTAAAAATTAGTCAAAAGGAACGTCTGTGATTTTTTAAAGATTTTTTTAGGCGTCCGTTCAGGATTTTCAATTTTTCATTACGAACACTGTATCCGAAAAAATATTCATCAAACAACAAAAAAACATAAGAATAAAAACTTTTTATTTTTTCTGCAATGAGAAAATTGAAATTGGCAAAAAAATGAGAATAATATTTTCTTAAACCTAATAACACACTTTCGATTTCGGTACAAATTTTACAGGATGTCTGTCATTGGGTAAAGAGTCTGCGAAAAAATTTCAGAATGGTACCTGCAATGGTTAGGGTGAAAAAAATAAGAACCCTGCGAAATCTCATAACCGCATATATGCGGTTATACAAACCCTGGGAAATCTCATAAAAACCCCGCAAAATCTCATAACCGCATAAATGCGGTTATAAAAACCATGTGAAATCTCATATAAAAAATTAAAACCCTGCGAAATCTCATAACCGCGTGTATGCGGTTATGAGAATTCGCAGGGTTTTTATTTTTTTTCATCCTAACCATTGCAGGTACCATTCTGAAAATTTTTTCACAGACTCTTTAACCAATGACAGACTTCCTGTAAAATTTGTACCGAAATTGAAAGTGTGTTATTAGGTTTAAAAAAATTTTATATTCATTTTTTTGCCAGATTTCAATTTTCTCAATGCAGAAAAATTGTGATTTTGATTTTTTTCGATAAAGCGGAAAAAATTAAAAGTTTTCATTCTTGTTTTTTTTGTTTGATGAATATTTTTTCGGATACAGTGATCGTAATGAAAAATTGAAAATCCTGAACGGACGCCTAAAAAGATCTAAAGAAAGACACAGACGTTCCTTTTGACTAATATTTCAAACTGGCAGATTTTGAAAAAAATTGGGAAGGTTAAAAAAAAGTGGTCCAGTTGATGAAGAATGCCTCATATATAGATAGATGGATAAATATTTTCTTTAACCATTCGGTGACTCCCTGCTTTTTTGTCGTTAGGAAATCTTTAGAATTTTCTACACGCGTTGAGCAGCTCATATCAGGCAACAGGAGTTATTTAGTGAATAATTTTTTGGATACACATGTGGCCAGAGCGTGTCAACTCCATAATGTGCCGTATAAATGAGACGATTTTTATAGTCGTCATTTTTCGTTAAAAGTTCAGTAACATGGCTAGAAATTTTACCAGTATGTATTTTTACTTCATTTATAGACGAAAATCAGTTAATTGTTAATCGGGTTCGTAAAAGGAATACCTTGAGAAAAATTATTGACAATTCGTTCCACAAAATAGAAATGGAGAAAGTAGACTTGTTTTGTAATGCACAGTGGCGGAACACCGGCAGTCTGTCTAGTCATGTTTTCTGCTGAAACATCAGCAGTCGAATTATCAATTTTTACGCTTGAAGCTATAGAAAAGTATCGGAGAGTTTCTCGATGCGAATATAAAAGGCTGGAAACAGATTAAGAATTTTTTTAAATATTCGTAAAGAAATGGCTTTTTGTGAATTTTCGGATTTTCAAGAAAAAAACAAGTCAGACAGAAATTATCGATGCAAATGAAAAATTACGAAAAATTCGCTTGCAACTAAGTATCGAGAGGCTCGTGCTTTTTTTTCGAAGAGGACCTTTTAAGGCATCATCGCAGCGTAACGAGTCGAAAAATAGCTGATTTCGCGATATCTGAAACTTAATGTCAAATTCAAAGCACTCATGAAAAACAGAAAATCCATTTTTAAACGTTGAAAAACAATTTTTTTTTACCTTTTTTATCGGTTGAAAATGTCTTCGTAAAAAGGAGTCCTCACGGTGTACACGGTTGTGGCCGTAAATATTAACTGAAACAAAATTCGTAAAAAGTTTATTAATCAGCATAAAAAATATCGACTTCCGCCTATTTTTTCGAGTTTTTCGTTAAAAAAATACGAAGATTAAAAAAAAAGCTTCCATAGCAAAATTTGAGACAGACAGCTTGAAAACTCTTCCTTTGAGAGTGTACACCGTTTTTAAAAACGACATTTTAAGAAAAACGCGTCCGTCCGCGCCAAGTCTCACGCAGCTGGTCGAATCCCTTTTCCTGAGAAAGGCTATAGCAACCGAAATAATTCGAAATTCGCTCCAAAAATTGAACAGCATGTTTATAACCGTCTATACTATCGGATAATGCCAAAAAATCGATTTTTTGAAAATTTTACACTGCGATGATCCCATACAACTCAAAATCCACACTTCAAAAGCTACTAAAAAATAAAAATGCAAGTTCAAGTTTACGAATCTATTTTTTGTAATTTTTCTCACATCTCACGGCTCGAATTCTACAGAGTTGAATTTTGCATCGTTGGAATGCAGTGAAAACTAATATTTCTCAATTCCTTTAATCCATTTTGACATTTCGCCTACAAAAATCTCGCACCAATTTTCTAAGCTATTTAGCGATCTACTATATAAATCTACAAATCAAAATATCTCGTATAATAACAAAAATAACGAAATAAGAAAGTAATAAAGGACTTTCGTTGCGTTCCACCGATGCAAATTTCGACATCATTGGATTCATACGAAGCAGCCAAAAATAAACCAAATTAAAAATCTTCACCACGCGAGCTAATTTTTCGAAACGAGAAAACTTCGGATAGCCACTTAGAAGGAATAATAATCGTGGCACTGAGAACCCGAGTGTATTGCGAAACCGAGTAATTCTTACGAATTGTGGAAACAAATAGTCAACCTTGAATTCGTTTCGCGTCAATTGATTGACCCCGAGAACTGATGGCAAGCCAAGCGTTTCACTTAGCGAACTTTAGGAATGTTCTGTCTCGTCGAAATTCAATTCTGACGATGAGCCCACGCGCGATACTTATATGACGATTAATCTTCCAGGTTGGGCCCTTGCCGTGGTTGGCACCCTTCACCGACGAGGCCATCAAGGACTACGTGAAAGCCGGCAAAAAGCATTTTGTTCTCATACCAGTCGCATTCGTCAATGAGCATATCGAGACGCTTCACGAGATGGACATTGAGTACTGTCACGATTTGGGCAAGGAGGTAAAAAAAACATCCGACAATACTGAATTAACCCAAACAAATCCGAACAGTGTGGCTTCTAGGAAAAAAAAGTCTCGTTCCAAAAGAAATAAACGATCTATCGTAATAAATAATATAAAATAATCAATAATACATCATAATAAACAATATATGATAATCAATAATATATCACAATAAACAATATATCATAATAAGCAATACGTGAAAATAAATAATAATATCGTAATAAATAGTATTATGATGTATTATTTATATTATAATACTATTTATTAATTATACTAGTTATTATTTGTATCATAATAATATTTATTAGGATCTTAGGGGTGGACGACCCAAAAAACAGTATTATCAAAAAAAAATTAATTTCAAAAAAATTAGTAGGATTGAAAAATCGTTTGGACATTTATTTTTAGTAAATAATATATAATAATCAATAGTATATCGTAATAAACAATATATGATAATAATATATGAAAATAAATAATATATCACAATAAATAATATGTCATAATAAATAGTATTTCTTCTTCTAAAGGAGAAAAGATAAGTTAGATTGTAAGAGAGCGATGTGCAACGGTATGACAACTTTGTAAAAAGCCAAAAAGGCGATGCAAATAAAACTTCTTACTACTAATAATAAATAGTATATTATTATAAGTAATATATCAGCGATAGAACTTGAGGGGTTAGGGGTAGACGACCCAAAAATCAGCGTTACATAAAAAAATTAATTTCCACAGACTAAGATGATTGAAAAATCGAGCAGACATTTATTTTTAGTAAATAGTATATATTATAAAAAAAACAGTATATGATAATAAATAATATATGAAAAAAATAATATATTATAATAAATAATATATCATCGGTGATGGAACTTGAGCGGTTATGGTTGGACGACCCAAAAATCAGCGTTATTAACAAAAATTAATTTCGCAAGAATAAGTAAGATTTTTGAAAAATCGTTTGGACATTTATTTTTAGTAAATAGTATATAATAATCGATAATATATCATAATAAATAATATATCATCAATGATGGAATTTGAGGGGTTAGGGTTAGACGACCCAAAAATCAGGGTTATTTAGAAAAATTAATTTCGAAAAAACAAGTAAGATTGAAAAATCGTCCGGACATTTATTTTTATGTACATTAACAAAGTTGTGTACCAAATTGCATTCAAAAATATTAATAATCGAAGAGGTTATAAGCAATCTTGTGGAGAACCTTCGAACATGAGGGGTTCAACGGTGTACTTGATTGTGGCCACCGGGTTGATCTGAAACAAAACAAAAACAAGTTTTTGTTTTCAAAATAGATCATATTTTATGTATAGTGTTTCAATCCTAAAACAAAATTTGAATTTTCTTTTCGTTTTTTTTCCAGAAATATGACATTATTGTTAATAACTAATGAAAAATGATGAAAAAAAAACGTTGACCAAGACTAAATTACTATTACACTGAATAAGTGTACCCAATTTCAAGTCAATCCGTTCACTGGATGTCGAGAAATCGTGTACACCGTTTTGAGAAATATATTTTCGAGAAAAACGCGTTTAAGGGGCTATACCAGTGTGAACGGTTAAAGTTTGCGTGATTTTCCGGAATTTTATGGAAGAAATGTACTCAATTAAATTTTTCGGAAAATTCAAAATATATTTGGCTATATTTGACCTATATTACATAATTTTTTCATAGAAAAATATTCCTCCACTGCTGACATGACTCCGGCCGATTGAGTAGCTGAAACCGAAAAAGGAAAAAATGTCGTTAAGCTGGAAGGTATTTCCTGTACAATGACGTAGGATTTTCGAAAAATATCAAAATCTAACAAAATAGCGTAGTTATGAAAAAAATTCAGTTTTCTTGCCTATAAAATGGTTGTTTTTTTCAATGCCAAATCGTCAATTTTCATCCAATCAAAAATATCCTACGTCATTGTAGAGTAAATATATTCAAGACTACTCAGTTCAAATTTCAAGTCAATCGGATAGTTGCTCTTTGAGTTACAATGTCAGCAAATTTGAAAAATCCCATTTCGAGAAAAACGCGTTCAAAGATTTAACTATCGATTTTTGCAAGATAAAATGATAGAGATACGGCCTTGAATTTTTTTACAGGATATTCTTGAAAGTATAAACTGTCGAGAAAGGCAAGAAAAAGTCGATTTTTTTAAGTGTCACACTGGTATAGCGCCTTAAAGTTTTACTAGCAGTTCCATCGTTGTAATGATAAGTGTACTTTCAATCTGCTATTTCTGCAGCTGATTTTTTTTCAATATTTGCCGTAGCCTGGCCCTTTAATTGCTATTCTTACAAGGATTTATCATTTTTTCTTCTCTGCAGTTGGGAATTCAGAATATACGGAGAGCGGCTGCGCCCAACGACCATCCCATATTCATCGATGCCCTGACCGACATCGTTAGCAAGCATTTGAAGTCCAATCGGCCCTTGAGCCCGAAATTCTTGACCAGGTGTCCGCATTGTGTGAACCCAAATTGCGGTTTGAGCAAATCATGGTACTCCAAGATCTGCAGAGTATGAGAAGACTCGAAGATGCTCCGATAACCGAGATGAACGATAGCCCTTTGTGAATTTATCCGAAGAATATGTACGCGTGTACACAAAACGATATATTGGTTCAGTATTTGAATATTGCGAACAGAAAACGCATCGAATGCGCAAACATTTCGTCTGATTCCTGAAATAATGTTATTTTTATTAAACAACGCTCCATTACACTTTATAGGGAATTTTTCATGCAAAGAAATGTGCTTTGCTAAAATTTGTCGAAAATACGACTTTGCAATATTATAAATATTTTTCTTCCTTTTTAATCATCGTCTCCACACGTATATAAAAAAGAAAACTAATTATTAAATTGAAAAACGCAACTTTTGGCGGCGTGCGAGCTAATGGGTTCCGAACGGTCACCCATCCAAGTATTGGTCTAATTACTCGTCACCCCAATACCCTCGTCGGAAAAAAATATTAAAAATCGACCTGTTTTTTTAACCTGGTTATTAAGGAGAGGGTAGGGGTTTCAGCGAGAAAAAAAAACACTTTTTTGCGATTTTTTTTCATCTATATGGATAGAGTAAATTTATTGAAACCTTTTGTACATTGTTGAGTGTCATTTCAAGAACATTCCGTGAAATTTGTATGCGAAAATATTCACAAACAAGCCGGTGACAAACCTCTTCCAAGAACGCCTTTGGAAAAACACGATTTGCGGTGTTCACTGTATCTCAGCTAGAAATTATCCGAAATCAAGTACCATTAAAATTTAGTCAAAGTATCATCAAATCCTCCCCCCAACGGTCTTTGATCATTTTTTTTTTCATTTATAAATTTTTGGTGGTCATGTAAAGTAAAAAGTGCTATTTTTCACGAAAAATTCCGCCATTTTGGGGGTGGAAAACCCCCTCAATGTAAAAAAAATCTCAAACTAACCGTTGGGGGGAGGTATTTTATATGTAGAAAGTGTGTACCAAGTTTGAAATAAATCGGTCATGTAGTTTTCAAATGGCAGTGAACACGGACTTTGAAAAAGTGGTTTCGAGAAAAACGCGGCATCGGCTTGTTTGTGGATATTTTCGCGTACAAATTTCACGGAATGTTCTTGAAATGACACTTAACAATGTACAAAAGGTTTCAATAAATTTACTCTATTCATATAGATGAAAAAAATTCGCAAAAAAGGGTTTTTTCACGCTGAAATCCCTACCCTCCCCTTAAGGGGCCAGTCCACTTTGAAAATTTCAAAAAATCGATTTTTTTAACTGTTTTCGAAAGTACATACATGCAATCAGAAGGGATATTGTACGGTGCAGGAATTGCCGATTGAGTTTCGGTAAGAGTTTTTCATAGTATAAACTTCAAACGCGTTTTTCTCGAAACAACGTTTTCAAAATCTAGCTCCATCGTATCTCCAAAACTAATAAACCGATTCTCTTGAAATTTGAACCACATATTGTAAACATGATTCGCAACAAGATGACCCTCGATGGTCTTAAAATTTTGATTTTTACTCTTTTTTTGCGAAAAAACGCGTTTTTCTTACTTTTTTCGTTTTTCATCTGCCATTTTTTTATTTTATGATAAAACTTTATGTCCGAGGGTCATTTTGTAGCTGGTGTCATACTGAATGTAATGGACATTGATTTTTTTGTTTCAGACAAGCCGTTGCCGAGTTGTGATGGAGCTACCTAGCCCGCCTATTTTTGAGGCGTTACGTTAAACTATAGTTTTTGGTACTTAAAAATGAATAAAAGTGAATTAAATTTTTTTAATGTATTTCAAGACTATTCATCAAGCCCAACAACTTTTATATTCATATCTTTTATAAAATCCTCAAAAAAATCGCGAAAATAGCCTTTTTTCTCGGCTCCAAAGTGGACCCTTAAAAATCGGCCTCCAAGCGTACGCAGACTCGTTGAATGATTCGAAATAAAATTTTTTGGAATGCATAAAATCAAGTTCAGTCGTAATTTCTCACCTACCCAGTATAACTTGCGAATAAGCGATCCAAGTAAAAGCGTCCAACGACGGGAATGTTGAAGAATTGAAGTCCACGGATATTTTTAAATCCTTTGATGTTTGCCGCCGCGATAATTGCAAAGCCGTTTGGATATCCGCCAATTTAACCCCTTCGTTGACATTGACGCAATAGTGCGTCAGATAATTCCGTGCCCTGTGTGGCATTGACGCAATAGTGCGTCAACCTTTATTTCCCTATTTAACTTGCTCTGATTTGAAATCGGAGCCTCACGCGGGGGTTTTTGGGTTCGCTGAATCCGAATTCGAAGTCAAAATTTGTAAATTCAAAATGACGGCGCACAATATGGCGGACAAAAATAAAAAACTACTCGATTTGGATGAAAATTAGTACTCCGAGATTTTTGAGGTCGCTTATTACGAAGCTGAGCTTTAAATTTGAAAATTCAAAATGTTCGGACTCATGATGAGTGACCTACACAACCTGTGAGCACCGAGTTTCATCTAAATCAATCTGTATTATTTGTATTTTCATTCGCCATATTTGTTCGTCATTGTGAATTCCTGAATTTTGAGTTCAGATTCGTAATCAGCATCCTCAAAAACCCCAGAGTACAAGTTTTGAGGATAAAACAATTTTCCCGCCATTTTGGGCACTTTTTGTCGAATTCTCTCTGCCAACGGCAACAAGCGTTGCGGAAAGTTTCTCGAAAAACAATTTCCCGAATACCATTACTCGATAACAATTGCCCGAATAAACAATTTCTCAAATACAATTCCGCGTAAACAATTTATCGAATAAACAATTTCCAAAATGAACTATTTCTCGACTACAGTATCCCGGATGGACAATTTCCCGTATGAACAATTTCCCGAATGAAACATTTTTCGAACAAATATTTTCGACGATTTTTTCGGGAAACCAATTTTCTCGGGTCGAATTTTTCTTGCATTAACTTTCCTGTTATTGATTCCGGCATTAGCAGGCGCCAGAAATATACGTTTCCACACTTAGCATAATGCAGAATCAACTACGTGGACGTGGTGGGTTCTGACTCCTTGTTTTCTATTTTCGTTAAAAAATTGTTTTTATTTTATTTTTTTACATTAAAAAAAATGTTATATTTATATTTAACCCAAACAAAAAAATTGTCCATTCGGGATATTGTATTCGAGAAATTGTTCATTAGGCAAATTGTGTACGAGAAATCGTCCGTTCGATAAACTGTGTTCGGGAAATAATTCTTTCGGAAAATCGTTATTCGGGCAATTGTTTTCGAAGAATTTTCCGCGAACGAAATTACAGCGGTGCTTAATAAAAATAAATCACAATCAATTATACCCAACGATAAACTGGAATTAAAAAATTTGCGCGCATTTAGTAGATTTAGACATTTTACATTTTCTCTGAAAAGTCGCAGCTACGAGAATTCTTCTGCTAGTCACATTTTCCTAAGTTTTATCATTAAGGCGTTACCCCCACTTGTAGCGCAAAAAAGGCCTTTTTCATGAATTTTTTTTAAAGAAAACTACAAAACTTTTTTAATCGATCAATATACCATCTTAAAGAACACATCTTGAAGAACTTTCAGTAATTTTTTTATTGAAAAATATTACATTGTTTAGTGGCAAATACACGGTTTGCGGTGACCAACATTGCGGCGAAGTGGATCATCTGAAAAAAAAAATGCGGATGCATTTAGTCAAATATAAGTATAAACTAGTCTTCAATCGAAGGATTTTAAAAAATATTCATTTTTCACAAAATGGCGGACAGTCAAAGTTAATGGTTCGATTTTAACGAAAAAAAACGGCCGTTTTTTTGCTATAAAACGGCCATTTTTTTCGAAAAAAAAATCGAACGATTAAAGACTACATTTTTATGTATTAAATAAGCCTGCAAAATTTCAAGAAGATCGGTTCATTAGTGTTCGAGTAATCTTGGTAACCGACTTCAGAAATACCATTTTGAGAAAAACGCGTTTAAAGTTTCAATTTCAGTTTACACGAAGAAAATATTTTTTTTTTGTAAACCTACATAGAGTCATCTATTCCGAGCCCATACAGAAGTATGGGCCCGGATACTTATACTCCAAAAAAATGCAATAAAAAAAATCGATTTTTTCAAAATCGCAAGTGGGGGTAACCCCTTAATGTTTTCTTTAAACATTCGGTGGCCCCCTATTTGTGTTGTCGTTACGGAATCTAGATTTTTTTACACGTGCCGTTTAAATCGGGCATCTAGAGTTATTTAGTGTATAAATTATTACATAGAAACGTGGCCAGCGTGTCATCTCCATAAAGCGCTGTATACACGAGACGATTTTTAGAGTCGTAATTTTTCGTTAAAAGTTTGGTAACTTGGCTTGAAATTGTATCAGCATACTGGGATGATTTTTTATTTGATTATAGACAAAAATCAGTTAATTGTTAAATAGTCGGGTTCGTGAAAGGGAAACCGCGGGTTTTTCGCGCTGTCCCAAACGGTACGATGTAAATGAAAAACCACAAATCTTGCCATTATCCTAATAGGAAGCGCCGTTGGTCGATGATTTTTAGGTTCGACAATTCGACACAAGTGCCAGAGAAGCGCCAAAGAACTGAATATTTTGGCGCGGTTGTGCGCATGCGCGTAGGCACCACCCATTTCCAGCAAACATAACCCTCTTCGTAATAGGGCGCCCCATTTCGAGGTTAGTTTTCCCTATTTTTTCGTATTCTGTTGCGGAAAATGATTTCCCTTTGCATTTACGCTTTTTGCCATTCCAACTTCGATGTGTCATTTCCACGATCAGCTGTTCCACTTTTTGTCGACATTTTGTCATACCTACTCCTCTTTTTATTCCATTGAAACTGCAAAGACTCCGTAAGAAAAAGTTCGTCAAGATAACTCATTTTTCTGTGCGGCGTAGTGAACCAGAAGTCTTAACGAAATGCACATTTTCCAATGATGTTAACAATTTCTTTCTGCGAATGTAGCTGCGAATTCGACGACCACTGTGGTCACAGATTGGACGCAACAATTTCGAAAAATACGCGCGCTGCAATTTGCTCTCGCGGCTGTGCGGTGAACAGTGTGTGCAGGGCCGAAGTTAGAGTGTGAAGGCCCTGGGACAATAACGCCGTGGGAGGTACCCGATTGTTTTCAAACGAAATGAATATTTCTTTTATAGTGCTTTAATAATTGACTGCGAAAAAACAAGATCTTTTCAAATAACATACATTACTTGAAATTAAGAAAGAAGACGTTTCCTGACACCAGCTTAATTTGATTACAATACTAATGTTCATCCATTTTTTTCATGCGAATTATTTCACTTTTTTAGTGTTCAATTATACCGCTAAAGCCCATCTTCTGTATAAAGAGTCGCGGCGTGTCGGTGGTGCTTACAAGCAGTGTGTCGAATGGATTTTTCTTTAATTACTTGGTGTCAAGATGCTGCCGCGTCTCTTGATACTTTATAGTGTGATATAGTTTAATTATATACTATACACTACACATGAGTTGAACTTACCAATTTGGAAGTTTTTCTCTTTTTATTTAAACAATTTTCGGGTAAACTATTTTTAGGTAAATAGTCTTTACTGCCCGGTGTAATCCTCTGGTGCCAAGTACTAAAAATTTCATAGGCGTTTTCTAGCAGCTGTAAAAACCGATGTAAGTAACCAAATATTGTTTTTCCGCATACATCGGCATATTAAAAAAATGCATGTTTAACTCAATCCGCATGGCACTAAAAAAATTATAATCCATAGGATATATTCTTCCATAGAGAATTCATCGTGCTTGGCGTTTTTCATTATTTTTCACAGAAATGCGGTTTGAAATTTTGTCAAAAAAGTGCTTCACGAAAGTGTGACCATTTTTTTTCTTTGTCAGTTCTCCGAAGTTTTTTTTTCCACTAAGTATTGGGTTCTCGTACCCAAATTTATAAATAAGTAACCTATTATTTTAGAAAGTTCGAAAAAAAGCAAATTACTATTCAAAAAAATATATAAAAAAGCAAATGATTATAAAAAAAATAATTATAGATAAGTAAATCATGAAAAAAATTTACAAGCGAAAAAAAAATTACTTTAAAATTTAAATTGTGGAGGCCCCTGTTGCCTCCTCTCGAATCCGGCCCTGAGTGTGTCATTTCGTCCCGGCAGTGCGGACGTCCGCGCTCGCACGTGTGTACGTGCACCCACACAGCGCTGTCTATGCGTCATCGTGCCGCATGCGCGCCGTTGCGCCTCCTGGCGCGGCGCACACACACACCAGACAGTGACGTTCCAAGATGTCGGAGTGCCACGCATAACTGGCCGGCGGGCAAACAAAAACATTGCGTCTATTAGCCGAGGTTATGTATTCGGGCTTATTCATTTGTCCGTACGCGCAGTGCACGCATCGCGAATCAGCGACAATTTGACCAATAAAATTCGCATTGCTCCGCAAACGTCATACGTCAAATACACCCAGCCATCCTCACACGCGTATATCCACTCGCGTAAGGAAGCAATGATACGAATTTCTGCACGCCACGTTGCCCGCACTGTTATCAAATATCGAACAGTCGAAATCGGCTCCTCGAACGACCTTGAACCTTCGCGTGTACATCGATCGCTATCAAGACTCCACGACGAGCAAAAAAATAACACGCGGTACATCGCGGAGGGCTCAAGGCGGTGAATTTATTTGCGAATTCGGATAATTCCGCATTATTCGATTGAACTTGAAGTTATGTCCCGAGAATTGGCAAAGTTAAAGCTGACCAACGGTGTTACTAAGTTTGAGAGGTTAGGGTACTGTGAAAATGACAAACTCTCGTTTGTTGCTTGAGGCAAGTCAAATTGAAGGGGAAGGTGCAACATGTAGAGCAGGAAGCGCAGATTGAAGGTAAACTTAGGGTTTCAACTATACACTGCGTTCAACGAGAGAACGACACGCGGCCAAACCAAAGTTCGTCCGGTACGGTCAGATCCCGCCCAATCTTTGGCCTCTCCACGTTGCTAAACGCGCTCTGCACCAGTGGTCGTGTTCGTTGGGTCTCATCATTTTGATACGAACAAGTGCGCATGCGCATAATGATGCGCAACGCGCAACTGCGCAATGAAACGAGTGATTCGTTTTGCGCATGACTCGTTTCATTGCACGTTGCGCATCATTATGCGCATGCGCACTTGTTCGTATCAAAATGATGAGACCCAACGAACACGACCAGTGTGACGGCCACTAGCAAGCCCCACGACACAGCGCCGCGCAGCTTTGGGCGGCCTGTGGGTACACATAAAATTTGTTACACATAAATACACTTTCGAAATACATTTAAAAAAATGTTTTTATGTATTTATGTAATCCAAACAAACTTTAAATGCGTTTTTCTCGAAACGTTTTTCGACTCGTTGACAAAATCTTCGAAACTACTGAGTCGATCCTTATGAAATTTTAACCACAAATTTACATCTATAGCTAGTATCGCGCATATCAAGGATTTTTTTAAATTTTGATATTTACTTTTTTTGTCAAAAACGGTGAAAAAACACGTTTTTATTTGTTTTTTTTTTTCGAAAAATGTCCGCCATTTTGCTATTTTTTCCATATATCAAAAATCGTATGATATGCGATATAGCCATTAACCTCCTGAATCTATAACCGTTTGATTTCTTCGTTTCGGATGATCCATCTCCGAGATTTCATCAACAGCGCAGACCTACAGTTTTTTCACACATTTGTTTAACTACCATTGTCGTCTATAAACAGTGACTTAAATAAATAAATAATTAAAAAAAATGTATTTCGAAAGTGTATTTATTAAGTGTAATAACTTTTATATCAATATCTATAATATAATTCTATCAAAAAAATCATGAAAATAGCCTTTTTTTAGCGTCTAAAGAGAGAAGACCCCTTGAACGCGTTTTTCTTTAATCTATGTTTTTTCAAAACGGTGTACACGAGTTCTCCACATCTAACGGACGAATTTACTCTAAATTTGGAACACTTATTCAGTGTAATAGTAGTTTAATCTTGACCGACGATTTTCTTCTTAAAATTTTTTTGTCAATAGTTATTAACAATAATAGCATTTTTTCTCGAAAAATAATTTGTTATTTTTTCATGATTGAAACACCATAATGAAAAAAGCTCGGTCAAGTCTTAGCCAATATCATCGATTTCAAGAAAAAAAACGCGGCCAAAATCAAGTACACTGTTGAGCCCCTAACTGTTTAAAACTTCTTTCGCTATTAACATCTTTTAACTAAACTTGATTTTAACATTTTTTCTAAACTTGATTTGAACATCTATTAACTAAACTTAATTTTTCAATCATCTCACTCATTCCTTTAAAATTAATTTTTCCAAATAACCCTGACTTTCCTTGGTATTGAAGTTCACATCGTTGGCCTGCAACGAAAATATATTTTCTCCGTAGTGCCAATTTTTTTAGCACGTTAAGACTACAAAAATATCCGAAACGTTTTCGAGGATCCTTATTAAAAATCCATAACCAAAACCGGCAAAAAAGATCCTAGATAATAATCGAAACGAAGAAATGGAGAAAATCAAGAAGAATTTTCATAGCACTTCAACGATGCAAACTGCAGCACTATGATTTTCGAGTCGCCAGAGGAGCCTAACGCCTCAATAAATCTTACAAGGAACATCACTTAAGGGGTTATATACAGTCAGAAGGCCCAAAAAGATCGATTTTTCAAGAATTTTTCTTGAGAAGACCTTTAAATCTATTAACGTAAAAATTTGTACACATATTATGGTACTTTTAACTGTATTTTAACATTTTTTATTTGTACAAATAATTATTTTTGAAGCTGCTATAGCTGATCTCCGGGAGCACCTCTAAAAAAGGCGTCTTGCGGTGAGCACGATATCTCTGGACTGGATCATCTAAAATTAAAAAAAAAAAAAAAAAAAAAACAAAAATATTTCGTTCATATAATGAATTATCTTGTAATCGATTGAAGGAATAAGCAAAATAATAATTTTTGACAAAATGGCGGGTTCTCAAAGAAAAAATCGATTTTTGACAACAATTTAGGCCTTAAATTGTTTATAAAATGGAAAATATTTATCGGTGAGAAAAAACCTTCGATTAATTACTAAAAAAATATACTTGAAAAGATTGTGTTAAAATTTGAGAGTGATCGGTTCAGTCGTTTCCGAGAAATCTTGCTCACCGACTTTAAAAACACAGTTTTCAGAAAAACGCGTTTAAAGTTTCAAAAGCACTTTCGAACGTTCTGTCACGTTATTACGAATGTGCGTGTAACTTCGAAAATATTCGCCGGATTGACAAGAAATTTTCTGTGGACTTAAATATAGGTACATTACGAAAATAAAATTTTTAAAAATCTATTTTTCAAAAATTTTAGCTCTATATAACCCCTTAAGTGTCCGTCTTCGATTTAGTTGAAACTTATATAGATGATAAATCATTGAAAAATGTATGACACGTTTTTTATCGGCGGAAGGTAATTCTTTAGACAAGTGACTTTTACAAAAAATGAGCCTAAAATTTTTGTTTGCTATTTTGTCATTTATTGGGTTATAACTTTAAAACCCTAGAATTTTTATGGGGGGGGGGGTGAATTTCAGTTTTACCCGACTGAATATCATCATTTATAACCCAAGAAATGAGGTTATAAACTAAACAAATAGTTAGGTTAATTTTTCGGAAAAGTCACCTATTTAAAGAATTGTCATATTTTACAATTTGATTCAGATTTACACAGTAAATTCTTTGTCATATACTGAATGCACCCACCAGATTTTAAATCGATCGTCTACGCCTGTTCACGCACGAAATAGTGTGAAAAAATGTTTAAAATATCACCAAAAACTGTAAAATAACTCAGTACATTATGACAATTTCGATGATATTGAAGCTTGCATCGTTGCAACGCAACGAAACATTTATAGTCCAATTTATTTGGCAAATTTACGCCTCCAAAATCGCTTAAACTTTTTTCACGATCCTTTTTAGCGATCCTCAGCCTAAATATGTAGGGAAATTTTTCGCATTCAGTATATGGCAAAGAATTCACTGTATAAATTTGAGTCAAATGGTAAAAGATATTCCTTTCACGAACCCGAATATTTATCAATTAATTGGTTTTCGTCTATTATCAAGTGAAAAATACACACCCAATATATTGGTAAAATTTCAAGCCAAGTTAGCGAACTTTTAACAAAAAATGACGACTTTAAAAAATGTCTCCTTTGTGCGGCGCTTTATGGAGATGGCTACATTTCTATCTAATAATTTTACACTAAATAACTCTAGATGCTTAATATAAATTGCTCACGCGTGTAAAAAAATCTAAAGATTCCGTAACGACAATAAGAACAGGGATCCTTGGATGTTGCAAAAAACATTAATAATAAAACAGAAAAATGTGACTAGCAGAAGAATTTTCGTAGTCACGATTTTTCAGAGAAAGTGTAACGACATCCAAATCTACTCACTTTACGCGAATTTTTTTATTCCAGTTTGTCGTTGTGTACGATAATTGATTGTGAGTTATTTGTAATAAGGAAAATTTATGCCTTGTTGGGCCAAAAAATGTTCGATTTTTCACCAACTTTTTACGCGAAAAGTATTAAATAAAGAATGTTGATATTTGGTATGTTGACTAAGCGGTCTTTATTGAACATGAAACTATTTGTTCAAGTTTGTTTTAAACTGTGTACATTATTGTGTATAAGTTAAACTAGAATTATCCAAAAATATGAAAAAGTTTTCATTTAATGAACAAAAAACTGCGACCATTTTTGAAAAAAAACAAACTTCCTTTCGATCGCTCACTATTTTTTTATTTTTCAATTTTTCTTCTCGATTCTAGTTCAACTTATACACAATATTGTACAAAGTAAAAACATGTTTGATTTTTTCAAGCTACTAGCCTTCACATTTTACCCAAAATAAGACTTTTTTCAAGAGCGGTAAAAATCGAAATTCGACCCTTAAGGGGGTGACACAGGGGTTTTAAAGTTTGTATGAGACAACAAATTTTTTGGTCAGATTTGCTTGAAAATTGGCGTAAATGCTCTACAATAAAGACAATTGAACACGTATTTCAGCATTTCCTAAAATTCGACCCTTAAGAGGGTTAAACGGGCATGTTAAAGTTTGTATGAGAGAACATATTTTTTGGTCAGATTTACTTGAAACTTAGCATAAATACACTAAAATACAAATAATTAAACATGTATTTCAGCAATTTCCAAAATTCAACCTTTAAGGGGGTTAACGGGAGTATTAACGTTCCTATAAAAAAAAACATATTTTTTGACCAGATTTACTTAAAACTCGCCAAATTTATTTGATATATAACACTATATGATTTCCTTGCTGTTCGGTGCATGTAGACAGTCAACTATTACTTTTAACCCCTTAACTGTGTTTCTTCGGGTTTGTTTGGGTTGGCATAAATACGTAATATTCGTATTGGCGTGTATTCATACCAAGTTTCAAGCAAATCCGACCAAAAACTATGTTGTCCCATGTAAACTTCAAAATCCCCGTTCCGCCCCCTTAAGGGTCGAATTTCGATTTTTACCACTCTTGAAAAGTCTTATTTTGGGTGAAATATGAAGAGCGCGTGGTCAGAATTCGAAGCCACAGATATCGTGATACGGCCCTCCTTATGCCCCCACAAAATACGGCCCTTCGCGAAAGGAATACCTCGAGTAATGTTCCTCGTCAGTTCATAACATCGATGCAAATTTGTAATCCTGCCAAACGAATCACCACCGGGTACAGCTGGAAAAACTAATGAGTAAACGCGCGACGGTGGGAATATATTTGCCACATTGACTATAATAAATCGATTATCGCGCTCAGTCCAAATATTGTGCCTTGGAAGTGCGCGAGTGTCTGTTTTGAGTGGCTGCTCAGCACAGTTGGGGGGTGGAAGAAGAGTAGGAGTTTCCTTGGCGCGTACAGTGGGGTTTTGTTGTAGTCGCGTGTGCGCAGAATCAGGCGGGCCCCCGTACGGCGTGGCGCCGTCCCTGCCTCATATGACGCGGTACGATTGCATATTAGCGAGGGACGTTGCTCGCGGAGCTCAGTGCATGTCATGCCTTGTCGGTGTGCGGTACTGTGATGGCGGCTAGAGTGCGGTTGAAGATGCAATGCGGCACAGTGTCGTTGATGCCGTTTGTTGTTGTTTCCGTTGTTGTTGTTGTTGTTGTGTGCGGTGTCGACGCTGTGAGTGCCATGTTCGATCATCATCACTGCACTCATCAGCACCCGAGGGCCCACGAGGTGAGCCCGATTTACATTCCTAGCGTTTAGTTCGTCACTACCATGATTTGTCCACTTTTTCCCAGTGCGATTGTTTCTTTTTTTTCGAGCGAAGACAAAGCGAGTGTATTTTGACGTTTCTTCGTACGTACGGCGCTCGCTACTTCACCCTCGGAGCGCTTCGATCGTTCTTTTTCTTTTTCTCTCGACTATCGCTGCTGCCTGGCGGCCGCGCCGGCATGTCTCGGGCCACGCGGTCCTTTCGTCGCGCGCTGCAGAGACACAGCGGCACGGTAAACAATCGATTGTGTACGCTTTTCGTTTTACTTCTCTCTTCACTCCCCCCCCCCCCCCCCGCCGTTTTCGTCTTATTTTGACGTTATTCTCAACAAAGTCCACTCTTATCGAGATATTTCTCAGCTGTGTTTTCTTTGAGGGATTGGGCCACAGTAACGGGTATAAAATCATGTGCGAATTTAACAATTTTTTTTTCGTATGAAAAAGTGATTGACTTGAAATTAATTACACATCTATTCAGTATGAATATCAAGCTGTTGAAAAATAAAATTTTTTTTCTTTCGATGCACAAAATGACCGACTACTAATATTTTCTTTTGTTATCTTTTTTTTAGGCGCTCCGCGGCGTGACATTTAGCATCCACAATTTCTTACCTAGAACAAAAAACAAAAATTCTCGTCAATCTACATTAGAATACCTAGAGAAGTGCGTACGGAATTTAAAAAATATTGTTTTATACAAAAGTTGTAGGTATTTGAACTTAAGAAATGAATTTTCAGTGAAAAATTTCGTTGTAACTGCTCATAAAATGAAAAGTTTTCGATTAATCAGAAATTCCGTACGTACTTCTCTGCGAAATACAATTAGGAACATAACTTTTAAATTTGAAGTAAATCGAGTGAAAATTGTTGATGTTATTTGTCACGCCAATTGGAAAAAAGCTGTTTCGAAAAGTTTCGAGTAGTCGGCCACTTTGTAGGTTGAAAAAAATATATATATATTTTCTAACAGCTTGATATACTAAATAGATGTGTAATTAATTTTATGAGCGAATCACTTTTTCATGCGAAAAAAAAAAATTGTTAAATTCGCACATGGTTTTTTACCCGTTACTGTGGCCTAAGGCCTTGATGCGATTTTGTATAGTGCCAGGCATGCGAGCTGCTTCGTACAGCGAATCGATCGCAGGCCACCCACGCGCTTTCACAACTAGACGGTGATTTTCGTTTCGGCGTTTTTTGCTAATTGGATTTCGATGACATTAGGAAAATTGAAATTTCATGCACGCTAGTCGCAATTATGATTACATGAAAATATAATCAAACGGATCGTTTCAACTGGGATTGCTCGAGTCTCCGAAATTAATTGAATAATCGAATGGTATTCATATTGCTTCGAATCACTGGCGAATGTTTAATCAACTTTTGTTTTATATGTTCGGCACAGGCGATTGGCTTATCGCATATATATCTCGATCGCAACGAGCGAGAAATTTTTTGCTCACGTGTCTTCTTTTGACAAATCGCTGACGTCGAACTCATTTGTTTTGTTATCGTGAGCACTTTTCATTACACACGATAACGAGAGTCTGATAATGGCGGTGGGAGGTGGGAACTGAAATTTCCCAGTGGCAAATGTTATCACAATCGAGTTTCAGGTCATTAACTTTGTTGACTTGAGCACCATTTATAATTACACCGTTATAAAGTTTCTCGCGTAATTTTTATAACCTAAGGCAAGGTTTTTTGTGACGCCGATGTCTGAATAGCAAATAAATAAACAAATTCTAATACTAAAAAGTGTAAAATAAAATAAACGTAAAAAAACTTTTTAAAAACAAGCTTTTATTCAAAAAGTAAAAAAATAACGTTCAGTAAAATTGAAAATCAAAACAGTATAAGTACAAAAAAGTCCCTTCCCTGGTCACTCATCATAGGTGCAAGTACTTAAAGGTACATAAACGTAGATATTTTAAAAATATGAAATATACATTTTCAAAGCTTGAGGCGGTAAAAGTTATAAGTACTATTACTACTTTGAAATGTCTGGAAAAAGCCTCAAGCTTTTAAAATTTACATTTCATATTTTCAAAATGTCTACGTTCGTGTACCTTTTAAATACGTGCACCTATGATGAGTGACCAAGGAAGGGACTTTTCTGTAGTTATACTGTTTTGATTTTCAATTTTGGTGAACAATATTTTTTTTACATTTTAGTACGGTAC
Source organism: Ophion slaviceki (assembly GCA_944452715.1). Lineage (NCBI taxonomy): Eukaryota > Metazoa > Arthropoda > Insecta > Hymenoptera > Ichneumonidae > Ophion > Ophion slaviceki. The sequence continues at coordinate 15,894,665 of OX101794.1, read as the reverse complement.
CTTTCAAATAAAAGCTTGTTTAAAAAAAGTTTTTTTTACGTTTTTTATCTTCATTTTTTATTTCTTCATTTTTATCATTATTCAAAGCCTTTTTTGCTAATTGAGGGTTCAAATCTCTCATAAGAACACGTAAAAAGATTCGACTGATTTTCGCAGCCTGAATGAGCAAGAAAATGGAGCATTTGGAAAAAAATTCATGTTCGTATGGGGTTGAAGTTTGCATCCTTGGAATGCAACGAAAATTATTTTCAATTTCTTATTTCCATTGTTATCCAAAATCATATTTGGACAGTTTCTGTAGACCGCTGAAAAAGAGTCCTAAAAAATGTTTGCGTGATTTTCGTAGCTCATATCTGCCCAAGGAAATTTGGCAAACGAAAAGAGAATCACTTCATCGTTGCATCGTTGGAATGCAACGAAAATTAATTCTTTTTAATTGTCCAAATTTTATTCGTTCGTGAACATTTCTCAAACGTTTTAACGTATGCTTATTGAAGATCTATAACCTCGATTTGCGAAAGAAAAAGCAACTTCGGATAAGCATAAAATTAAAGAAATTGAAAATGAATAAAACGTCGTTGCACCCCAACGATGCAAACTTCAACGTCATGCCATCTACATGTTAAATTTCATTGAAATCGGTCAAGCCGTTTTGGCGTGATTGAGCAACAAACACACAGACTTTCAGATTTATATTAGTTAGGATTTCTTTATTTTTAGTACTATCTAAACCCTTTTTCAGCAAGTTTGAGTTATAGAACCCTGAAGATGATCTTCAAAAATGTTACAGTCATTTTTGTAGCCTAAATGGACCGAAAAAATTGGGCAATACGAAGGAAAAATAAATTTCATTGCAGGCAGTACTACGATATCTGGGGCGCCAAATTTTGACCACGTAACATTGTAGCTTTGGCCAAAAGAAACACTTTTTCAGGAGTAAAAAAATCGATTTTCGATCAAATAAGGTCGATTTTTGATCATAAAAAAATCGAGCAATTGAAAAAAGTCAGTTTTCGCGTGTGCCTGTGTGCGCATGCTTGCGCGTGGATTTGTTAGGGTTTGTTTCCCAAACCCAAACCCAAACAACACATGAAGATCCAAACAACCAAAACAACACGAAAAATCCAAACGAATCCCGGAAAAAATACCCCCGGCAAAGTGTAAAAAATCTAGGAATTACATGCAATGAATAAGTCAGCTAAATATTATGCATATTTTCGCCAAATTATCTTTGCAAATAAAATATTAAGGCGTTACCTCCCCACTTGTAGCGCAAAAAAGGCCTTTTTCATGAATTTTTTTAAAGAAAACTACAAAACTTTTTTAATCGATCAATATACCATCTTAAAGAACACATCTTGAAGAACTTTCAGTAATTTTTTTATTGAAAAATATTACATTGTTTAGTGGCAAATGGCCGTCAATGAAATAATGTTTTTATATACACGGTTTGCGGTGACCAACATTGCGGTGAAGTGGATCATCTGAAAAAAAATGCGGATGGATTTAGTCAAATATAAGTATAAACTAGTCTTTAATCGAAGGATTTTAAAAAATATTCATTTTTCACAAAATAGCGGACAGTCAAAGTTAATGGTTCGATTTTAACGGAAAAAAACGGCCTTTTTTGGCTATAAAACGGCCATTCTTTTTTTCGAAAAAAAAAAAAAAAAAAAAATCGAACGATTAAAGACTACATTTTTATATATTAAATAAGCCTGCAAAATTTCAAGAAGATCGGTTCATTAGTGTTCGAGTAATCTTGGTCACCGACTTCAGAAATGCCATTTTGAGAAAAAAGCGTTTAAAGTTTCAATTTCAGTTTACACGAAGAAAATATTTTTTTTTGTAAACTTACATAGAGTCATCTATTCCGGGCATAAAAAAAAACTGCACTTCAAATTGCACTTCAAAAAAGTGCGATAAAAAAAATCGATTTTTTCGAAATCGCAAGTGGGGGTAACCCCTTAATGCATCCGAATTAATGACGTCGATTTATTCATTCGGATATACATTAAAAAACGATGTTTAGTGTCTTTGGGGAGGATGATCCTGAAGGATCGTTCTGAAAAATCTGAGAAAAATACTTGAGTTGAAGTCACATGAATAACTCAACACTCAAAAATTATGCTGCCAGGAGAATGAAGAACCTTTCATCCCGAATGAAAAATATGTAGGGCGTATCGCGGAAGAGGGACATTTGCCTCGAATGTCTTTCTAATCTTTTCCAATCACCGCTGTATCGTTTTGTCCACGATAGAATCCACGGTCCCTCTCATTATCGAGCGAAAGAGTTCCGATAGTCATTGTCTGGTCTTTCGGTTCTGCTTTGTCTCCCCCCCCCCCCTTTGTTTCTGCGCCCTTAATCGAGCCGTTTCATCAGATACACCCAAATTCCCACGATCGCGAACCTTCCAAACGTGTATACCGAAGTGTTTTTTAATCGGCCCCTTTCATTCGTCCCCGCACGGAACTTCCGCTTTTTGTTCTCTTCGGCAAAGTTTTCCGGCGATCGCGCTTGGTCGAAACGAAAAAATTATCTTGGCGAACGAGAAGAGACGCGAAAGAAATAACGCGACGAACCGAGGCTTCTTTTTCTTTTTGTTTCGCAAGCCACATAGTACAGTCGTGGTGTATATTGGAATCGGAAAAAAATAGAAGGCTAGTTTTTTGAGAGGTGATTTTGTAGGTGTCGCGGGTGCTAATTCCAAGTTTGTGTAAAAATCTGGCTGTAGGGTTTTTTTTAGGGGACGAAGGGGGATGGGGGTGGATTATTGCTAAAATACAACCCCCACGAGGTCGGCGTCGGGAAACAAAATGTTCAAAAAAATCCGGGCTTTATTTTTGTCTATAGCGCCGAAGTCGTGGAAGTTCATTTTGGGGGTGAAAAAGTGGGGCGAGATTTTGAAAAATCAGTTTTAATTCGATAACTCTGTAGAAAAAATTCATACAATTTTTGTTCAAATGGGAACGTTGTGGCCCTTGAAAAGACGCGTCGATTGAATTTTTGATCATCCCTCTCCGATAATATCTTCACCGCCAAAAATATTGTTGAAGTATGAAAAAAAAATTGTTTATTGAATAACTCAAAAACAATCGATTTTTCGGGGATGGTTTAAATGTACGAAATGTAGAGAATAATTTTCTCTATATTATCGCAAGAAAAAGTGAGAAATGTTGAAAATCGATTAAATAGTAGGCTTTGAAACAAAAATATTGAATTTTCTGAAAAAAAAATGGCTACATGTTGCAATAAAAATCCTTTTTTTTTTTAATTTTCAACAAACATTTACGGTTATGTTTTAGACACTAAGGTTAAAAAGATTTATATCAAATTTCATCAGAATCGGTCGATTATTTGTTGAGCTATACGTCACGCCAGTTTTGAAAATGCAGTTTGGAAGACGGCCATACCTACGCTATTTTTAAAGATTATTTAAAATATCTCGTAACCGTCAAAAGTAGCAATGAAATATGCCCTAAATTAAAAAAAAGTGAGATCTCTCCTTTTAAAAAAAAATCATGAAAATTCACAATTTTTTTTCTTGCCTAAAGATATCGCCCCCCTTAATGGCGAAGTTTGCATCGTTGGAATGCAACGAAAGTTCTTTACTACATATTTATTTCCTTGTTTTTATTTTTATATCTAATTTTCTTTTTGGGAGATGTTAATTGTTAATCAAATTTAATTGTAGATCTTCAAAGAATGGTCCTGAAGTGTGCATTGTTTGAATGAAATGAGAATTCTTTTTTATATTTTTATTTCCACTGTTTCATTATTTTACAAATTGTTTTTTTTCAAGGTCAAGATCAAATCGTTGCATTTCAACGATGAAAATTTCATCTTCATAAATTTCGAGAAATAAAAATGCATCAATCAATCTTCTCTCTCTCTCTCATTATTTTTTAAACGATCCTGATTTTCAGTTCACCATAGACGCCTAACCGCTTTTTCATCAATCTTCTTGTCCGAGTTAGATTTTTTGAATTAGAATTTTTGAACATTTTTTGAAAAAAAAAAATGTTATTTCCTCATTTACTTCATAAGCCAAAATCTTATTCAGCAAATTTGGGCTTCAGATTTCTTATGAGGATCCTAAAAAAACATTGGAGTGTTACTCATAGCCCAAATTTGCCAAAAAAACACACTCGGGCTACTGAACTTTCGTTACGGTCCAACGATGCAAACTTCAATGTCATATATGAACGTCATCAATTTAAGATAATAAATAAAAATAAAAATAAAGAAATAAAAATGGATCAATCAATATAAGAGTTTGGGGGGAGGGAGGGAGGGAGGGGGGGGGGAGAGAGAGAGAGAGAGAGAGAGAGAGAGAGAGAGAGAGAGAGAGAGAGAGAGAGAGAGAGAGAGAGAGAGAGAGTCAAATTTTAACCCTCCCTCTCTCTCTCTAAAAGCTACCGATTATTTTATCGAAGCACATCGCCACCTTTCAGTATTACTGATAAAATAAAAATAACAGACGGTTTCCAACGCTACCGATGCTGAACGTTCGAATGTTGATGGTCCATTCGCGCGTCGATACAGATCCGGTACATCACGAGGTGTGAAGGCTCTCCGGTCTTCAAGAACGAGTAGAGCACCGCTTTCACAACGCATACTCTACAGCCACGCGGACTAGTTGTATTCGCGCTTCTAAGTGTTTCGTGTCCTCCGCCTCGTCCTTCTTCCCTCGGTCTCTCACTTTCACGCATAGGAGGCGCGCAGTGAAAGTTCCGCGGAGATGAAATTCGTCGCGTTCGCATATAGTTCTCGTCATTGCTGTGTTGTTTGTCTTTAGGCGAGCAACCGTCGTCTCCCCAATACAGCCAGCCGCCGAAGTTTCGTTTTCACGGTACGCAGACCTCGCGCCTCTGTATACGTCACGCCGCGTGCGTATACGTACGAGTCGACTAAGCGCGGTCGCGTGCCACTTATCTATATTTCACGCTCGCATTTCGTACGGGAATCAACGCGCGGGAGAATCCGGAAAATATTGTATCTTGCGCGACGCGCTCTGGCGCTCCGGCACAATTTCGCACGGCAGTGACAATGGAAATAACGACGGCGAGATGAACAATTGTAATACTAATCACCTGGGACGGACGGTAATGACGGTAACTATGAGTTTGAGGTTTGCACGGTTGGAATGCAAAAAAAAATTCTTTTTTGCTTGCTCGAATTTTTTTGCATTTTATTCTTTATTTCATTGTTTAATCAATCAAATCGAGTTTTATTTGCACAACTTTTTTAACAAGTTTTGTACAAAATGCTTTTTTTTCTCTTATAACTAAGTTAACTTATTTTGCACTCTGCATACTCTTTCCTTTGTCACTATCTAACGTTTCTCTCTTTTTCTTAGTTTAAGGCCTTGCATACGCGATTTCGCCGATTTTCGAAGGCACTTTTGTAGACGGGGTTAAAAAAAATGACGCATATATTGACAACATTTTTTTTACAGATCATTTATGCACATGGTTAAGTATATGTAAAAAAACACAAATATTAACAAATGGCGGAGATATAACATAATAAAGCAATGTATTTTTTTCGCTCGCGCGTTGATGGTGAAAGTTCTCGACATCGACGTGGGTGTCTGAAAAAAATGAACATATTTATAATTGCATAATGAATGTATCTTTAGTGTGAACCAACAATATTATTTAAAAAAATTATTATAATAAAAATTCGAACCTTAAAATTTTTTTACCAATTTTTCTGTCGGTATTTTATTTTTTATATTTTTTGTGCCATTGAAATTTTTGTTTCTGTTGTTTACACGATAGGTGATGATACTAAGAATATGTTGTAAAAATTTCAAAGCGATCTGAACCTTCGTTCAAGAGTTAGAACTTTCACAATGTTCAAAAAAGTGAATCGTGGAAAAACGGCTTTGAAGTTGACGGTCGGGCGCGCCGCGCGGTATCTATTATAAATGCAAGCTTACCTCAATTAACAGCTTTACAGAATTTTTCAATTCTGTAGGAATGCACCTGGACAGAAGACTAACATGGGTCAAACACATTAAAACCAAAAGAAGAGAACTCGATCTAAGGGTCAGAAAAATGTATAGGCTTATCGGTAAAAACTCAAAACTGTCGTTGCACAACAAATTAACGATCTATAAAGCAACACTTAAGCCAATATGGACTTATGGCATACGGTTATGGGGTACAACCAGCAACTCAAACATCGACATACTGCAGAGGCTGCAATCAAAAACCCTACGAATAATAACCCCCCTGGTACGTGTCCAACAATACCATACACAGAGACCTCAAAATCGACACGGTCAAAAAAAAATCCAACGCCTCAGCCAACGCCACGAAACGAGGATCGAAAACCACCCCAACCAACTAGTTTGAGGCTTATTAACCGAAGACGCAATTACACGAAGACTCAAGAAATATAAATATAAACCGTATAAATATAGACCTACAAAATCGATTCCCAGTGTGAAATGAACAGGGAACAAATGTTATGAACTGCGCGAGTTAGGTATCACTGGATACCCACCACGATCTTGCCAAATAAATCTGACATCAACCCAATTGCCGAGTGTTAGAAAATAACAGGGTATACGAGGGTGGGGTGAAAAGTTTCCGGCCGGACCAAGAAAAACGATATTTAAAAATTTATTTTTCAACATAATCTCCATCAACACTGATACATTTCTCATAACTCTCGTATCCCAAAAAACAGTAGCCACAACCTTGTTTGCCGATAAAATTGTTTTTGCCTTCTTTGGGGTTGGTTCCCCTTTTCCAACCCACTGTTTTGACTGTTCTTTACTTTCAGGAGTGTTAGTGGTGGACTCATGTCTCATCAACAGTTATGAATGGACGCAAAAATTCGGTTGGATTACGTCTATACAGCGCCAAATTGTCGGTAGCGTCGAGCGTTAGCAAACGCTCGATTGGTCGAGCGTTAGCAAACGCGGCACCCACCTTGCACACAGCTTTTCCATGTTCAAATGGTTGTGCAAAATATTTCGCACACGTTCAGCTTACATCCTACAGGTCTCAGCTATCTCATGCACTTTCAACCTGCGGTCTTCCAACACTATTTTATGGATTTTTTCAATCATCTCTGAAGTTGTGACTTCAACGGGCCGTCCTGAGCGAAGCTCGTCAGAGGTGCTCACACGACCAATTTTAAATTCAGAAACCCACTGATTAATAGTTGAATATGATGGGGAGGAGTCTCCTAGTGCTGAATCCATCTCTTCTTCTATTTGTTTTGGTGTAAAACCTTTCAAATGGAAGTATTTGATGACAGCACGTTTTTCCAATTTTGCCATTTTTACGAAAATAACGAAAGCGTCTCGCGCAATGTGCTCTCAAACGCAAACTAACGTAGCGATTGGGCTGAAACTGTACATACAAGTTCGGTAGGAATGGTACTGTAGGACGTCGCTCCAAAACTAGACCTAGTGGCACCATCTCTTGGTCAGGCCGGAAACTTTTCACCCCACCCTCGTATATTTATAGGTGGGGCTCCAGCTAGAAAAGGGGTTTAGAAATTTTGTACCGAATCGATGTATTTCAGGGCACTTTGTTTATAATATTTAAGTCGCGGGAAGACATTTTCAACCCCCAAACGCTTTTTTTTACCTTTTTAAAGGTATGGAGGAAACGGGTTTCATGACATCAAGTGGGTCTAATGACATGGGTTTGGGTGGGTGGGTGTGTGGATTTGTTTGGGTGTATGTGTGAGTGTGTGGGTTTGGATATGCATACGCGTGTGCTTTTTTGGATGTATGCGTAAGTGTGTGGGTGTGTGATTAAATTATGATAACCGTTCATTATTGTTTTTTGGTAAATATTCACAAGTGGGTTTGTTTGGGTTTGTATATAATTTTTTTTTTTCTTAATAAAATACCCCTTCCCCATCATAAAAAACATACTTCACACTGCAGAATAGCCCCGAACACGTGAAAAAATTTTTTGGAGCCGATTAGGGCTGGAGCTCTGCTTGTAAATATTTACCAATAACAGATTGCAGTGAAATGAAATTAAGAAAAAAGTTTTCCAATTCTGCTTCTATCCTTTTGTCTATTCTTTCCACATATCTTTTTTCCCTTATCATTGTTGTTATCTCTTTTATTCCCATATCCCTTACAACGTTCTCTAAATCTTTTCTCCCACTTTGACGGGATTCCGTTTGTAATAGCTCTTATTTCCTCAAATAGACGAATTTTTGGCCAACTTGACTCCTTCATCCTAATACACCTCAACGACCTTTGAACGTGAGGGACTTAACGCTGCAGTTAATTTTGGCCACTCGGTTGATCGGAAAAAAAAGTTTTTTTTTCCTCGTTAAATAGACAATATTCGGTAAGACTTGACCGAGCTTTTTTTTTGTTATCGTGTTTCGATAATAAAAAAATTACGACGTTGAAGTTTGCGTCGTTGGAATGCATCGTATTTTTTGTTCGATTTTCATTTATTTATTTGCGTGTTTATTCAAAGCCTTCTTTTTTTCGCAAATTAGGGTCGTAAATCTCTAATCAAAATACATTTAAATGTTCGATTGATTTTCACAGCAAAAAAAATTAAAGAGGTAAAAATAATTGATTTTCTTTGTGTGACAACGATGCACACTTTAACATCATTACATTTGTTTTTCTTTCGATTTTTCGAAGATGACATCAGTGCTGTTGATAAAAATGACATAAAATGACATCATACAATATGACGTTGAAGTTTGCATTGTTGGAACGCAACGAAAATTAATTCTCTTTAAATACTCGAAATTTGTTGGGCCTTCTTAGCTTCTGACTGAGAATCGCTCAATCGTTTCTACGTATTTTCAATAGAAATTTACGATTTCAATTTGCAGAAAAAAGCCCTGGATAATAATAGAACTGATTAAAATTAAAAATAAATGTAAAAAATATCGTTGCGTTCCAACGATGCAAACTTCAATGTCATTTATCCAATGACACCATAAAATGGGATCATTATCGTTGATAACTAATGGAAAAAACGTTAAGAAGAAAAACGCCGCCAGAACTAAACTATTATTGCACTGAATAAGTGTACCAAATTTCAAGTCAATCCGTTCATTAGATGTCGAGAAATTGGACTCATTTTGAAAAACGCAGTTTCGAGAAAAACGCGTTAAAAGTTTTACTATCAGTTCCATGGTTGTGATGATAAGTTTGCCTTCAATAGGCGATTCCTGCAGCATATGTTTTCAACGATCTAAAAACACAACTTTAATATTTTGTTACCAACAAATGGATAAACTCGACCAAAAAAAATCATCCGATCACACGATAAAAAATTTGATAAAATATCAGCTGATTGTATTGTTCACTCCCATTCGTGTTGGCGATAGAGACATCCGTATCGCGTGTGAAACAGCCAGATCACTCGCGGAATCTCTGTAACGTTAGTCATCACCTATACGTTCACTTCAATTCGCCATTTCGACCTTCCTCTCCATCTCCCTCCATCTTTTACTCTCTCACTTTCTCTCTGCCTCCTCTGTCTGTTATCTCGATTTATCTCTGTCTATTTTCATCTTTCTTCCGATCCTTCTCCCCCCTCTCTCCCTCCCTTCCTCCTCCGGTTCCTTTCAACCGTAGACGTGAGCTGCGTGTACCTGTAATTGGTATAAAACACGTACGAGCGGAGCTCCGCGCTACCGCCAGGTGGCAATTAACGATACGCAATTAGCGTTTACGCGACGGATAAGCGGTCCCTCCGGTGCTCTTGCTGCCTTCAATTCCCAGACATTTACCGTTGAGAACCTTAACAAACGTATGTGCACGCTCGCGCGGCTCTTGCATCTGTTTCTACGGTCGTTTGCATCGATACACCGACGTCACGAGTACGACGAGAATTATATGCACGTATACGCATTTCTGGACCCGAACCAAGTGCCCTTGCGGGTGTTGATGTTCCATTTGTCATGCACATTTACTCCCGTCACCGCACTTGTGTAACTTGCACGGAGAACGGTCTCGAAGCTTCCATCGTTTGGATACATTTCTCTATTTTTCTTGCGAGGAACATCACTTTGGTGTCCTCATCCGATTTTGTGGAAACTTTTTTTTGTGGAAGAGTATCAAAATCTAAGACACTTTTTTTTTATCGCCGGAAAAACGGTTTTAAGGGGTGAAACACACCCTCGGAAATAGGGGTGTTTTTCGCTTTTCGTCGATAACGTTATCGTTCTCATTTCCAATGTATAGTATACAATAAAATAAACATTGTTGAAATTTGAATTTTTTTTATATCTCGTACCGTTAAAACATTATCGACGAAAAACGAAAAACATCCCCATTTTTGAGGGTGTGTTTCACGCCTTAAAACCACTTTTCCGCCGATAAAAAAATACGTGTCTCTTAGTTTTTGATACTCTTACACATAAAAAAGTTTAAGTACTGTTAAGAATTGACAATGTACATTTCATTAACTGTTGTTAAGGCCTTAGGCCACAGTAACGGGTATAAAATCATGTGCGAATTTAACAATTTTTTTCGTATTCAAAAGTGATTCACTCATAAAATTAATTACACATACAGTATGAATATCAAGCTGTTAGAATATATATGTATTTTTTTTCGTTGTACAAAATGGCCGACTATTACTAATATTTTCTTTTGTTATCTTTTTTTTAGACGTTCCGCGGTGTGGCATTTAGCATCCGCAATTTTTTACCTAGAATAAAAAACAAAAATTCTCGTCAATATACATTAGAACACCTAGAGAAGTACGTACGGAATTAAAAAAATATTGTTTTATTCAAAAGATGTAGGTATTTGAACTTAAGAAATGAATTTTCAGTGAACAATTTCGTTATAACTGCTCATAAACTGCTCATAAAATGAAAAGTTTTCGATTGATCAGAAATTCCGTACGTACTTCTTTGCGAAATGCAATTAGGAATATAACTTTTAAATTTGAAGTAAATCGAGTGAAAATTGTTGAATTTATTTGTCACGCCAATTGGAAAAAAGCTGTTTCGAGAAGTCTCGAGTAGTCGGCCATTTTGTACATCGAAAAAAAAAAAATATTTTTTTTCTAACAGCTTGATATTTATTAGGGGTGTGCGGGTACCCGATTGACTCGGGTACCCGATGTTCGGGTCGGGTCGGGTACCCGACGGGCTTCGTTTTTGCATTACCCGCCTCTATCGGGTACCCGAATTTGGTTTTCGGGTATTCGTAACAGACTCAGAGATCCGTATCTATTATTTATGTTTATTTTTATTTTTTATCTAGGTGTATCGATCGAATAATGGGAGAAAACGAAAACTCGAAGAAGGCGATAAATCGAATAAATCATAATGCTGTAAAGATCTTTTTTCGTCTCACTTCTCTATTCTTTATTCTTTCATTCTTTCGGTCGGTTACTCAATAAAGTACGAGTATTCCAGTCTGGTCACGAGTACTCGAAAACCTCGGATACCCGTTAAAGTTCGAGTATTCCCGTCCGATCACGGGTACCCGAAAAATTCGGGCTACCCGAAAAATTCGGGCTACCCGAAAAATTCGGGCTACCCGAAAAATTCGGGCTACCCGAAAAATTCGGGCTACCCGAAAAATTCGGGTACCCGATCCGAATCATAGTCTAATTACCCGACCCGACCCGACCCGACCAATTCTGCTACCCGCACACCCCTAATATTTATACTAAATAGATGTGCAATTACTTTTATGAGTGAATGACTTTTTCATACGAAAAAAAATGTTAAATTCGCACATGATTTTATACCCGTTACTGTGGCCTACGGCGTTAAATCATTTCTTTCGTTTTTCAAATTTGTACCAAATTGAATTTTTTATTTCTTTGTTGAAACAAACTTTGGTAGTTTTTTGAAAATGTCACGTTAAAATGTACATCGGCCTTGTGTATTTTCTACAAAATCTTAATAACAGATATCATACTCATACGTATAAGAATATTATGATTTTTGACCAACACAGTGATCTCACGGTGTTAAAGTTTGCGTTGTTGGAATGCAACGAAACTTCATTTTGACCTTTTCGTCGCCTCATTTTCGTTATCGTTAAGAAAATGTCCTTACATGTTTAGGATGTAGATCTCTAATAAGGATCCTAAAAAAAAGTTTGAGCGATTTTGAAGGCCGAAATTTGCCAAAAAATTGAACTACGAAGCTTTCGTTGCGTTGCAACGATGCAAACTTCAATACCATGTGATCTCTAAATCCAGCATTTAGTATAAATAAATAATAAATCGTTATCCCTTACAGCGGTCATCAACACTATACGTCCATTTACTAGCAGTCAAGTGTCCATTTGCTAGCGATTTAGTCATTTCACTATTTATTTATCAATTCCTCCAATATTGTTTGTTGCAATTACTTCGAATATTTTGTTTACCATCAGAATAATATCTTTTGTTAGCTATAGCAATTTAAACATTTGTTTTAATAATATTTTCATTCCACAGTCCATCTGAATCCTGCAGTGTTGTTATTCGTCTACTTAGTAGTCGGTTTATGGGGTGGCGCAGTACGCATTGTCACGAAATTTTTTTACGATGCTGAAGTTTGCATCGTTGGACTACAACGAATTTAAAGGGGTCCTCTAGTTTATCGGCTGTTTTTTTACGGCTTTTTCAATAATTTTTTACGGGCAAAGCATCGAAATAATCAATCTCATTGTTTTTGCATAATCTTTATTAACATTTAAATAAGCTTTACACATTTTTTGAAGTCAAAATATATAATAGAATAAACGTTATAGTGGCCGACAGGAAGACATCAAGTAAAAGAGGTGCTTGACGGTGACCAAGATTGCGGCTGTTCTGCTTATCCGAAATCAAAAAACCAAACGGCATTTTAATCTTCATATTTAAGACTAGCGATTGAACTAGAGTGAATTCTAAATTACAAAAATTGACTTTTTTATACACTTTTGAAAATTACATTCTATTTTTTACTCATTTTTTCTTAAGTTTTTCGCTCGTACAAAAAAAACTATCGAAGCAATTATGATAATCCTAGTTCAATCGCTGGCTTATAACATATTAAAGATGCTGTATAAAGTTGAACAAGATCGGTGCAGTAGTTTCTGAAATATCGTGGTCACCGTTTCGAAAAATGGTGTTTCGAGAACAACGCGTTTGAAAGTTCGCGCATGTGATTTATACTTGTGAACCACTTCGAATATCGAAAAATCCTTTGGCACACATTTTCTACACATGTTGTAGATGTGATTTATGAAGAAAAAAAATCGATTTTTTCGACCCGAGAAACTAGAGGACCCCATTAATTTCATTTGGCACATTTCACCGACAAAAGTTCTTCAATTATTTTTTAAGATATTTATTTAGCGATCAGTGTTCTGAATCTATCAAAATAGATCGCCTATAACGATAAAAATATGAAAAATAAAATGTAGAACAAAACTTTCGTTGCGTTCCAACCATGCAAACTTCAACACCATATTTTTTTGTACAAATGAGGTTTTGGTTGGTGGAGGCAGGCCAAGATCAGGCTCTTTTGAAATCGAGTTTGACCTGAGTTATAGCCCAGCTCACACTAAGACTACCATCACTCATTACCTTTATAACTGAACAACCTCTATTTGAAATTGTTTTTATCACTCTTGTTCCCCACTTGCATGTCCTTCATGCACAAGAGCTGTCTATTTGCGCGTGTGTTGTTTGGGTTTACTGAATCATGCACATCAATATACCCCACAAGGTTTTCTGGAAAAAAGTATATTCTCCAACGTCTCGGTTGTTAAGTTGAATGTTCTTGGTCGTGCGACGGCTGGTTGTACCGGAATGCAACTATATGCAGCGGCCTTCGCGACATTATACGTAAGTATGGCGCAAGGAAGACAATATCAGACGAGGCTATGCGAAGAAAAGGATGAAGGAGAGAAGACTTTTTAGCGCATACGATATGCCATTAATGATCTTTTGTCGAACGCTGCGGGTGTGCGTAGTATGAATAAACGAGTGACGGCGCGGGTTCTCGCATAAAGTTCTGAAGTGCTGTGAGAATGTCGAGCTACGAATGAGTTATCCGGCTCGTAAAGAGTGATCGATTTTACGGGGTCGTTAAGTTAGGTGCATCGATCAGGGAAGTCGGGAACAAAATACGAACAAATCCCACCCAGGAGTAGCTGATATTTGAGATTCTTCAATATATGCTCTACAAGTGAAGTTAAAGCAGTCGTTGTTGCGTTCAGTCACCATTTGTTTTTACAAAAACCCAAATTTTGATTTAAAAATCGTCAAAAGTGTGGGAAAAGCCGTTTTTCGCTTTTTGCTGGCCTAATTTTGAGCTTTCGACGGAAACTCGGTGATATTCGTGATCAGCGGAAAATTTCTCATTAGATAGACACTTGGGCGGTTCAAAAGTAGAAAAAAAAATTTCGAACCTTTTGGCCACTTTCGGAATCGCCAAAATCGCGAAATTTCATACAGTTATAGCGTCGAGTCTATTTGAGTGACATAAATTTAACGGACGAGCTTTAAATATTATTTTGGTAGACTTAAATAATGCCGATGGATTCATCCCGATATCTTAATTGGTTTTCTCGGAAAGTCCAATTGAAAGATGGCGGAAAAAGAGGCAAAGGTATGTATGGAAAAATTGGCAATAAGCGATGGTCCATTTTTGAAATTCTGCCAAAAATCGAAAAATCATCGAAACTCCATGAATCAAACGGCTTTTTAAAGCGAAAACGACAACGAAAAGAATGCGCAAAATACCGAGTTCCAAATCGAAACAGAGAAAAAAATGATGGTTCATTGAGTGAAAACACTGTTTTTGGATGTGTGGAAAAAATTTGGATTTTAAATATTTAATTTTTTTTCGCTGTATCGATGTATTTTTACCACCTGAACCCGAGTTCACCATTCATTTCCCCTGAAACACACCACTTTTATACAAAGTCGTCGTAATTGTGTAAAAACACGTTTTTCGCGTTTAGCCCGCGTAATTTCGAGCTTTTGACAAAAACTCGGTCATATTTATCATGGAAGCTCGAGATCACGATCCCAAACCGTCCGTGAAACTCTGGATATTAGTAGTTAGTGGTTTCACCGCGTGCGTCGCTATTGCATGACCGAACCGAAGTGAACTGAGCGACAAAGAACGCAGCCGACGCCGTCTGCCATCGATGATTCCCGCTTGTCGTCCATGTTGGAATAAAGCGTGTGCGAACCGTGTGGACCAACGAATTTTGCGAATTGTGTTACATTTAATAAAAAATAATTGTGTCTCGGTATAATATATATTTATAGTGATCTGCGGCGAAAACCATCAAACGAATGTTATGAATTTTCTCGTGTTTATAAATAAATTGTGTTTGTTACTGCTTCCGCAACGAAAAGAAACCTTATTGGCTTAGTTTATGTATTTCGTTATTATTCTTTATCTGTGCGGCGTATCATTATGTGTGAATATGATGTGTGATAATTTGTAAAACTTGCGTCTGGATTTGAAAATCTCATGAATTTTCTTGTGTCTATAAATAAATTTTGTTTGTTACTGCCTCCGCAACGAAAAAAACTTATTGGCTTAATTTATGTATTTCGTTATTATTCTTTATCTGTACAGCGTATCATAATGTGTGATAATTTGTAAAACTTTTGTCTGGATTCAAAATTCTTATGAATTTTCTTATTTCTATAAATAAATTGTCGTTACTACGTCCGTAACGAAAAAAAAACATATTGACTTAGTTTCTGTATTTCGTTATTATTCTCCAAAGCAAGCTATATCTTATAAAACTTCTATCTATATCGAAATTTTCTTCACCAACTGGTTTCACAATTAATTTGATTGAATTATCGCTCATATGAAGTAGCAAAGGGCGCTTTTTGCATATCGTACGGCACTGGTTTGTTGCTGACTTTACTTCGGTTCGCTAGGAGAGCAGCGCCGCCCTTCTCGTCTTCACTTTTGTGGACGTTCCATGACACTGCGTTCGTACTCCTTACCTCTAGTCTCCATGATATTCGTAATCGGCGGAAAATGTCTCAAGATAGACCCCTAAAATGATTTAAAAGTCGAAAAAACGTTTTTTTCCGACCCTTTCAGCAACTTTAGCAAAATCCTCAAAATATAAATATTTCAAACAGCCGTAGCGTTGGTCTAATGTGACGTGAACTTAATGGGGAGTTTTAAAAAGAATTTTGGGAGACTTACAAGGAAACCGTTTCTGGTGTCCCCCGCCGATTTCGTTCATTTTTGGATATGTTATTTTCCATCGAAATCTAAGACACACGTATTTTCTTTGATCGGCGGAAGAAACAGTTTTAAGGGGTGTAATTCACCCTCAAAGTTGGACATCCTCAGAGTGACTTTTGCAGTTTCGTATATCCATGATTAAAATATTCGAATGAAACCAATTCGAGAGCAATGCTTATGGCGAATTAAAAGAAATGCACTTAGTATCTTAATTAGAAATATGCAGAAGTGCAAAAGTCACTCTGAAGATGTTCAAATTTCAGGGCGAATTCCATCCCTTAAAACTGTTTTTCCGACGATAAAAAAATACGTGTCTCTTAGATTTCGATGAAAAATAACATATCCAAAAATGAACGAAATTGGAGGGGACACCGTAAACGGTTTGTTTGTTAGAAAATGTCGTTCGATTATTCTCGATATCTCAATTGATTTTTCCGGGAAGTCCACTTAAAAAGTGACCGAAAAAGAGTCAAAGGGGTGGTATTTATCGAAAAATTTGCAAAAATCGATGGTCCATCTTTGAAATTCTGCCAAAAATAAAATAAATCATCAGCACTCCATGAATCAAACGGAATTTCGAAGAAAAAAAAAGATTGCGAAGTGAATGAGCACAGAGTGGAGTTCCAATTCGAAAGAGAAAAAAATGACGGGCAATTTAGTGGTCACAAACTTTTTGCCAAAATGCGAAAAAAATGAATAATTTTTTTCTTATTAGTCCGGATCGATGTGTTTTAACATCCTAAATACGAATTCACCATTTCCCCCCAAAATCTCAATTTTCATTAAAACTCGTTGAAAATGTACGAATACAATTCCTAAAAAGTGTACGAGTCTTAGTAACTGAACCGCCAAAAAATAACACAATTCAAGAAAATAATTTTCCATTGCATTCCAACAATGCAAACTTTATCAGCCTATTTTCCATACGTGCTTCGAACCAACGAATCAACAATGCATTCAATTTTTATCGCCAGGCAAACGTTTTTTTTTCTTCCAATGTCGATACATCTTTAATCGCGATTCGACAGGGGTCCCATGTCGCACGAGTTGCGATAGCCAATTGATAAAGCGCGCGAATTCACGGTGCACACTTGCTTTTTCCCCTTTGGATCAATAAACGACGATCGACAGGGGCAACGCAACAAATCGTTCGACCGAAGGAGCGAACAAGTGCGATACGACTACGAGCAATCGTTTATGTGCGCAATTGGTGATAATTATTTTGTCCGAACATCCTGCCCTGCTCGACACCGGAGCAGCTTTTCAACCGGGGAAGAGTCACTCGTTCGGATATTCACCCTCTATTTCGTATACACGATCGATATACACTTGGGTAACTGCTGGCAACCGACAAACTTACTGACATTGTGTACGACTTTACGATGATTGCATTTGCGATTGTGCTCTCGTCGATGGAGAAGACTGCGACGAACTGCCTCTAGGCAGGTTGAGGTTGATGTCGCTGAAGTTTGCATCGTTGGAACACAACGATATTTTCTTTCATCTTTTATTTCTTTATTTTTATCATTACCGAAAACATTTTTTTTAGCAACTTGAGGTCGTAAATTTCCGACATCAGTACGTAAAAACGTTTGAGCGATTTTCACATTCTACACTGAGAGAAAAGTGTATAGTATTTACAAAAAAACGCGCATGGTAAAAGAGAGTATAGTCGAATTCCCTAGAGTTTATTGTCACCGCAATCATAATATGGTTAACATAACTATAAGTGAGAAGTATACGTAAACATGCGACTTTGGTGGCGTGTTTGACTATCCAGTATCGCCAAAATTACTATACACTATTGTAAAAGGCTTTACATATCGATATGGTTAATTCAGCCATATCACAAAATCGGCGCACAAATACTAATGCTGCACTGACAAGGAACATCCCTCAGGTGACACCCTTCGATTTTGTTAAAATTTGGACATGTTACAAAGCACCGAAAAGTAAGCGATACGTATTTTTTTTATCGGCGGAAAAATGGTTTTAAGGGGTGAAACGAATCCGCGACAATAGGGGTGTTTTTCGTTTTTCGTCAATAACGTTATCGTTCTCATCTTTAATGTATAGTGCGCAAAAAAATAAACATTGTTGCAATTTCAATTTTCTTAATATCTCGTACCGTTAATACGTTGTCGACGAAAAACGAAAAACATCCCCATTTTTGAGGGTGCGCTTAAAACCGTTTTTCCGCCGATAAAAAAAATTCGTACCCCTTACTTTTCGGTGCTTTATAACAAATCCAATATTCAACAAAATCGATGGGTGTCACCTGAGGGATGTTCCTTGTGAGAGCAAAGTACGTGGTATTTATGAAAGACGCCCACGGCAAAAGAGGGGATAGTAAAATCCCGTATAGTTTGTTTGGCACCGTAATCATAATATGGTTAAGGGGTTACCCCCACTTGCGATTTTGAAAAAATCGATTTTTTTGCATTTTTTTAAAGTATAAGTATCCGGGCCCATACATAAGTATGGGCCCGGAATAGATGACTCTATGTAAGTTTAGAAAAAAAAATATTTTCTTCGTGTAAACTGAAATTGAAACTTTAAACGCGTTTTTCTCAAAATGGCATTTCTGAAGTCGGTGACCAAGATTACTCGAACACTAATGAACCGATCTTCTTGAAAATTTGCAGGCTTATTTAATACATAAAAATGTAGTCTTCAATCGTTCGATTTTTTTTTCGAAAAAAATGGCCGTTTTATAGCCAAAAAACGGCCGTTTTTTTTCGTTAAAATCGAACCATTAACTTTGACTGTCCGCCATTTTGTGAAAAATGAATATTTTTTGAAATCCTTCGATTAAAGACTAGTTTATACTTATATTTGACTAAATCCATCCGCATTTTTTTTTCAGATGATCCACTTCGCCGCAATGTTGGTCACCGCAAACCGTGTATATAAGAACATTATTTCATTGACGGCCATTTGCCACTAAACAATGTAATATTTTTCAATAAAAAAATTACTGAAAGTTCTTCAAGATGTGTTCTTTAAGATGGTATATTGATCGATTAAAAAAGTTTTTTTGCGCTACAAGTGGGGGTAACGCCTTAAGGCGCTATACCAGTTTGAACGCTGAAAATTTGGGTGATTTTCGGGAATTTTTTGGAAGAAAAGTACTCAATTAAATGTTTCGGAAAAAGAAGAATATATTTGGCTATATTTGACCTATATTACATAATTTTTTCATACAAAAATATTGAGATCCAAGCGACTTATGCGCTGCCTTCGGAGGCGCCAAAAAAAGAAAGTTCCTCCACTGCTGACATGATTCCGGCCGATTGAGTAGCTGAAACCGAAAAAGGAAAAAATGTCGTAAAACTGGAAGGTATTTCCTCTACAATCACGTGGGATTTTCGAAAAATATCAAAATTTAACAGAATACCGTAGTTATGAAAAAAAGTCTGGTTTCTTGCCTATAAAATGGTCGTTTTTTTCAATGTCAAATCGTCAATTTGCATCCATAAATATCCTACTTCATTGTAGTGTAAATATATTCAAGAGTACTCAGTTCAAATTTCAAGTCAATCGGATAATTGCTCTGAGTTACAATGTCAGCAAATTTGAAAAATCTCATTTCGAGAAAAACGCGTTTAAAGATTTAACTATCGATTTTTGCAAGATAAAATGATATTGATGTAAATGATATAAATGATAATGATATTCTTGAAAGTATAAACTGTCGAAAAAGGCAGAAAAATCGATTTTTTTAAAGTGTCACACTGGTATAGCCCCTTAACACAACTATAAGCGAAAAGTATATCTAAACATTCAACTTTGGTGGCGTCATTGGTGGTAAATCATTTGTGGAACGAGTCAATGAAGTAGAGACAGCGGTGGCACGCTATGATCGATATATATTAACGAATTAATTTATCAGTTTTTTAAATTCGATGTTTCGAAAACGATTGTGTTGCGCCAAAAATCCATTTAAGCAGTGACATATATTATCAAAAAGACGAGCTGTGCAAAATTCCTCCTATATCGGAGGTGACAGCTATTTGGAATTGCAGCTGGAATTACTTTTATCTGTTATGCCAAATCTACGATTAAAATAGCATAAGTACCCGGTAGCACAGTGGGAGCGTGCGTAGTATAGATAGGTAGGTCGTATGTTCGAATCCATGTTCAGGCGAAATAGTTTCTTCCATAGGAATCATTTCAGGAGGTCAGGGAATGACAAATTATGATAAAAAATCATACAGGTAGTACTCTCGATTGAGAATTTTCGAATCGATCAAATATTATATACATTTAGTAGACATACCATTCAATATGGTAAAAATCACTATTTTTTGATAGTGTAAGGAAATATCCATTTTATGAAAACCTCCTATATTATATAGCATCGAAAAATCATCGTATGCTTGTAAGATTGTTGGTTGCGGTTGACATATGAGCCTAGTTAACACAACTGCTAAAATATCATAAGCAGTACTATATTTTAGGCAGTAACCTTGACTATAAAATATTGGTGTCCCCTCAGGGTAACATAACATATGGTTAACATATGGTTGAAGTTACCATACATTTCTCTCAGTGTACGACAAAGTAAAACAATTCGAGTAATTAAAAAGAACTAGTTTTCGTTGCATTCTAACAATGCAAACTTCAACGTCATTGAGGTTGGTAATACTCGTATTCGAAAGGCGTGTACGCAGCTGTGAAATGACGTTCAAGTTTGCATCGTTGGAGTGCAACAATTCATTCTTTCTGAATGTCTATTTTGTTTACCCATTTAGGCTGTGCAAATCAATAAAACGTTTTCGCGTATTTTTATTAGAGATGGTATGGCCTCAATTCGCAGAAGAAGACTTTGGATAACGATAAAAATGAAGAAATGAAAGAAAAAATCATTGCATTCCAACGATGCATGCGTCAACGTCATGCTGTCAGACGTAGTCGATGCTATTCGACTAAAGTGTGGCCAGTTGTTTTTCAGGCATTGCCCTACCCTTGTTAGACTCGAAAATCAGTAATAAGCATGATAAAGCATTGGAAAAAAGGAGCGGGTACCTGTCGTCCTCGTGGCATGTGGATTTTGGAAGACATGTTATTTTCAACATACCGAAGGGCTGCCCGCCGAAATGGACAAATATTGGACAGTAATGAATATTTGCAGGGTAATTAAATGCCTCCCCGAAATAACTCAGTAATTCGTCGTGTCGCGATATATCGGCAATATATACCTCTATATTCATCGGCGAAATGCCAGAGGGCAAACGATCGATGCGATGTTATTTTACACGTTTTGACTATCATGTTATCGTAAACCGGGGATGATTAATTTACGAGGCCGCGTGTCATTATAGTCAGGCGAGTATAATATGGAATGTATTCCACAGATACGGCCACGCATCTTAATATATCTCATCTACATATGGATGATTCATACATTTATTATACAATTTATTGGATCATTATTTAGGACGAAATTGCCCAATCGAATTTCCGAAATTGTTTATCATTCAGACCGTGCAATCAATTACGTGCCCACATGAGGGACACAAAACGCAGCGATCGAAATCCTACTTGGTTGGACACGTCCGTTGGTTTTGTCGAATAGAAATGTTTCTCATCTACTAATTCCCAACCATAGAATGAGAATTTATTTTCAGCTAAACTTTCGGGTTTTAGAAAATTGCATATAACGGATACAACTATTAATGATAATTGTTATATCAATAACTACAACAAATTACGAAGCAGAATCGACAGAAGTGCGGACGTGTCCGCCTATGGCGATAGCTGAATCACCCATCTTATGGTGTTGAAGGTTGCATCGTTGGAATGCAACGAAAACTCTTCTACATTTACCATATAAGTCCTTTTATTTAAGTTTAGGTTTTGGAACCCTAATAAGGATCTTTCGAAAATGTTCCAGTGGTTTTTGTAGCCTGAATGGGCCAAAAGAAATTGGGAAATGGGAAAGCATTTTTGTTGCATCCCAACGATGCAAACTTCAATACAATTCAGTTGGAGTCAGTTTTACAGAGTTTCCGAACGTAAACACAATTTCAACTCAGTGAACATCAAGTCGCCGGCACAGATTTTCCACGGTTTTCCCGTGCCCTCGTGCGAATGCCATAGAGTAGTCCATTGGGCATGAAGTGTTAAGGGGAGGGTAGGCGTTTCAGCGCGAAAAAAAAACACTTTTTAGCGCATTTTTTTCATCTATATGGATAGAGTAAATTTATTGAAACCTTTTGTACATTGTTAAGTGTCATTTCAAGAACATTCCGTGAAATTTGTACGCGAAAATATCCACAAACAAGCCGGTGACAAAGCTTTTCCAAGAACACCTTTCGAAAAACATGATTTGCGGTGTTCACTGTATCTTGGCTAGAAATTATCTGTAATCAAGTACCATTAAAATTTAGTCAAAGTATCATCGAATCCTCCCCAACGGTCTTTGATAATTTTTTTTTTCATTTATAAATTCTTGGTGGTCATGTAAAGTGAAAAGTGCTATTTTTCACAAAAAATTCCGCCATTTTGGGGGTGGAAAACCCCCTCAATGTAAAAAAATCTCAAACTAACCGTTTGGGGGGAGGTATTTTATCTGTAGAAAGTGTGTACCAAGTTTGAAATAAATCGGTCATGTAGTTTTCAAATGGCAGTGAACACGGACTTTGAAAAAGCGGTTTCGAGAAAAACGGGGCACCGGCTTGTTTGTGGATATTTTCGCGTACAAATTTCATGGAATGTTCTTGAAATGACACTTAACAATGTACAAAAGGTTTCAATAAATTTACTCTATCCATATAAAGGAAAACAATTTGCAAAAAAGTTTTTTCACGCTGAAACCCCTACCCTCCCCTTAACGGGTCTGCACAAGTTTGGGGTAAAAAACAGGTCGGTTTTCAACATTTTTTTCTGGTGAGAGTATTGGGATGACGGGGTCGCGATTTTACACAAACTCAATACATAGTCTTGCTAACTTTAGGTTTTATTTTCATTGAAAAATATTGATAAACAATGAAGTTATTATTATTTCAATAAGATTTGCCACACTGCCGTTGCTGCATGACATGGTGTAGGGGGTTCTGGTAACTAGGGCACCTAAAATGAAAAATCCGGGTACAATTTTTAAATTGAAAAAAATTACAAACATGCCAAGCTGCAAAAATATGTATATGAGGTATTCCAGGTGAATCCGGTGGACTTTTTCCCTGACCCCCACCAGTCCGATTTATTTTTTAAAATCTGATTCCATTTACTCTAAAAGACACCCTGAATTCTTTTTACATTTTTAGAAACAAACCTTAGTAGAAAAAAAATTCTCCGAAAAAAACGCCCGATTTAAAAATCTAAAAGAAATCCTAAAAAAATGCGTGATTATATGTAAAAATGTTCAAGCTATCACCCGCAGTAGAAGTAAGATTTTTTTTGTGCTTTTTGAGCGATTAACGTTAAAAAAATCCGAAAAATTCAAGAACCGCTTACTTCGGGTGAATAGTTAAATATTTTGATACACCCAATGAATTTTTTTGACCATTTTTGAATAACGAAATCACAATCACGGACCTTGAACAATTAGCAGTCTTTTCTTTTGGGTTTTTAAAAAGTTAATCGCTCAGAAAGCACAGAATAAAACATACTTCCACTGCGAGTGATAGCTTGACAATTTTGACATATAATCACGCATTTTTGGGATTTTTTTCAGATTTTTAAATCGGGGCGTTTTTTTCGGAGAATTTTTTTTTGTCTAAGGGTTGTTTCGCAAAATGTAAAAAAATTCAGGATGTCTTTTAGAGTCAATGGAATCAGATAAAAAAAAATAAATCGAATTAGTGGGGATCAGGGAAAAAGTCCACCGGATTCACGTTGAATACCTCACATATATACATGTGTGCGTGCGCGCGCGCGCGTGTGTGTGTGTGTTCATGTATGCAGATGTACACGACCTGGCTCTACGAATTCGTTTTATTTACTGAACTGATGGTGAAGATATGGAGATATGAAAAAAGCACGTACCCCAGGGACACGCGGTATATGTGTGCGGGGATTCAAATGCAAAGCAACTTAATTAATACTGCACTCGTCCGGTTATGATTTTGGAGGGAGCGTCGCGTTTTCAATTTACCTCCGTACCCGTGTTACCAGCAGCGCGACAAAAACGCTCTACAAGCGTAAACAAATGGAAAAAAATATATGTACTCTGTTTGCAATAAAAAAGAAATATATATATATATATACACATTTATATATATATATATATATATATATATATATATATATATATATATATATATATATATATATATATATATATATATATATATATATATATATATATATATGAAAACGTCGAGAAAGCAAAAAGAGTGTTTTCGCAACATATGCATGATGATCCTGGCGCTCACAGGTTATGTTTTCCCGGTAAACTAGAATGCGTATGAAGCATTCCCTTGTCAAATGGTGACCGTTGTACACACAGTCGCGCACTCGGATTCATACATGTATACATAGATAGGAATCGGATATTTTCAATTTGTTGTATCCATGTAGCGTTGGTTATCAGCACATCTGGCAATTTTGAGGAGATTTCTTAAATTTTTTTTAAACAGTGCGTTGATTTTGGGGCCAGAATGGTCCTGGATTTCGAATATCTTCGAAATAACCTTTGCATGTATATATATATATATATATATATATATATATATATATATATATATAGATGTATATATAAATGTGTAGGAGATTTTTATATAGCTACGACGGCCGCAATATCCTTTTCCGCTCGTACATCCGGCCTGCGTCATACATTTTGCCAACCAGTTGATCGACACAGCCGAATTTCATCTCCGATCGCAAATTTCATTAAGCACCGTCTCTTTCGACAATTGGGCAACATTGTTGCGCATGTGTGTGTATATATGTATACATATGTTACAGTTAAAACCGGTTTTTAGTTTAAACGCGTTTCCCCTAGTTCCCCAAGAACTAGTTCTTACTCAACGACTTCGTTACAATTAGTTTTTTCTAGTCAATCCAGACTTATCTGATAAATAAATTCATACGTTAGTTTCAGTTCAAATTTGATTAAGTTTGAACCCAAACAAACTCGTCTTAACTAGGGAAAACTATTTGTCACCAAACGCCTTTGTTACATCTAGTTTTTCCAAGCAAAAACTAGAATTTGCCGATAAAGAAATTTGAATGTTAGTTAAGGTTTAAATTTGAATAAATTTGAACGCGAGCAAACTAGTCTTGAGTAGGAAAAACTAATTTTCTATTGAAGGCCTTCGGTACAACTAGTTTTTCCTGGCCAACACGAAAATTTACTGATACATAAATTTGAATGTTAGTTCCAAATTTAGACAAATTTGAACCCGAACAATCCAAACGTAAACAAACTCGTCTTAATTAGGAAAAACTAGTTCTCTACTAAACACTTTCCTTACAACTAGTTTTTCCTGGCAAAGACTATAATTCACTGATTGATCAATTTGAATGTTGGTTTTAAATTTAAACAAATTTGAACCCAAACGCAAACAAACTCGATTTAACTAGGAAAACCTAGTTCCAACGAAATAAATTAGTTAACATTGATTTCTAAACCTTAACAAACGAGTTTCCAGTAACATTCAAATTCATTTATCAGTAAATTCTAGTTTTTACCAGGAAAAACTAGTCGTAACGACGGCATTCAGTCAGAACTAGTTATTACTAGGTAAAAGGCGATCGAATTGAAAACGGGTTTTGGGGGGCCAGTCCACTTTGAAGCCACGAAATAAGGCACTTTGCGCGATTTTTTTTTTGAGGATTTTATTAAAGATATGAATATAAAAGTTGTCAGGCTTGATAAACAACGTCTTGAAATAAACTTAAAAAAAAAATTTAATTCATTTTCATTCAATTTTAAGTACAAAAACTATAGTTCAACGTAACGCCTTAAAAATAGTTGGGCTAGGTAGCTCCATCACAACTCGACAACGGCTTGTCTGAAACAAAAAAATCAAAGTCCATTACATTCAGTATGACACCAGCTACAAAATGACCCTCGGATATAAAGTTTTATCGAAAAATAAAAAAATGCCAGACGAATAACAAAAAAAGTAAAAAAAAACGCGTTTCTTTCGCAGCTTTTCGCAAAAAAAAAAGAGTAAAAATCAATATTTTTAAACCATCGAGGGTCATCTTGTTGCGAATCATGTTTACAACATGTGGTTCAAATTTCAAGAGAATCAGTTAATTAGTTTTAGAGATACGATGGAGCTAGATTTTGAAAACATTGTTTCGAGAAAAACGCGTTTGAAGTTTATGCTATGAAAAAAACTCTTACCCAAACTCAATCGGCAATTCCTGCACCGTACAAAATCCCTTCTGATTGCTCATCATCGTCGATTTCTTCGAGTCTTGCTTGTTTTCGATTTTTTGAAATTTTCAAAGTCGACTGGCCCCTTAACTGTAACATATACACACTGACTTTTGATCTATTAGCGCGGAACGTCTTGCCAATATGAAAAACCGACGGGACCATACAAAGCAGTATTTCGATTGTTGCGTATAATCATGATCCATCGGAAGCGGGAACTTAGCAAATATGAATATATATGTATGAATCGTTGTTGCGGTCCCGAGCAGACTTTTGTGGTCCGCCATATCCAACGGCGCGAGAGGGTTCTAAGTGGCAACATCTGGTAGATGACGATGCTGCCATACTTGGCGCCTTCGTGTACCTACTCTCGCTAAACGTCCCACATATAGAAGTGCATATGCATTCATATTCTACATGGCTTGTAGCAGCAAAAGTAGTAGTATAAGCAGCAGTGTATCCAAAATGTAACATCAACGGTGTCGCAGTGGCGCCAAGGGTTCTCCAATATTTATGTTGCATCCAGATCCACATACCATTGCTATAAATTATTTTGAAGTTTGCATGATTGACATGCAGCGAAAATTCTTTTTCCTTTTCGTTTGTATTCATTTTTATTGTTATCCAAAATAATTGTCGATAGATTTTAGTTGTACGTCTCTAATAAAGATCTTAGAAAAGTTCGAAGTAGCTTTGATTTGCCAAAAAAAACTGGCAATAGGAAAAACAATTATTTGGGTTGCGTTCCAACGATGCAAACTTCAATCTCATTGCTGCGAATGGTGTTGAAGTTTGCATCGCTGGAATGCAACGAAAATTCTTCTTTATTTCTTCTTTTTTAAATGTTTATTACTATCCAATCGCTTTTTTATAAAGCAATAAAGTATTATAGTAATTTTTTGTAGAGTGATAAAGTATTGTAATTTTGATTACTATCCAAACCGTTTTTCTAATTTGATCTTATGGAACCCTAATAAGCACCTACAAAAATATTGCACAGATTTTCGTAGCCTAAATGGGCCAAACGAAAAATTGGGCAATACGAAGAAGAAAAAAAAAATCGTTGCTTCCCAATGATGCAAAATTCAATATCATTTCTGCAATGTATCGCGTCGATCCAGTGAACCGCCGAAACTCTTAAGTTGACCGCGGCCAAACGCATGTACGACACCAGCCCCTCTATACCGATTTTGTGAGGAAAATACTTAAGGGGTTAGGCCACTCTAAAGGCCGAAAAATAGGCTTTTTGGGGATTTTTTTTTTTTCAGAAAAACTACAATATAAATCGAGATTACAAAGAAGGGTGTTTATCATACATATCAGTGACTGTACACAATAATTTTTTTGAAGCGATTAATTTCAAAATGGCGGCGGTGCAGCGTTTATCTCAAAACTGCATTTTTTTAAATGGCCGGAAACATAACTCAGACAATTTTTAACCGATTCACTTGAAATGTTGAATATATATTTAAAAATACATTGTCTATGGAAGTTCGTAAGATTTTTTTTTATATTGCATGGTTCATTTGTTATTAACAATTATCTGACGATTTTTTCGGAAAGTGAAAAATTTGCCTAAAAAATCGTCAGATAATTGTTAATAACAAATGAACTGTGCAATATAAAAAAAAATCCTACGTACTTCCATAGACAATGTATTTTTAAAGGTATATTCAACATTTCAAGTGAATCGATTGAAAATTATCTGAGTTATGTTTCCGGCCAATTAAAAAAATGCAGTTTTTATATAAACGCTGCACAGCCGCCATTTTGAAATTGATTGTTTCAAAAAAATTATTGTATACAGTCACAGATATGTATGAGAAACACCCTTTTTGTAATCTCGATTAATTTTGTAGTTTTTCTGGAAAAAAATCCCCAAAAAGCCTATTTCTTCGGCCTCCAGAGTGGCCTAACCCCTTAAGTACCAGTCTTACACACACGCGAGGGTACATTTTTCGAAATAATCCTTGGAAAAGAAGGAAATTCTTCTTGCAGACCATTTCATTCGGTAGTTTATTTCAATTCATTTGTGCCTGTCAAGTCGACTGGACTTTTTTTTTCACTTTTTCACAAATGAAGAATGTACTGGTGAGCTATGAATAATGAGGTAAAGAAGCATTTCAATCATCTTTGCTTAGTCGGTGTTTGCGTCCGTCAATGTATGTCGCGCAATGTTGGACTGCGAAATATGATTTCTTGATGCAATTGTCGGAGTTCTTGCGAGCTCACTCCGAGGATACCATTGATTTATGGCAGCGTCGGAATGAGCTCATTTTGAAGATGAAATGGTTTATTGTCACCCACACACGTACACGAGTGTGTGTATGCGCGTGCGTGTATATGTATAAATAGAAAAAGCGGAAAAGTGTAGTATATGTAATAAGAGGACTATATGACGACAAACAAAAATATAGGAGACGTATACCATGAATTATGGCATTTCTATTGGCCGTACGCCAAACGGTTTACTCGGGTTTTCGTGTTTCTGCAGTATATATTCGGACGTTTACAAACGCATATACACAGGCATATATACGCCCACTGGCCCCTCGGTTTCGCCGGGGTTGAAATCCAATCGATAGCAAAACTGCCCCCTCAATTCAATATTTTTCTAAACTTTTCGTAGGGTTGTGGAACATCTGACATAAGACACTGCGAAGGGTCCGTGGGATTTTTACATACTAGAACCCCCCCCCTCACTCCATTGCACTGGAGGAAAAGAGAGAGAGAGAGATCTTCCCCTCCACATCGGAATGATGTTAAAGTTGACATCGCTAGAATGCAACGATTATTTTTCTTCATTTTTTATTTTTTGATTGTTATCATTATCCAAACCTTTTTTTGGGGAATTGCGGCCGTAAATTTCTGATAACAATACGTAAAAACGTTTGAGCCTATTATACATCCTAAAGTAGCCAATAAAAAATTGAGTAATTAAAAATAATTAATTTGCCCTGCATTCGAACGATGCAAACTTCAACGTCATCACTTCCAAATGATTTAGTACACGATTTGCAATTTAGATACACGATTTGCAACGAAAGTTAAAAAAAAACTCACGAATAAAAGATTTAGCACCCCTTACCAGTCTGTCATACGTAGAGATAAAGGTTTACATATCTGGAGACAAAGCATGTCTCATTATTTACAAATTTTGGTTAATAACTCAATTTGATATTTTTTGGAAGATATATTCTTCAATTTTTGATATTGCTTATTGAAAATAATAACGAACTGAAAATACTATGGATGAAAACTGAAAAATTATACTGCAAATGTGATTTTTCGTCAATGTTTGATTCTTTGGCCGCTTCTCCATTTGTTTATTCGTTTGTTTTTATTTTCGTGTCCTCAGTCTCCTCTTTGTGCAATGCTTCGTATGCACCCCCAACCCTTCGGTACTGGTCAGCCACTGAACTTCTGCTATGCCATTAATGCTATTTCTCGCCGCAATCACTATGCTCCAAAGTCCAAAATTCACATGGTGTTGAAGTTTGCATCGCTGCGATGCAACGAAAATTCTTCTCGATTTTTTTATTTCTTCATTTTTATTATCTGAAATATCTTGCAGTTGTTGATTATACATTTCTAATAAGGATTCTCAAAAATTTTTTAGTGATTTTCGTAGACTAAATGTGGCAAAAAATACGGCAATACGAAAAAAAAAAAACATTTTCGTTTCCTCCCAACGATGCTAACTGCAATACGATAAATGTACTATGTTGATGTTTGCATAGTTGCAATGCAACGAAAATCCATTTTTTCATTGCCCCATTTTTTCATCATCCAAAAAATGTCCTCACATATTTAAGACGAAGATATTTAATAAGGATTCTGAAAAAAGTTAACGTGATTTTGGAGGCGTAAATTTGCAAAAAAAAATGGGCTACGGCACTTTCCTTGCGTTCCAAAGATGCAAACTGGAATGTCGTGAAAATTGTAGGGTTCAATCGTTCCGGACGAACGATTGGACGAAAGTTCAGATCATCGTCCAAAATAGACTATTCTCATATGACGGGAAGACACCAGATTACTCTCCCACTCTAATTGTCGATTCTCCTGACAGTCGGAGAATATCGACGAAATAACAGGTGAGCGGCACGCGTGCATGGCTTAGGATATTCAAATCGGGAGCGTTCGGATGCTGTGACTATTTCGTCCACAGAACAAAGAGCTCAGTGAGGTCAATCGATTCGCCAAAGACAGCGCCGGAATCGCGTCGTGACGTTGATGCTCGTATCATTGCTGCGTTGGTGATGGTACACAATGATCCACAGATCAGCCTTGGCCAAATCAAACAGGAGATAGGGCTGTCCCGGCCGACTGCCTCGCGAATGCTACAGGCTGTCTGGTACCACTCATAGCAGATCAAGCCTGCTTAGGACCCATCCGACCAGGATATGGTGCATCGGGTATGGCGTTGAAGTTTGCATCAATAAAATGCAACGATATGTTTGTTCTATCCTTCATTTATCTACTTTTATCATTAGCCAAAGCTTTTTTTGGAAATTAAGGGGAGGTACCTGAGTAAACGGCGAGAAAAACAGGCAAACTTCGGGAATTTTTATCTCAAAAACTAATGTTTCGATTGGGTCCGGGCTTTTTTTTATTGGAAAATATGTACATTGAGGTATGTTTAGGATTTTTTGAAAATAAATTCGTTGACTGGAAGCGATTCAAACGCGATTATCTCGAAACATAGTTTTAAAAGTCGGCGTCAGATGTAACTCGAAAACGGCTTGTCCGATTTTGTCCGAATTTGGATACAATATTCTTCGATAATTTTTCTCGTTCGCCACGTAGGGGTTTTTCATTCGATTGAACCATTGCTTTTTTATGCAATGTGTATGCAACTCAAAATTGTCGGAAATTGCGAACGAAAAACGAATGTTAAATTAAAACGCTCGCAATTCCGTCAAAAATGAAAATTTCAAAAAAATCCTATGTCGCGAACGAGAAAAACTATCGAAGAATATTGTATCCAAATTTGGACAAAATCGGACAAGCCGTTTTCGAGATACATCTGGCAAGGACTTTTAAAACTATGTTTTGAGATAATCGCGTTTGAATCGCTTCCAGTCAACGAATTTATTTTAAAAAATTCCTAAACATACCTCAATGTACATATTTTCCAATAAAAAAACCCGGATCCAATCGAAACATTAGTTTTTGAGATAAAAATTCCCGAAGTTTGCCTGTTTTTCTCGCCGTTTATTCAGGCACTTCCCCTTGAGCTCGTCCATTTCTAATAACAGTACGTAAAGACGTTCAACGAGTTACGTGCGTTTCGAAGCCAAAAAGCATATTTTCTCTATTAAGGCGTTACCCCCACTTGTAGCGCAAAAAAGGCCTTTTTCATGAATTTTTTTAAAGAAAACTACAAAACTTTTTTAATCGATCAATATACCATCTTAAAGAACACATCTTGAAGAACTTTCAGTAATTTTTTTATTGAAAAATATTACATTGTTTAGTGGCAAATGGCCGTCAATGAAATAATGTTTTTATATACGCGGTTTGCGGTGACCAACATTGCGGCGAAGTGGATCATCTGAAAAAAAAAATGCGGATGGATTTAGTCAAATATAAGTATAAATTAGTCTTTAATCGAAGGATTTTAAAAAATATTCATTTTTCACACAATGGCGGAAGTCAAAGTTAATGGTTCGATTTTAACGAAAAAAACGGCCGTTTTTTGGCTATAAAACGGCCATTTTTTTTCGAAAAAAAAATCGAACGATTAAAGACTACATTTTTATGTATTAAATAAGCCTGCAAAATTTCAAGAAGATCGGTTCATTAGTGTTCGAGTAATCTTGGTCACCGACTTCAGAAATGCCATTTTGAGAAAAACGCGTTTAATGTTTCAATTTCAGTTTACACGAAGAAAATATTTTTTTTTGTAAACTTACATAGAGTCATCTATTCCGGGCCCATACAGAAGTATGGGCCCGGATACTTATACTTCAAAAAAATGCAATAAAAAAAAATCGATTTTTTCAAAATCGCAAGTGGGGGTAACCCCTTAAAGAAAGAATGTAATATATAAATTATTTTATTCAAAATGTTAAGCCATAGAAGAGCAACATTTCAAAAATGTTAAAAAAAATCATCCAAATAATTGGGAAATTCCGCCGGTGCGACCTGATTTCCGGAAACCCCTAAAAAAAGTGCCTTCGTGGTGGTCAGGATAACTCATGATAGCTTTATCTGAAATCAAAAAACCAATTTTTTTCTGTTAGTAGATAAGTGTAGCTCGTGATTGAACAAAGGATCTTTAGAAAAAATGAAATTTGATTTTTTGACAGGGTTGTATGCAAAATAGATCACTTTTTGGTACAATTTACACTACGTATAGCCTTGTCAAATTAGTTGTGATAAAAAACCTTCGTTCAATCACTAGTCAATGCTATTTTGAAGAAATGTGCATAATTTCATTAAGATCGGTGTATTAGTATTTGAGAAATCGTGTCCATCGACTTAAAAAATAGTGTTTTGAGAAAAATGCGATATACCTGCGTCGCTCCCGGCTGGCTTTTCCGTCGGGGGGAATTCCCAAAGGCCCAAAGTCTCTCTCCTAGACTTATTGTACTATTATATAATATTCTAGATATATTGTTCTATTAGATAATGAAAATTTTAACAATGGGTTTTTTTTAATTTTTCAAGCCCATGTAACCCCTTAAGCGTTGTTGACATGCTAAATCGGCAAAATGATGGGCTATTCAAAAGAATTCATTTTCGTTGCATTACAACGACGAAAACTTCACCGTCATCATCGGGTTATGTTTTGTCAGTGGACACTGCAACAAAAAGTAGCACAGCCGAGAATATGAGAAAAAACTCACGATATTTCCGAAACCCTTAAACTGCCATGAGTATTGTCAAAGTGGAGATTTTTTCTGCGCTGAATCCATCTCTAAATCAACTCTTTTTTTTTGGTAAAATTAAAACTACGCGTTTCCATTTGGAAAATTTAAAAATGTTGCAGTACCATTCAACGCGTGGACAAAACATTATTTGTATTACCCAAAAACGTCCTCCAGACCACAAAACTTTTGGATTTCGGAGATTATGAGTTTAAGGGGTTAGGCCACGGTAACGGGTATAAAATCATGTGCGAATTTAACAATTCTTTTTCGTATGCAAAAGTGATTCACTCATAAAATTAATCACACATCTATTTAGTATGAATATCAAGCTGTTAGAAAATATTTATTTTTTTTCGATTTACAAAATGGCCGACTACTCGAAACTTCTCGAAACAGCTTTTTTCCAATTGGCGGGACAGACAACTTCAACAAATTTCACTCGATTTACTTCAAATTTAAAAGTTATTCCAATTGCATTTCGCAGAGAAGTACGTACGAAATTTCTGATTAATCGAAAACTTTTCATTTTATGAGCAGTTTATGAGCAGTCATAACGAAATTTTTCACTGAAAATTCATTTCTTAAGTTCAAATACCTACAATTTTTGAATAAAACAATATTTTTTAAATTCCGTACGTACTGCTCTAGGTATTCTAATGTAGATTGACGAGAATTTTTGTTTTTTGTTCTAGGTAAAAAATTGTGTATGCTAAATGTCACGCCGTGGAGCGCCTAAAAAAAATAACAAGAAAATATTACCAATCGGCCATTTCGTACACCGAAAAAAATATATATATTTTCTAACAGTTTGATATTCATACTAAATAGATGTGTAATTAATTTTTAAGGGGTTACCCCCACTTGCGATTTTGAAAAAATCGATTTTTTTATTGCATTTTTTTGAACTGCAATTTGAAGTGCAGTTTTTTTTATGCCCGGAATAGATGACTCTATGTAAGTTTACAAAAAAAAATATTTTCTTCGTGTAAACTGAAATTGAAACTTTAAACGCGTTTTTCTCAAAATGGCATTTCTGAAGTCGGTGACCAAGATTACTCAAACACTAATGAACCGATCTTCTTGAAATTTTGCAGGCTTATTTAATACATAAAAATGTAGTCTTTAATCGTTCGATTTTTTTTTCGAAAAAAAAATGGCCGTTTTATAGCCAAAAAACGGCCGTTTTTTTCGTTAAAATCGAACCATTAACTTTGACTGTCCGCCATTTTGTGAAAAATGAATATTTTTTAAAATCCTTCGATTAAAGACTAGTTTATACTTATATTTGACTAAATCCATCCGCATTTTTTTTTTTCAGATTATCCACTTCGCCGCAATGTTGGTCACCGCAAACCGTGTATATAAAAACATTATTTCATTGACGGCCATTTGCCACTAAACAATGTAATATTTTTCAATAAAAAAATTACTGAAAGTTCTTCAAGATGTGTTCTTTAAGATGGTATATTGATCGATTAAAAAAGTTTTGTAGTTTTCTTTAAAAAAATTCATGCAAAAGGCCTTTTTTGCGCTACAAGTGGGGGTAACACCTTAAGTGAATCACTTTTTCGAACGAAAAAAAATTGTTAAATTCGCACATGATTTTATACCCGTCACTGTAGCCTCACCCCTTAATAAAAATATACATAGTAAAAAAAGGTTTGATATAAAATGGTGCAGAATTTGATGTTGTTCTCTTTGTATTGCGTACAACAGTGTTTTCTTATGATTGCGTCTGACCCAAAAAGCGCGAACGTCGTTTCTATATTTTCCCCGCCTGCGTGTATTTAAATCAATTAACTTGAGTCAAAGTGCTGGAGCGCCTCCTGATACATATATGAGTACTATCCATGTGACAGTGCCACAGAGTCTTCTCATATGAATAATCCATTATTCGAAATTGAATAACATCCTAGTACGCCTTGTCGCGAAAGACAGAGTGTCCTGAATTCCCGCGTCTGCGGAATGCAGTGAATCTAACATAATATAACTAGGCGTTGTGATTCGTTGAATGTCTGTCTGTTTGTCCCAATTTATCAGCCCTCGCGAGAAGGTATACGTGATCCGGTTCTCCGGTTCTATTCGCTATCGGAGTCGCGAGTCGTCACAGTCGGTTGCTGCATTAATCCGCTGCTATGATACATCGCTCGTTCACTATCCTCCTCTCTTCCTCTCTCCCTCTCTCTTGCTCTCTATCCTGATTTATTCAGGGCCCTTGATTTATTTGGGTCCATTCTGCGCAGGCATGGATAGCGCGTCTGTCAAGGTGCATTTCGGAAATTTGTACAGTGCCAAGAAATTGGGCACAATCCGTTGAGAAAACTCCATTATGCTCCTATCCAGATTCGCTACTTCCGGTGACCTGCTTCTTAGCTACCATCGTGGATTATCTATACCAATGATACGTCATGGAGATGGATTTTGCTTATTCATGTCGTATGATTATGTATGAACTGCCGTGTCGGGTTTCGTCCTTTTGGATAATCTACTCTTTATGTCTACGAAAAAAAAGGTCTTGGATAATAACGTTGGTTTTTTCTTACATCTTGATTTCCTTATTTTTATAGTATTCAAGATTTTTTTTTGTTGATTTATAAAGTAAATTGCTCAAAAAGTATTTTTTGAGGGACCAGTCCACTTTGAAAATTAAAAAAAAAACGATTTTTTTTTACTGTTTTCGAAAGTACATACATTCAGAAATATTGTGTCAAAGTTTTATAAAAATCCGAGCTCTCTAAGTATTTTTTTTTTACCTGAACGTCAGGACCTCATTTCGTCTACCTGAGCGTATGGCGCGCTCGGCCGACCCATCGTATAAACTTCAAACGCGTTTTTCTCGAAATAACGTTTTCAAAATCTAGCTCCATCGTATCTCTAAAACTAATAAACCGATTCTCTTGAAATTTGAACCACATATTGTAAACATGATTCGCAACAAGATGACCCTCGATGGTTTTGAAATTTTTATTTTTACACTTTTTTGCGAAAAAACGGGTTTTCTTTTTACTTTTTTCGTTTTTCATCTGCCATTTATTTATTTTTTGATAAAACTTTATATCCGAGGGTCATTTTGTAGCTGGTGTCATACTGAATTTAATGGACTTTGATTTTTTTGTTTCGGGCAAGCCGTTGCCGAGTTATGATGGAGCTACCTAGCCCACCTATTTTTGAGGCGTTACGTTAAACTACAGTTTTTGTACTTAAAAATGAATAAAAATGAATTAAACATTTTTTAAAATGTATTTCAAGACTATTTATCAAATCCAACAACTTTTATATTCGTATCTTTTATAAAATCCTATTTAAAAAATCGCGAAAATAGCCTTTTTTCGTGGCTCCAAAGCGGACTGGTCCCTTTAAATGATTGCGGCATTTGAGTAGACAAAATATGCCAAAATAAATTGAAGGAATTTAAAAATACTAATTTTCATTGCGTTCCAACGATGCGAGCTTCAAGCTCATTAGTGATTAACGTACAGCTTTCAAAAAGAAATTTGAAAATTGTTTTGAATTTTGGCTGTTTGGCAAGGATAGTTAGACTAGTAGCAATAGTTTGGACACTCTTTGGGAACGACGAATACACGTTAGTTAGAATTCAACATTATAGTTTCCTCTGTGTTTAATATTCGTTCAAACATTAATGCGAATTATTCATTTATGATGAGTTCAGTGAAAACTCGTTTTTTCTCTCATTTTTTTTCTCTTTCATAGGCGTATTATTTCAGGCGTAGAGCTTAAGGACGTATGGGATATATAACCCAGACAGAATTAAAGGAAATGTAGAATTTTTAAATATGCGTCCTAGATTCGAAGTAAAATCAGGCGTTAGTGGCATAATGTGCATATGAGATTGAGAGTTGCATCGTTAAAATGCAATGGAAAATTACGATTTTTTTACTGCTCAATTTTTTCGTGGCTGATCTGTGTTACGAGGGGAAAAAAAATGTTTCGATTATTTAGAGAACAGCGATTTGAATCTGCGAAAACAAACATTTTCGAGTTAAACAAAAAAAGGAAATAAAAAAAAAACAATATTTTCATTGCATTCAAATTATTGAAACTTCAATACCATATATGTAGGTCAAGCCTCAAATTCCCGATTAAAAGTGTTACCTCTAACGATAGTTTCGCCCATTTTTGTTCATGTTTGACTCCATTAGGACGAAACTCTTGAGAGTGAACGTGTCGGTGGCTCACGACAGCCGCAACTTTCGAGTCGCTTAACTGTTTACAGCGTCGCTGTACAGTTCAGTAAGTATGTATAGGAGAACCGAACGAGAAAATGAGCATAACTTCTCTATGTTACAATCAATAACACTACGATTATGGAGTGAGTGATTGCGAAAATGTTCAAAACGTTTATTTCACAAGTAACTTGCACATCAAATCTGAAACGTTCAGTGACATTTTTTTACCATATTATTTTTCTCGTTAAACTTGAAAGTAAATCGACATCACCTGGGTCAAACTGGTGAGCAAAACTGTTAAAAATTCTGTGTCATAATTCTTGAACATATGTGTGGATCGATCCCAAATTTCGCACACAGGCGAAACAAACGCACTCACGATGCATCCAATTTTGATCGCCCTGGATTCTGTAAGGCGCCATGGTGTTGAAGTTTGCATCGATGGGGTGCGAGCGAAATATTTTTTCTTTCGTATTGCTACATTTTTTTGGTCCCTTAAGGCTACGAAAATCACCGATACATTTTTGAAGATTCTTTTTGGGCTTCCATAACCTCACCTTGGAAAAAAGGCTTCATTGTTAGATAGCTATAAAAATAAGGAAATTAAAAAATCAAGAAGAAATTTCGTTGCATCCCAACAATGCAAACTTCAACGGCATAAAACCCCCATGCATCTTTAAGGGGGAAATCCCTTTAGACGCCTGACAATGAGTCATTTTTCATGAATTTTTTTAAAGGTGATAAAATAATCGCATCATTTTAAAATGTTGACCTTATTTTATTACAAGTGGTGGAATTTTTTTTTTCAAACAAAACAAAATGGTGGCGTTGTAAGGCCTTCAGGCGTCTTTTAAAAATGCTCATGTTATAGCTTAAAAAGTTATTGATCGACCTGGCTGAAATTTTGGAAGGATTCTTGCTATAACATTATTGGATGGATATATCTAAAGTTTTAAGGTTATCGCGTAACCAAATTGCTTTTTTGGGATAAAAATTGTCGAGAAAATGGTCAAAAATATAAAAATTTAATTACAAAGACTATTTAATTTTTAATTTTATACTCTTTTATATTTTTATACGTATATCCTTCCAATAATGTTATAGTGAGAAACGTCCCAAAATTTCAGCCAGATCGATCAATAACTATTTGAGCCATAACATGAGCAGTTTTTTCAAAAGACGCCCAGTGAAATACCTTAAAACGCAGCCATTTTGTTTCGTTTAAAAAAATAAAAAAGAATGAACATTCGAAAGTTGTAACAAGATAATATAAAAATTTATAAATGATGCGATTATTTTATCACCTTAAAAAAATTCACAAAAAAAGACTCATTCTCGGGCGTCTAAAGGAATTTCCCCCTTAAAAGCTTACATAATTCGAATGCAACGAAAATGAATTCTTTTCAATCGCTCAATTTTTTGGCCCATTGTGGTTACAATAACCACTGAAACGTTTTCGCGTATTCTTATCAGAGATTTATGACCTCAATTTGCAAAGAACGCTTTGAATAACGATAAAAATAAAGAATCGAAAAAAAATCATTGCTTTCGAACTATGCAAACTTCAACGTTATCCGTAAAAGTACTGAAAATAAAATTCCATTTGGAATCCTTAATTCTCTTAGTTGCTGCACATGTTAATTTGACAGCTGGTGAAATTATCATTTGCTGAGAAAATCCATTAGAAAATCTAATTGCTGTCGCTCCATATTTCTACGTGAGATTACACCCAATTAAATCAAGTGAAGGACAAAGAGGAAGAGGCCGAGGGAGTGAGAGGGGGGGAGAGAGAGAGAGAGAGAGAGAGAGAGAGAGAGAGAGAGAGAGAGAGAGAGAGAGGGCGTTATGTATGTATGCCAGTGAATTCACGATGGTGAATTCTCCTAGCGCAAAATTAGATCGAAATAGCCGTGTTAACGACCAGGCTCGATTCACTCAGCGAACTGCGTGTGCAAGATCCTCCTTACTAACCGTCCACGAACTTCGCTCGCCATCGAGCGGGCGCACATACGTCGATCCGGCTGAACCTCAGAAGGGCGGGTCCCGCACTACTTAGGGCGTGAAACACCAGTGCATATACGTTGCCGTGCCCGTCGATTGCTCGGAAATTTGCATAAATTGCACTGTTGTGAAAAAATCTGTCGATTTGCGAAAAAAAATAACGACTTTAAACGTTTGTTATTAACAATCGGAGGAATATTTTTAAAAATCATCCGGTCTGTCGATTGAAAATGTTATAAAATATGTTTAGTCCAAATTTGAAGTAAATCGGACGATTAGATTAGAAATGACGTACGCCAAATTGGAAGGTGTACTTTCGAGATAAACGCAAGAGAAGAAAACGTACTAAGTCCACTTTCTTCGTATACAATTTTCGTACAAATGTTTGGGTGTCCTCAATATCGTCCGTGGTTGTTTATTGTTTCGGGTACGGGCAATACGAATAGGACATTGATTTTGTTCTGGAATCGTTTTTTTTCGTTATAAACAATTTAATTGTTATAATGACAATTGTGGCGAAAAAGTGCGTTTTGTAGAAAAAAGTTTTAAATAAAAGGTGCATAAAGGGCTCTTAAAAAGGAAGATATATTCTAATACAAACTTATTGATGACGGTGAAGTTTGCATCGTTGCAATGCAACGAAAATGATTTTTTTTTATTTCACAAATATCCGTCATTCATATTTAAGCTACAAAAATTACGAAAACATTTTTTAGGATTCGTACTTAGCGTTCTACAATAAATGGGCGAAAATTATTTTGGATAAAAATGAAAAAAAAAAAATTTAGAAAAATTTTCGTTGCATTCCAACGATGCAAACTTCAACCCCATATCTTAGAAAAGTTCGCCGTAGCTTTGATTTGCCAAAACATAAATTGGCAACTGGAAAATAATTAATTTTCTTGCGTTCCAACGATGGAAACTTCAAGATCATTCCAACGATCCAAAGTTCAACATCATAAGTAATGCCAATGTCATTTATTTTTACTATGAATAAATATATCTAAATTAGAACGAATATAATTATAGGTACGAATAATTTACTGAATAAGTATTGGGAGTACAAATAAGTCTCCGCCGTTTGACAAAAGATGGGTCCACCGGGAGGTTATGGTGGAAATTGTCAGATGTAAAACGTCATATCGTAAGGTTGGACATCTGGCAAGCCCATAACCTTGAAATATTAGCGATTTTGTATCAGCATCGAATCATTTTTTTCGTGCAAAAATGTCGGGTTTTGAGCCGAATAAGTGTCATTTGCGGGAACGTTTGATTTACTTCTTTAATTTGAAGAAATCTGCAGCTGAGGCGCATCGATTGCTTGCAGAAGCATATGGTGAGGCTGCTTTAAGTGAAAGAAGTAGTCGTGAGTGGTTTCAAAAGTTTAAGAACGGCGAGTTTGACGTCGAAGACAAAGAACGTAGCGGAAGGTCGAAAGTGCACGAAGACGCGGAATTGGAAGCATTACAGGAGGGAGATTCGTGCCAAACGCAAGACGAACTTGCACTTACATTAGGAGTGACTCAACAAACAAATTCACATCGTTTAAAATCGTTGGGAATGATTCAAAAGCAAGGAAATTGGGTTCCATATGAACTGAAGCCGAGAAACGTTGAACGCCGATTTTGCACATGTGAAATGCTGCTTGCCAGGCATAAGCGAAAGAGTCACTCATGACACTCAATTGGGAAGTTTTACCCCACCCGCCGTATTCACCAGACACTGCTCCCTCTGACTATCATTTATTTCGATCGATGACGCACGGCCTGTCTGAGCAGCACTTCGCATCATATGAAGATACCAGAAATTGGGTCGATTTGTGGATAGCCTCAAAAGACGAAGCGTTCTTCCGACGCGGTATCCATATGCTGCCAGAAAGATGGGAAAAAGTAATGGCTAGCCATGGACAATACTTTGAATAAAACATAAAGTACCGTTCTTTCACAATAAATGCCCATTTTTTTATTAACGTGGTCCTCTAGTTTCTCGGCTGTTTTTTTACGGTTTTTTCAATAATTTTTTACGGGCAAAGCATCGAAATAATCAATCTCATTGTTTTTGCATAATCTTTATTAACATTTAAATAAGCTTTACACATTTTTTGAAGTCAAAATATATAATAGAATAAAAGTTATAGTGGCTGACTGGAAGACATCAAGTAAAAGAGGTGCTTGACGGTGACCACGATTGCGGCTGTTCTGCTTATCTGAAATCAAAAAACCAAACGGCATTTCAATCTTCATATTTAAGACTAGCGATTGAACTAGAGCGAATTCTAAGTTACAAAAATTGACTTTTTTATACACTTTTGAAAATTACATTCTATTTTTTACTAATTTTTTCTTAAGTTTTTCGCTCGTACAAAAAAACTATCGAAGCAATCATGATAATCCTAGTTCAATCGCTGGCTTATAACATATTAAAGATGCTGTATAAATTTGAACGAGATCGGTGCAGTAGTTTCTGAAATATCGTGGTCACCGTTTTGAAAAATGGTGTTTCGAGAAAAACGCGTTTGAAAGTATACCTGCTCCATATACCTGCTCCGTTCCAGGGCCGTAACTTGTGAACCACTTCGAATATCGAAAAATCCTTTGGCACACATTTTCTACACATGTTGTAGATGTGATTTATGAAGAAAAAAAATCGATTTTTTCGACCCGAGAAACTAGAGGACCGCCTTAAAAACGGCGGAGACTTATTGGTACTCCCAATAGAACTTAAAGTTAAGAAGACATCAACCAAAATACAATAAGACCAATATTGATTCGCGTGAGGGAGTAAATCAAACGAATTCTAAAACTACCTCAACCGCTAATTTGATGTTAATTGACATCATGTTCATGATGACATCCGTTCTGGCGTTTCCTTCGCAGCATCTATACACACGCGCTCACACACACGTATATACAACTTAGCAGAAATTTAGCG
Source organism: Ophion slaviceki (assembly GCA_944452715.1). Classification (NCBI taxonomy): domain Eukaryota; kingdom Metazoa; phylum Arthropoda; class Insecta; order Hymenoptera; family Ichneumonidae; genus Ophion; species Ophion slaviceki. The sequence goes on along the minus strand of OX101794.1, from coordinate 15,852,155 downwards.
GTACAGGTACATGTGTGAGCATCCATCGTAGTCGTGCCACATAGTTGCACTCGCAATGCAGCAGCTTTGGCAATGGCGTACACGACACGGGAATGGCTCGATACGTGTGGGAGACCCGGTTCGTCCATGGTCCGTAGGTAGCTAACGCTCAGCTAACTGCAGCACTCACCTGTACGATATATCTATAACGCGAATGCCGAACAGTGATTGGCCCTTTGATGCGGATATTCGAAATTCTCAATTTCTTCGTCTCTCTCGCGCTCTCTTCGATTTTTTCTCTCTGCCATGTTTGCCCGCTCGCCCTCTCCATATCGACCGATGTTTTTATATCTCTTTATTTTCATTCGCGTTTTTGGCGCGAATAGATTGACTGTAGGAACGATCAGCGGTGAACGGTTGACAGTACATCGATGTTATATCCTCCTGTCCGTTTTCCATACGTTCACATCTGCACATCGAGAACGTAGAAGTTTCAAACGAATCGCTTACCGAAAGTATTCACGGTGAAACGTTTGAAAAGTAATCGATGCTCGAGTAATTTTACCGCGATCTCGCATCGCCATGCCTTCATTTTCGATGCCTTCGGGAACGAAGAGCTGAAAAACTCCCGTCAGTTTACGTCGGATTACTCTTATGCCTAGGTCCGAAAAGTGACTTCCAAAAGAAAAATTCAGGTGATACGAGGCAACTAGATTTTCCTTTTGGATGTCACTTCTTGGGTTACCTTCTATATACATATAATACACATATATACACACACGCACACATTGAACTTCTACAGTCTATAGATACATGAAGATAGGAAGCGTACATGTCTGTATCAAAGACTCTCCGGTTCGACTATCGATTATGGTCGTAACGCCATGTTGCCACGTATTTTGCCATTCGCGTGTCTGTCCATCACACATGTCTTCATAAACATTTAATGCTCGAGCCACGATCGCGAGGAAACGAATCCCGCTGCACAAACAAACGTATACGTCGAGAAATGATGAAGCGCGAATACACACATTCCGAGTTGTCGGTTCCTTTCATTTATATTTAAGCTCTTTTTCCGCTCCCAAATAGAGATCCTATTGTTTTATTGGATTTTAACGAACTTCGTGTTCATTCACGGTTGAAAATATTTATTTTCTTTTCCCTGCACAGATGTAATCAAGGACCTGGCAAAACCGCAAGCGCGTTATCAAAAACTTGCGAAAATTCTATGACCGAACGCCAAACAATCAGTCACATTTCAACTGTAGATCGGTGCTCGTGCAGAAGTTTGTTGGGGGGTTCCAAGATCCTGCCACATCCTGTAGGGTTTTAATAGGGACCCTGCACGTAGGGAGTTGACGTTGGAATCCAAGTAGATTAAGCGCTATTTCCCGATTGACGTCTTTTGAGATTTTTTTCTTAACCGTAGTTTGTTGGATTTAAAAAAAGTATCCTTTCGTGATCCCGTGCACACTTTTTTTTTGGGGAGTCCCAAGATTTTAGGGATACCGCAGATAGAAATCCTTAGTGGGGTCCTATTGGGTTCTGCCGGTTGAGAATTCTTACCACTTTCGAATCGAAAATAGGTGTAAAATCACGAGAAAAAACTCTCGATGTGATGAAACATAACCTGTACGCTTCGTTAACAAGTACGTGTGTCGTAATATGATGTGAAAGTGCAGTAAACAACAAACGATAATTACAGTGGATTTTTAGTGATGTGATTCAAATCGATTTGTAAGTTATACTTTTCGATTGATACTTCGTACAAGTATATACAAGTTTACGATTCATACTTTGGCGACATAATGTGATATTATGTCAAAGTGCTGTAAATAAAAAACGATAAGTACAGTGGATTTTCAGTGATGTGATTCAAATCGATTTTTAAGTTATACTTTTCGATTCATACTTTCTACAAGTATATACAAGTTTACGATTCATACTTTGTCGACATAATGTCGTGATATTATGTCAAAGTGCTGTAAATAACAAAAGATAAGTACAGTGGATTTTCAGTGATGTGATTCAAATCGATTTTTAAGTTATACTTTTCGATTCATACTTTGTACAAGTATATACAAGTTGTCACGATTCATACTTTGTCGACATAATGTCGTGATATTATGTCCAAGTGCTGTAAATAACAAACGATAAGTACAGTGGATTTTCAGTGATGTGATTCAAATCGATTTTTAAGTTATACTTTTCGATTGATACTTTGTACGAGTATATACAAGTTTACGATTCATACTTTGTCGACATAATGTCGTAATATTATGTGAAAGTGCAGTAAATAACAAACGATAAGTACAGTGGATTTTCAGTGATGTGATTCAAATCGATTTTTAAGTTATACTTTTCGATCGATACTTTGTGAAGATACGATTTATACTTTACGAAGATAAGATTTATACCTTTTTTTCGTCCACTCATTGTGTTTCTCTATATGTTTTGTTTAGAAATTTCAGTGTACAGAATGCGACGTGATCCATGCAGAGTCGTATCGGATTATGTTCCATGAGGCGAGAATCCTTTCTGTACATCGAAAAAAAAAAATACATTTTCTAACAGCTTGATATTCATACTAAATAGATGTGTAATTAATTTTATGAATGAATCACTTTTTCATACGAAAAAAATTGTTAAATTCGCACATGATAATATACCCGTTATTGTGGCCTAAGGCCTTAACTCGAAGTACCACCGAAGCCAAACTCCGACCACCTATCCACCCATATAGGGTCGCCTGTCGTAACAAAAATGCCAGCATTCAGCCATTAAACGG